>CAMZMU010000128.1:1473260-1785127 GCA_947311845.1 Poa pratensis | reverse complement strand
CGAAGATCTACTCGATGAACACACTGGTCTGACATGAGCCTCGACGGCGACGTCGAGTCCATGACTGGAGTCGACAGCACATACACCTGTCCACGAGTCATGCCCCATCAGGTCTACGTGGCCTTCTCCGCAGAATCATCCGCAGACGCAGCCGCTCGCAGGCCTGCACAATTGCCAATGCACGGTAACCATACCGGATGGGGTCACAACCTTGACAATCACGGAGGAGATGGCAGCAAAAGCAGATAAAGTCATAAAGGAGTGCACAATGATGCCACCAAATTCCACCCCAGAGGAGATGTTGACCTTCCAGTCTTCAACTGGAGGAGTCAATTCGACTGCAAAACTACCGAGCAACGCTCGAAGAGCGCAAAAGGAGGCCAGCCTCTCGAGTGCCCACGAAGAGGGAGCAATCCCTCGGGTCAACAAGGCAACCAACCCCCACGACCTAGGTCGCGGTTGGCAAGCCTTCCAGAACATGAAAGGGTAGCAATCACCCATAACTATCGTTCATGACAGAGGACGCTAATGGAATCCGATGTGCCAAAACTGCTGCGGGTGCATTATTCTCTATAGGTGCTTACCTCAAGGCAATGCAACCTCCGGCGAAGACCCTAACGCAGCCCTGCATCACCAACAACTCAAATCGCTAGCTCTAGCGGCACAGGCTATACAGCCAGAAGATAAAACTCCAGCAAGGAATCGAGACGCGACATAGTCGACTCACGACACGCAGCACTCATCGCAGTGGTCGCAGCCACCACTCGGATGAAAGGAAGGAGAAACACGCGCCGGCACAGGTCCAGCAAGGAGCAGATCTCGAAGATCTATAGCAGCGATTCATACTCTGATCGCGAACAGAGCCATGCGGAGCATTGTGCTTCACCCAACACATCCGTGAGTCGCGGATGCCCAAAGGATTCAAGTTGACAGGCGAAACCAAGTATAACGGCCGCCAAGAACCTTCTGGGTGGCTAGAAGATTACAGACTCGCCGTAGCATGCCAGCGTGGCACGAAACCACGGCGATGCAGTACATACGACTCATGCTCGAAGGAACTGCCCGCGATGGTCTCAAGGCGTCCCTCCATCATTTACGACTCATGGGACGTTTTTCGCAGAGACTTCACATCAAAAACTTTGAGCCTCTATGTGAGCGCACCGAAGACATTCGAAGAATTAAGGGCTGCACACAACGATCAGACTGAGTCATTGAGATTACATACGGCGGTGGACCGAAATATGCAATTCGGTTGCAAAGTGTCAGAAGACAGGGCCATGGTTGCCTTCACAATGGACTCGCTAGGAGGACTTCAAGAGGCACTGGGTCGTGAAAAGCCAACCTCCCTGGCTGACCTCATCAAAGTTGCGACTGGAGGCAGATGGAGAGGATTCTGTATGCAGATCCCGTGCTTCCCCACCACGCGACAACTACGAAAGCGGCAGTCGAGGCTGCAGAGATTCATACAGAGAAGATCGCAGGCGCAAACGTTCCAAACGTCCTTACGACGATAATAGACCCGAGTTCATGGCGGCTGGATACACACAACCTCGGGAGGACCCAAGAAAGAAGCAATCGACGCACTCGGATGATCGACGGGACAGTCGAGATCGCGAGCAGCGGAGCAACAGCTACAAAAGGCAAGAATGGCGCAAAACGCAGCGACGCAAAACCCGAGAGGTCATTCGAGGAAAAGATGGACGATGGTGCAGATTCCACCTCTTCAAGGGGGACGACGGAAAACTACGCTCCAATCACACCCTAAGGAACTGCAGGGAATTCGACCAATGGCGACTGACTACATGATACGACTCAAAAGGTACGGCCCAGCACCTGCTCAGCCTACGCCTGCACCCGCACCACAGCTGAACGATGTGCCCGCTCTCATGGCGCCACAGCGCCACCGCAACCACCACCACAGCCTGCTCCAGGCGCAAATCTCGCATGTGCCATACAAACCTGTATTACGGGCGGAGATGATCAATTCCACAGCCCCACGGCAGATGTACATGATACAAAAGGGTCGCCCCTCTAACAGGCAGCAAATAGCTAATCACTCGACAGGTGAATATGGCTATCATGGCACCTCTGCCACGCCACGCCGAATTTCTGAAGGATCGGAAACCATCATAAGCTTCAGTCGAGAGGATCATCCCCCAGCTGTAGTTCGACCAGGACACGCGGCTCTGGTACTCGACGCGTGATACGTCTCCAACGTATCCATAATTTCTGCTGTTCCATGCTTATATTATACCATTTGCTACATGTTTTATATACACTTCGTATCACTTTTATGCATTTTCTGGGACTAACCTATTAACAAGATGCCACAGTGCCAGTTCCCTGTTTTCTGCTGTTTTTGGTTTCAGAAAGTTACTTCTGGAAATATTCTCGGAATTGCACGAAACAAAAGGCCAGGTCCCTATTTTTCCAGCACGTACACGGAGTCCGAAGGAGAGACGAAGAGAGCCACGAGGTGGCCAAACCACCTGGGGCGCGGGCCCAGCCGCGCCGCCTGTGGTTTGGGCCCCTCGGGGGTCCGCCGACATCGCCCCTTCGCCTATTTATTCCCCGAGACGCGAAAACCCTAAAACACCGAGCCTTTCATCCAGAACATATTCGCTGCCGCCGCCGTCGTCAACCCTAACTCGGGGGGTTCTGAAGCTCTTCCCGGCACCCTGCCGGAGAGGGGAATCATCACCGGAGGGCTCTACATCGCCATGCCCGCCTCCGGAGTGATGCGTGAGTAGTTCATCCTTGGACTATGGGTCCATAGCAGTAGCTAGATGGTTGTCTTCTCCACTTGTGCCATCATGTTTAGATCTTGTGAGCTGCCTATCATGATCAAGATCATCTTATTGTAATGCTACATGTTGTGTTTGCTGGGATCTGACTTATATTGATACCTATGTGGAGCTGAATATTATATTATCATGTCTATGTCATTTGTGATCTTGCATGCTCTCCGTTACTTGTTGAAGCCTTGGCCACGTGAATACTTGTAACTCCAAGAGGGGGTATTTATGCATGATAGTTGGGTTCAACCTCTATTTAACCTGGGATAGTGACAGCAAGTTCTAAGGTTGTAGATGTGTTGTTGCCACTAGGGGTAAAACAGCAATGCTTTATTCAAGGATGAATGTATTGTTTACATTACGCACATTACTTAATGCAATTGTCTGTTGCTTGCAACTTAATACTGGAAGGGGTACGGATGTTAACCGGAAAGTGGACTATTTAGGCATAGATGCATGCTGGATAGCGGTCTATGTACTTTGTCGTAATGCCCAAATGAATCTCATAGTAGACACCACAGCTCACACATGCATGTTATATGCACTTATCAATTGTCAATTGCCCAGCTGTAATTTGTTTACCCAGCATGTTAGTTATCTTATTGGAGAGACACCACTAGTGAACTGTGGACCCCGGTCCATTCTTTTACATCTGAAATACAATCTACTGCAATCATTGTTCTCTACTGTTTTATGCAAACAAACATCATTTCCATTCGATACGTTTAACCCTTTGTTTTCAGCAAGCCGGTGAGATTGACAACCTCACTGTTAAGTTGGGGCAAAGTAATTTGATTGTGTTGTGCAGGTTCCACGTTGGCACCGGAATCCCTGGTGTTGCGCCGCACTACACTCCTCACCAACACCTTCGAAGCAAACCTCGTTTTCCTACTGGTCGATTAAACCTTGGTTTCATACTGAGGGAAAACTTACTGCTGCACTCATCATACCTTCCTCTTGGGGTTCCCAACTGACGTGTGACGTACAAGCATTGTTTCTGGCACTATTAACTAGAGCCACCAACACGTTTTCTGGCGCCGTTGCCGGGGAAAACGAATTGCTTCTGCAAGGGGAGTCTCTCACACCCAATCTCTTTACTTTGTTATTTGTCTTGCTTAGTTTATTTTTATTTAGTCTTGTTTGCTTCTTTTATCAAAAACACAAAAAAATTAGTTACTTGTTTAATTTTTTTGATTTTTTTTTCAAAATGAGTACTCCTGAGAACACTAAGTTGTGTGACTTCACTAGCACAAACAACAATGATTTCATATGCACTCCTATTGCTCCACCTGCTTCTACAGCAGAATTTTATGAAATTAAACCTGCTCTATTAAATCTTGTTATGAAAGAGCAATTTTCTGGTGTTAGTACTGATGATGCTGCTGCCCATCTTAATAACTTTGTTGAACTTTGTGAAATGCAAAAGTATAAGGATATGGATGGGGATATTATAAAACTGAAACTTTTTCCTTTCTCCTTGAGAGGAAGAGCTAAAGAATGGTTGCTTTCTTTGCCTAGAAATAGTATTAATTCTTGGACAAAATGCAAAGATGCTTTCATAGGGAAATATTATCCTCCTGCTAAGATTATATCCTTGAGAAGTAGCATTATGAATTTTAAACAACTTGATAATGAACATGTTGCTCAAGCTTGGGAAAGAATGAAATCTTTGGTGAAGAATTGTCCCACTCATGGACTGACTACTTGGATGATCATCCAAACCTTTTATGCAGGATTAAATTTTTCCTCAAGGAACTTATTGGATTCAGCCTCTGGAGGAACCTTTATGTCCATCACTTTAGGTGCAGCAACAAAGCTACTTGATGATATGATGATCAACTATTCCGAATGGCACACCGAAAGAGCTCCTCAAGGTAAGAAGGTAAATTCTGTTGAAGAAACCTCCTCTTTGAGTGATAAGATTGATGCTATTATGTCTATGCTTGTGAATGGTAGATCTCATGTTGATCCTAATAATGTTCCTTTAGCTTCATTGGTTGCTCAAGAAGAGCATGTTGATGTAAACTTCATTAAAAACAACAACTTCAACAACAATGCTTATAGGAATAATTTTGGTAGCAACAATTATAAGCCTTATCCTTCAAATGGTTATGGCAATTCTTATGGTAATTCCTACAGCAACAATAGAAGTGTGTCCTCTGATCTTGAAGCTATGCTTAAAGAATTTATTAGCACACAAAAAGCTTTCAATAAAACTGTTGAGGAAAAGTTTGAAAAAATTGATGATCTTGTCTCTAAAGTTGATAGTCTTGCTCATGATGTTGAAATTCTAAAACTGAAAGTTATGCCTAATGAAGTTAAAGATATAAGTCATTTGCTACAGCAAATGCCATCCAAGTTCGAATTGATAATAATATTAGGATGTTGGCTGAATTGCATGCTAGGTGGGAAAAAGAGGAAGAACTTGAAAAAGAGAATAGTATAGTTAGAGTTTGTACTATCACCACCACTAGTAATGCTAATGTTTCACATGCTAGTAAACCTCCTACTATTGATGGTAATGTTATTGGTGTTGTAATGTCTCTACTACTTCTGCTAAGCGTTTGAAATTGCCTAAAACTGCTGAAACTTTTTCTGATAAAAGTGCTGAAATTTTTCAAACTATTGGAGACAATGGTTCCACCACCATTGACAATAATGATTTTGATTTTGATGATTGTAACATCTCTGAAGTTATTATGTTCTTGCAAAAATTAGCTAGAAGTCCCAATGCTAGCACTATTAATTTGGCTTTTACAAAGCATATTACAAATGCTCTTTTGCAAGCTAGGGAGGAGAAGTTGAAACTTAAAGCTTCTATTCCTAGGAAATTAGAAGATGGTTGGGAACCCATCATTAAGGTAAAGGTGAATGATTTTTATTGCAATGCCTTGTGTGATCTTGGTGCAAGTGTTTCAGTTTTGCCCAAGAAGCTTTATGATATTCTTGATTTGCCACCTTTGGAACATTGTTATTTGGATGTTTTTCTCGCTGATAATGCTATGAAGAAACCTTTGGGGCGAGTTAATGATGTTTTTATTACGGTAAAAATAACCTTGTCCCCGTTGATTTTATTGTTATGGATATTGAATGCAATGCATCTTGTCCTATTGTTTTGGGAAGACCTTTTCTTCGAACTGTTGGTGCCATCATTGATATGAAAGAAGGTAATATAAGGTACCAATTTCCTCTCAAGAAAGGTATGGAACACTTCCCTAGGAAGAGAATGAAGTTACCTTTTGACTCTATTGTTAGAGCAAGTTATGATGTTGATGCTTCTTCTCTTGACAACACTTGATTTTCACTTTCTGCGCCTAGCTGAAAGGCGTTAAAGAAAAGCGCTTATGGGAGACAACCCATCGTTTTTATTTGCTGTTATTTTTGTTTTCTTTGAGTCAAGGAGTTTTGTTACTTCTGTAGCAACTCCTTTGTATCTTTATTTTATCGCAATGTTGTGCCAAGTAAAGTTCTATATTGAAAGTTGATGCAAGATTTGGATTTCTGCGCAGTGACAGATTTTTAGCTGTCACGGATTTGAGCTTATCTCCCTGTAGAAAATTCAAAAAATTCTGAAAAAATCACGCATATTCCTGAGATATGTACGCAACTTTCATTATTTTAGGCCAGATCCATCTGAGCAACTTAAGTGCCTCGAAAAAATTCGTCATTCCAGACTGTTCTGTTTTTGACAGATTCTGCCTTTTGTTTTGCATTCGCTCTTTTACTGTGTTTGTGTGGATTTCTTTGCTCCACAAAGCATTGGTGGCTGTAGCTAATGTCCAGAAGCTTTGGGATTGATTGTATCATTACAGAATATGAGAATTTTTGATTATGCACTAACCCTCTAATGAGAACTGTCTTGAGTTTGGTGTGAAGGAAGTTTTCAAGGATCAAGCGAGAAGGGTGATATTATGTGATCAAGAAGAGTGAAAAGCCTAAGCTTGGGGATGCCCCCGTGGTTCATCCCAACCATATTCAGAGAGACTCAAGCGTCTAAGCTTGGGGATGCCCAAGGCATCCCCTTCTTCATCAACAAACTTATCAGGTCATCTCTAGTGAAACTATATTTTAATTCTTTCACATCTTATGCGCTTTACTTGGAGCGTCTGTGTGTTTTTATTTTTGTTTTTGTTTGAATAAATTCGGATCCTAGCAATCCTTGTGTGGGAGAGAGACACGCTCCGCTTTTTCATGTGAATACTCATGTTCTTCACTTATATTTGTTGAGTATTCTTAACTAGCTACTGCAGTGCTTTTAGCTCCTGTTTTTCATGCATCTCTTCGAGCTGTTAGCACTTGTTTATAAATACTCTCTTGCTGCATTATATTATCATTTGGAGAGTTTATGTTTAAATAAATTATTGGTGTTTGTTTGGAAGAAAGAAAATGCTACATGTAGTAGTTGGTATTGGAAAAGACATATGCATTCTTGTAGATCATTGTCTTGTTTTGATTTGATGCTTTGCAATTGTTTTGAGCTCTCAAGTAGATCATGTTTAAGCTCTTGCATCATGTAGTTAAAGCCTAGTAGTGGAGAACTACCGTAGAGCTTGTTGAGACTTGGGATGCATATTTGTTCTCTCTAAGGTCTAGATATTTTCTGGTAAAATGTTTGAGCAACAAGGAAGACAGTGTAGAGTCTTATAATACTTGCAATATGTTTTTATGTGATTCTTGCTGTACCGGTTTATACTTGTGTTTGCTTCAAACAACCTTGCTAGCCTAAACTCTGTACTGAGAGGGAATGCTTCTCGTGCATCCAAAACTTGAGCCAAAACCCATGCCATTTGTGTCCACCATACCTACCTACTATGTGGTATTTCCTGCCATTCCAAGTAAATATTTCATGTGCTACCTTTAAACTATTCAAAACTTTATTACTCCTTATTTGTGTCAATGTTTTATAGCTCATGAGGAAGTATGTGGTGTTTTATCTTTCAATCTTGTCATTTACTTCTGACAGACTTTCACCTGGACTAGTGGCATATACATCCGCTTATCCAATAATTTGCAAAAAGAGCTGGCAACGGGGTGCCCAGCCCCAATTAATTACAACTTTCATTAATAATTCTCTTCACATGTTTTGCCCTGATTTATCAGTAAGCAACTTAATTTTGCAATAGACACTCCTCCATGGTATGTGAATGTTGGAAGGCACCCGAGGATTCGGTTAGCCATGGCTTGTGTAAGCAAAAGGTTGGGAGGAGTGTCATCTATAAAGAAACTAAAATACATGTGTAAACAAAAGAGAAGAGGGATGATCTACCTTGCTGGTAGAAATAACGTCCTTCATGGGAGCCGCTCTTTGAAAGTCTGGTTGACAAGGGGGTTAGAGTGCCCACTACCATTCGTTGACAACAACAAACACCTCTCAAATACTTATTTTGTGCTCTCTATATGCTTTCGAAAACTTAAAAAGCTCTAGCCCTGCTTCCCTCTGCGAAGGGCCTATCTTTTACTTTATGTTGAGTCAGTTTACCTACTCCTTTCTATCTTAGAAGCAAACACTTGTGTCAACTTTGTGTGCATTGATTCTTACATATTTACTTATTGCACTTGTTATATTGCTTTATGTTGACAACTATCCATGAGATATACATGTTACAAGTTGAAAGCAATGCTGAAACTTAATCATCCTTTGTGTTGCTTCAATGCCTTTTACTTTGAATCTATTGCTTTATGAGTTACCTCTTATGCAAAACTTTTTGATGCTTGTCTTGAAAGTACTATTCATGAAAAGTTTTTGCTTATATGATTCATTGTTTACTCTTTATCTATTTGTTAGCAAACTATAGATCATTGCTTTGAGTCACTTCATTCATGACATGAGCCTTGCAATATATTGATCAAGATTGTGTGAAAGCATGTCTCCTCAGAAATTATTTGTTGTTATCGTTTTACCTACTCGAGGACGAGTAGAACTAAGCTTGGGGATGCTTGATACGTCTCCAACGTATCCATAATTTCTGCTGTTCCATGCTTATATTATACCATTTGCTACATGTTTTATATACACTTCGTATCACTTTTATGCATTTTCTGGGACTAACCTATTAACAAGATGCCACAGTGCCAGTTCCCTGTTTTCTGCTGTTTTTGGTTTCAGAAAGTTACTTCTGGAAATATTCTCGGAATTGCACGAAACAAAAGGCCAGTCCCTATTTTTCCAGCACGTACACGGAGTCCGAAGGAGAGACGAAGAGAGCCACGAGGTGGCCAAACCACCTGGGGCGCGGGCCCCACCGCGCCGCCTGTGGTTTGGGCCCCTCGGGGGTCCGCCGACATCGCCCCTTCGCCTATTTATTCCCCGAGACGCGAAAACCCTAAAACACCGAGCCTTTCATCCAGAACATATTCGCTGCCGCCGCCGTCGTCAACCCTAACTCGGGGGGTTCTGAAGCTCTTCCCGGCACCCTGCCGGAGAGGGGAATCATCACCGGAGGGCTCTACATCGCCATGCCCGCCTCCGGAGTGATGCGTGAGTAGTTCATCCTTGGACTATGGGTCCATAGCAGTAGCTAGATGGTTGTCTTCTCCACTTGTGCCATCATGTTTAGATCTTGTGAGCTGCCTATCATGATCAAGATCATCTTATTGTAATGCTACATGTTGTGTTTGCTGGGATCTGACTTATATTGATACCTATGTGGAGCTGAATATTATATTATCATGTCTATGTCATTTGTGATCTTGCATGCTCTCCGTTACTTGTTGAAGCCTTGGCCACGTGAATACTTGTAACTCCAAGAGGGGGTATTTATGCATGATAGTTGGGTTCAACCTCTATTTAACCTGGGATAGTGACAGCAAGTTCTAAGGTTGTAGATGTGTTGTTGCCACTAGGGGTAAAACAGCAATGCTTTATTCAAGGATGAATGTATTGTTTACATTACGCACATTACTTAATGCAATTGTCTGTTGCTTGCAACTTAATACTGGAAGGGGTACGGATGTTAACCGGAAAGTGGACTATTTAGGCATAGATGCATGCTGGATAGCGGTCTATGTACTTTGTCGTAATGCCCAAATGAATCTCATAGTAGACACCACAGCTCACACATGCATGTTATATGCACTTATCAATTGTCAATTGCCCAGCTGTAATTTGTTTACCCAGCATGTTAGTTATCTTATTGGAGAGACACCACTAGTGAACTGTGGACCCCGGTCCATTCTTTTACATCTGAAATACAATCTACTGCAATCATTGTTCTCTACTGTTTTATGCAAACAAACATCATTTTCCATTCGATACGTTTAACCCTTTGTTTTCAGCAAGCCGGTGAGATTGACAACCTCACTGTTAAGTTGGGGCAAAGTAATTTGATTGTGTTGTGCAGGTTCCACGTTGGCACCGGAATCCCTGGTGTTGCGCCGCACTACACTCCTCACCAACACCTTCGAAGCAAACCTCGTTTTCCTACTGGTCCGATTAAACCTTGGTTTCATACTGAGGGAAAACTTACTGCTGCACTCATCATACCTTCCTCTTGGGGTTCCCAACTGACGTGTGACGTACAAGCATTGTTTCTGGCACTATTAACCTAGAGCCACCAACGCGCAAATAGGAGGCTACGCCATGACCAAGGTCTTCATGGATGGAGGCAGCGGCATAAACATCATCTTCGCGGACACGCTCCGCAAAATGAACAGGTCAGTCGAAAACCTCCCAAAAATATCAAATACCTTCCACGGTATCGTTCCTGGCAAAGCAATTAGCCCAGAAGGCACCATACAACTCGACGTTACGTTCGGGGACAAAAGCCACTTCAGGACATAGTCGATTGAGTTCGAGGTCGTCGACTGAAATCACAATACCATGCTATTCTTGGTCGCCCGAACGTTTGCTCGATTCATGGCGGTACCACACTACGCATACCTCACGCTGAAGATGCCAGGACCAAAATGAGTCATTACTGTCCGTGGAAACTTTCAAAGGTCCGATGCTGCGACCGCGAGTTCAGCAAAATCTCCGAGATGTTCGGGGTGGAAGAATCACTCGCCGACCTGGCGATTTCCATCAACCGCACACTCCTTCCGGAGCATAAGAAGTTGGCAGTCGATGGATCCTTCAATGCTACAAATGACACAAGGTCGCATCAGGTGCACCCGACCGATCGTCCAAGACAGTCAACGTATCTTCGAGCCTGCCTATCGCATAGGAAGGCGCGCTCATCGAATTCCTCCGTGAGAACTAGAAATATTTGCGTGGTGTCCAGCCGACATGCCAGGTATTCTCAGAGAATTCGCCGAGCACTCTCTCCAATTGCTTCAGATGCAAAGCCAGTCAAGCAAACGATGCGTCGAATCTCTGCCCAAAGCGAACCGCAGTCGAATCTGAAGTTGACCGGTTACTCGCAGCAGGATTCATTAGGGAAATCAAGAAATCACAATGGGTGGCCAACACCGTACTCGTGAGAAGCATACAGACATCCTTCGGATGTGCGTGGACTTCACAACGCTGAACAAGTGTTGGTCCAAAGGATCACTTCCCGCTACCCCGAATCGACCAGATCGTCGACTCCACCGCCGGATGCGCACGACTCTCCTTTCGGATGCTTACTCAGGTTATCACCAGATAAGGGTGAAACTAGAAGACGAAGAAAAAACGGCGTTCATAACCCCACTCGGGGTCTACTGCTACACAACTAGCCCTTTGGCTCAAAAACGCGGGTGCAACATACCAGCGCATGATGCAAGACTGCCTCAAAAAGCAAATCGAACGCAACGTCCAGGTCTACGTGAATGACATTGTTATTACCACAAGGGAAGAACACACACTACTCGACGATTTGAGGGAGACGTTCGCAAACCTCAAACGCTTCCATATCAAGCTCAATCCTAAGAAGTGCACGTTCGGCGTTCCAGCCGGGCAGCTCCTAGGGTACCTAGTCTCTGCCCGTGGAATCGAAGCAGACCCGGAGAAAATACAGGCCATCCTCACAATGCAAAGCCCTTCAAAGCTTCACGATGTGCAGAAACTAGCAGGACGAGTAGCACACTCAGTCAATTGATCAGCAAACTGGGTGAAAAGGCTCTACCATTCTATCGACTGATTGAAGAAGGCGGACAAGTTCAAGTGGACGCCAGAAGCTGAAGCAGCCTTCACAGATCTCAAGCGGATCCTCACAAGCCCTCCGATCCTCGTCGCACCTAAGGAACGGGAACCACTCTACCTGTATGTCTCGGCTACAAACAGGGTGGTGAGCACCGTACTGGTAGTCGAACGCATGGAGGAGGGCACATCCAAAGCATACAACGTCCAGTCTACTACTGAGCGAAGTTCTCTCCATATCAAAACAGCGGTACCCGCACTATCAAAAGCTGGCATACGTTGTATTCATGTCCTCAAGGAAGTTGACACATTACTTCACCGAGCACCGATCAACCGTGGTAAGTAACTCAGCAATCGGTGATATCCTCACAAACCCCAATGCAACGGGTCGATCACAAAATGGCTCATCGAGCTGGCTCCAAGAGACATCAAGTACGAGCACCGAAGGCTATCAAAGCACAAGTCCTACCCGACTTCACAACCAAGTGGATAGAGGCCCAATTACCTGGAGCACCAGACATGTCCAATTCCTGGACCATGTACTTCGATGGTCCAAGAAACACGAAGCAGGCGCAGGCGTCATCCTCATATCACCAAAAGGGGACAAGCTACGTTATGTTTTGCAGATGGGATTCAAACTACCCTCGTGCACCCTCACCCTGGACGAATTCAGCAACAATTATAACTCTCACAGTCCAAGTCAAACGGGTCAGGCAAAAATGTACTTACGTGATTCATCCAGGGTTTCAGGAGTCACGACTGATATCCCGACCTCTAGGCTGTCACCTTGGCCGTTTCAGTGACAGTATCAGTGGCCATTGGCTGGACAGTCTCGTTTCCAGTCGGTGCAGAATTCGAGTGCTCCAGGGTTGGAACATTCTCGACTGGAGGAGTCCCAGGCTGATTGTTCTCAGCGCTGTGAGCAACACAACAAGGCAAAAAGATGTCAGCACAAATATGTGACAGCACAAAATTCTCATATCATACTCAAAAAACACATACCTGTGCTCCTCATCTTCCTCATCTTCGAGTCGCCAAAAATTGGTCCTCCAAAGCTGGGGTACCACTCGACTGAAGCGGAAGAGTCAAGCTTGTTGAGCACGCACGCAAAGGAGCGGCTTAGAAAACAGGTGGTGAGCCTGATTCCTCGTCATCCTCCAAGCCCTGCCCCCTCGCGGGTGAACTCACAGCAGAAGGCGCCTTCTGGCCAGATCGACGACGCTTTGGTGGCGCGGTGTCAACTTCTTGTCAGCGTGGCCTTTTCCTCAGATTGGACCTCTTCCGCTGCGTCCTCCTCGACCTCCTCCGCTGCGATGTGGTGGCAGAAGGGATGGGCGACTGATCCCTTTTCGGGTCCACCACTAGCACCTGAGTTTCTTCAGTCTCACCATTTTTCTGGCAGAGGGGGTAGAGAGGTGGCAGTCGAGTGGTCCTGCATCGCGTACATCATAAATTGTAAAGTCAGAAGCGAAATCGAACAAACACATAGCATACGAGTGGCAAACTCTTAAAATGCAGACATACCTCAGGCAAAGGTTTTTCCGCCCCATACGGCTCAATGGGACAGTCGACGTCGCATTTGTCGGCTGTCGTCAAATTGGTGATGTGCCGCACGTGATTCACAAGCTCGTTCCTCGACAGCTCCTCTGGGCTCATTCGAGTGGAGTCACCCGCGCCCTCAAACTCCCACATGGTGCGCTCGGGCACGGAGTGGCCACACCCGCCTCTTCACAAAGGTGGCGATCAAATGGATGCCCTGACCTTGTCCAGCATGACTCCGATCCGAGCCAGCAAAGGGCTTGCCTCCTCCATTTCTTCGGCTGAGATTTGGTGATCCCACGCCTTGGTCCTGGTGAACAGCAGTCGAGAAAGGGGCGGCTACATCCTGCTCGACAGTCGCATAAAACCATCCCTTCCTCCAGCCTTGGCGGAGTCGACGGTCTTTAGGCGGAAGTAGCGGGTGTCGCTGCGCACCTGGATTCCACAGCCGCCGACGGGTAGGTGCGACCACCTCCTCTGTTGGCCGTACCATGAAGATGGCTTTCCACAGCGCCCAGCTGGGAGCGACGCCGAGGAAGCACTCGCACAGCGTGATGATACACGCGATATGCATAATGCCATTTGGGGTGAAATCATGGATCTGCACCCCGTAGGCAAAAAGAAGACCATGAACAAAGTCGTGGAGGGGAAGCGAAAAGCCCCTCGGCAAAAACTCCGCAAAACAAACACGCTCGTTGGCGCGTGGTTCGGGGAGTAACCTCCTTAGGCGACGCGCCGCGGACGGCGAGCTGCTCCGCGGTGGCAGATACCCCTGCTCGCGGAACTTGACCAAATGGGCGTCCTTGATGGTGACTTCGCCCAGTCCCCGCTGCCGTTCTTCAGCGCGGCGGACGCAGATGTACCCGCCACGGTCTTCTTGCCCTTGGCCGCATTGGTCGTGGCAGCGGCGGTGCGCCACGCTTGGAGCCTCCACCTTTCGCCATTGCAACGATGGATGAGGGTGGAGAAGAGAGTTTGGGCGCAGAGCAATGGAGGTGGGCGCGAGGAATGAAGATGAGATGAGGGGCGGCGCAAAGAGGCAAATGGCAAGTA
Source organism: Poa pratensis (assembly GCA_947311845.1). Taxonomy (NCBI): domain Eukaryota; kingdom Viridiplantae; phylum Streptophyta; class Magnoliopsida; order Poales; family Poaceae; genus Poa; species Poa pratensis. Next base: position 1,770,685 of record CAMZMU010000128.1, on the reverse strand, counting down.
AAAAATTCTGCCAGCGTTGTCTCCACTATTTACCACAGATCGCAAAACGATCGCAACCGTCAAAACAAAGGCATACGCTCCGCGCGAAATCTGGCCATACATGTGGCAGCCCCGGAGAGCAACCGTCGGTGGCCACTCTGCCCACTACGCACGAGAATCCAGGAAACCATCATCACCCCATGAAAATCGCGCCGGAACGGTCAAATCAAGTCCACGCGGCGTCATCCCTGGTCAGCTCTGTAGAAACGGGCCCACAAAACAGGGTCACGTCTTATCAAAGCCTCTCCAAGCACGCCACCGCTTGTCAGAGATAGCAGTCGCAAAATGCGTCATTGCTGACGTTGTTCTATCCTTCACAACTGGCATAAAAGTCACTCGGTGATATCTTCGGGTGGTCTCTCGCATAAGTCTCGGTTGGTTTTTTAGCAAAGGTCATAGAGGCCAGTCAAAATTCTTTCGACTGCAGCATCGTACTCCCATCGGGAGCGTATCATAAAATTTCTTTGACTAACATGTGCAGGGTAAAAGATTTTGAGATTATCTTCCATTGCAAGCAATAAAGCACAATCTCGGGGCTACTCCCATCGAGAGCGCTGTCGCGCACTCGATAGAATAATGGCAAAAGTGTCAGTCGACGAAACATTCGACTAAGTTCATAAGCAAATCACACTCAAAATATTCCCGAGTTGATCCGACGGTCCTTGGATGCTGCATGCATAGTGCAAAGGTAAGACCCGCCGATCAGTCGAGCTGGGCTAAGGACCGCTCCAGCAGTGTTATCCTTAAATTTTCCGTGTCAGCAGACATGATGAATTATCCCCGACGGACGCGTTGGGTTGATTCAAAATTATGCTGCAGTTCGATTCCGTAAGACCTCAACGGCCGTTTCGAGTCTGTCCAGTTTGTTCCAGATTCGAGTACGGGGACTCGAGTTTGATTGAAAGCTAGTATGGTTTTGCCACAAATGGTAGCTAACTGGCCCCGATCCGTCGTGAGTGCCGGCCTGCTAAGCTAATATCCCTTGACTATCATAAGAAAAAACTCATAGTCGATGAAACACTCGACATAGCCAACATGTGCTATTTCATAAGAATTCTAAATACAGATGCAAAAAAATGTAACGTGCATGATGTATGAGTCCATGCTGACTCTTCGAATCAGACAAGTACTCGGGGCTACTGACATGGGTATGCCTATCGGGTACCCTACCATGAGGGTACCTGGTGCACGTATCGACTAGGCCCAACTCTCAGAGCCTACATGAAGCCCATGAAGGGAGGCCCACGAAGATGGAGTATCCTCCAAGTTTGGCGAAACAATAGTCGGTTTAGAGTTTCCTTACTTGTAAATCGAGTCGGTTACGAACACCCGAGACCCAGCCTATTATTTAAGGACTGGGAGGGCCATCGAACCAGACAACGAACCACCAGAGCCACAAACCCTAGCGAGATCGACATCTCGCCGGGACCCTTGTAACCATCATATTCACAAAGCAATAACAGACAAGCAGGACGTAGGGGTGTTACCTCCACACGAGGGCCCTGAACCTGGGTAAATCTTTGCCCTGCTTGTCAGCCGACGAAACTTCCAGCTCTACCACGTTCTCTCCCCCATATTCATAACCTAGGGACCTTACCATGGGTCTTGATGAGTCTACCCCTCGTCACTAAGCATCGGTTATTTTATCCCTAGTGGCAACAGCACATCCACAATCTTAGAAGTTGTTGTCACTCTCCCAGATTACCGGAGGCATGAACCCACTATCTAGCATAAATACTCACTCTTGGAGTTACAAGTATCTACTTAGCCAAAGCATCTACTTCTAACGGAAAACATGCAAGATCATAAATAACATATAAGATAGATTGATAATCAACTTGACATAGTATTCAATATTCATCGGATCCCAGCAAACACAACATGGAGCATTACAATAAGATGATCTTGATCATGATAGCAGCTCACAAGATCTAAACATGATAGCATAAAGTGGAGAGACAACCATCTAGCTACTGCTATGGACACGTAGTCCAAGATGAACTATTCACGCATCACTCCGGAGGCAGGCATGGTGATGTAGAGCCCTCCGGTGATGATTCCCTCTCCGGCAGGGTGCCGGGAAGAGCTTCTGAACCCTCTCCAGCTAGGGTTGACGGCGGCGGCGTCTCTTGAACTTTTCGTGGATAATGGCTCGGGTGTCTAGGGTTTTCCCGTGAAGATGAATAAATAGGCGAAAGGGCGGCGACTGGAGACGCCCGTGGGGCCCACACCACCCCACGCGCGGCAGAGGGGGGGCTGCGCCGCACCATGGTGTGGCTGGCTCGTGGCTCCCCCTCGTCTCTCCTTTGGACTCCATGTACGTGTTGGAAAAATTGGAGGTTCTGTCCAAGTTTCGTCCAATTCCGAGAATATTTCCAGACTAGCTTTTCTGGAATACAAAAACAGCAGAAAACATGTAACAATTGGTATAATATCAACATGGAACATCAGAAATTATAGATACGTTTGAGACGTATCAGGGCGCGGCGCCGACAGAGGCGGCGGGGGTGGGCCTAAATCGAGGTGGCGGGACGGGCGCAGAGGCGGCGGCGAGATGGTGGAGGAAGACGGGTACGGGCCAGCTGAAATGTCCCTCCCGCCAAGCGCTATTGCAATATACAGGGGCCCGGCGGTTCGTAGGCGAAACCTGTGCATTCGCAGTTCCGCGGGCCGATCTCACAGGCGCCCTCAAACTTTTTTACGGGCCCGCGCCTTTTAAGGTACTGCTATTTTCATTTTTAAGGTTCCGAAACCGTCTTTGGCGTTTATTTTATGGTTCCGCGGCGTTTGAGGGCTCTGTTAGAGATGCTCTTAACTTCCACGAAAGGAAACCTCTAGTCCTTTTGAACAATCTCGTAGAGGGTTTTTGACATTATTTTTTCTGAAACATGGATTGGATGGAAGCGAACCACCCTAGATCAAGAACTTTTTTTTTAATTTTCCATATATAAACAAAATAAAAACAACCAGACCGCAAGCCGCCTCATTAAAAACCTTCCAGTCCCTTTTTCGGTACCCTGTTAAGGAAAAGAGTGCGTCTGAAACTGCGGCCTCTTACAGATCGAACAGAGTTATATCATTCATTACATCAGGAATAATAAACCTAGGGGATTGCAGTCCAAAAAAATAGAAGAATTTAAATTAAGCGCAAACTACGCCAAGTTGTGATCCACCATGTTTGCATCCCGAGCACAATGTTGGACTGTGATTGATCCAATCCTCTGTGCTTGTAGAAAGCAATCAGCAAGAATAGCATCATATGGCCCCAATATATCAATTTCCCCATTATACGCTTGGCATAGCTCCAAAGAATCAGTTTCCATTATAACAGGAGAACATCCAATTCGGTCAATCAGCATTAGTCCTCTCTGAAGAGTGGTAGCCTCCGCAGTAGTAGATCCATCAGGTTCATCAGAGGGCCGCATGCCCCAGCAAGAGCCTCTCCTTTGTAGTTACGTAAAACAGCTCCAAAACCACCAGAGCCATTAACGAAGCTAGCGTCAATATTCAGTTTATAGGTGTTAAACGTAGGTTTTGACCACCTTATTACCTTCGGTATTTTTTCCAAGTGAGCACCTTTAAAATTCGATGCTAAACCCAATATAGATAGAGCTGATCGGGATGGAGTAGCAACATTTACTCCTTTGACAAACTCTCTTCTTTGCCACCAGATATACCATGCCCCAACCAAAATAGCCTCGGACATATTAATTTTTCCCAGCCTGGGATTTGGCGAGTAATTCTTCCGCAGTATTTCTTCAAACACAACTGAACCTGATCTATCAATAGATATAACTTCATTAATATCGTCAAGAATGCCAATGGAGCTCCAGACTTGCTTCGCCCTCGCACATGTAAACATTAAGTGTTTTATGTCTTCAGGACCTTTTGACAGACCGGACATTGAGCAGTTGTTTTGATGTGCCTATTTGCTAAGATTGATAAACCTGGGACCATTCCATGTAAGGCCTTCCATCCAAAAATCTTAACCTTCAGTGGGACTTGCAACTTCCACAAAGTATCCCAAACAGGATATCGACCAAAGGATCCTTGACCATCAGCTCAGCGAGTATTCTGCCCAAACTGATGCTCCCATTGAGCATAATAAGCAGATTTAACAGAAAAGGAGTAGGAATTGGTAAGGTGTCAGGCAATAAAATCATCTGTCATATTATGATGTAGAGGAATACGAAGAATTCTCTAGACATCAATTGGATTAAATAAATCTTTAATCAGCTGAACATCCCATGAGTGAGTCACCGGATCAATGAGCTCATTAACAGTCCTCAAGAGAGTTTGCCCCTTCGGTGTTTCAACTTTCCTCGTCCAGCTACCAGGAACCCAGCAATCATCCAAATATTCACCATATTTCCAGAACCAACTCTCCAGATATATCCTCTCTTAAATGTGGCCAAACCAGCAACTATACTTTGCCAGTAAACGACGATCCCCCTTGGAACCCCGCCTTCAACAAATCACCATGCGGAAGTACTTGGCTCTCAGAACATGAGCACAAAGGGAATTAGGGTTGGAAATTAACCTCCAGCATTGTTTAGCAAGCATTGCTACATTAAAAGAGTGTAGATCACGAAACCCCATACCCCCATCTTTTTTAGGAATACACATTCTCCACCATGCCATCCAGTGCATTCGGTTTTTTTTCTTCTGTATCTCCCCACCAAAAGCTTGAAATGGTCTCAGTCATCTCTTTACAAAGCTTCTTTGGTATTTGAAACACTGACATGGCGAACACAGGGATAGATTGGATAACAGCTTTAAGCAAAATTTCCTTCCCACCAAGAGATAAAAATTTCTCATTCCAAATTTCAAGCCTCTTAATAATCCTCTCGAGCAGATGGACAAAACTATCACTTCTATCTAGACCAACCATAGATGGTAACCCAAGATACTTATCCGAAAGTGCTTCAGACATAATATTCAACTCCGTGCAAATTTCAGCTTTCAACTCCACATTCACATTAGGACTAAAGAAGATACTACATTTTTCTTCACTAACCATTTGTCCCGAGCTAGCACTGTATTGATCAAGAATCTATCTCAATGAGGTTGCATTAGTCAATATTGCCTTCATGAGGATTAGGAATCATCAGCAAAAAGTAAATGTGAGACTGATGGTGCATTTCTGCAAACCCTAACACCTTCCATACCACGAACCTCCTCTTATGAGCCAGAAGACTTGATAGCCCTTCTGCACATATCAGAAACAAGTAAGGTGACAGAGGATCTCCCTGTCGAAGTCCTCTGCTAAGAATAAAGGAACTTGTCTCTTGATTAGTGAAATCTAATTTTATAATTCACTGACCGAACATAAGCCATAAGAAGATCAACAAAGTGTTGGTCAAACCCCCGCCGAGCCAGCATGCTCTCCAAAAAATTCCACTCCACCCGGTCATAAGCCTTGTGCAATCAAGCTTAACCGCACAATACCCCACTTACCCTTCTTCTTATTTTTTATAGTATGGATACTCTCATAAGCAAGAAGAATATTGTCAGTGATCAGCCTTCCAGGGACAAAAGCACTCTGACCAGGAGAAATTATATCATCAAGAACACGCTTCAACCGGAGAGCAATTATTTTTGAGATAACCTTGTATAGGACATTACAGAGACTGAGAGGTCTGTATTGTATAATCAACTCAGCGCTTTCCACCTTTGGGATAAAATAAGACCGTGTCATCCAACCAGGGGGAATTATTTTTGATTTATAGCACCAAGCACCTCAGCAGTTAACTCATCTCATATCAAGTTCCAGCATTTTTTAAAGAAAATCGCATGAAAACCATCATCCCTGGTGCCTTCATATCCCCAATAGAGAAAAGAGCCTTTTTACCTCCTCATCCGTATATGGTTTCAGCAGCTCCTCATTCATATTCCCATCCACACGAGGAGTACTTTTTCAGAATATCCGGTCAGGCTCCTCCACTTCAAGAACATTATATCGAGTGGATTGGTGGTTGGAAAACCATCCTAATGTCCCAATTTCCTTTAGTGGCCTCTGGCCATAACAATAGGGTCATTAACACCAACGCGAGTCTTTGCATTGCCCTCTTGAATATACTAGGATAGTTAGCGCGGCAATGCCGCGCGTCCGTCTGATGAATTTTCAAATATTTTTATTTTGCAAAAAAATGTAGAAATTTGAATATATTTGAATTGGAAAAATTTGCGCTTGCAGGAATGTTGAGTTTTGGGAAATTGGTTGCATTGGAGTGTATTGAAATTTGTAGTTATTTTAAATGTTTAAAAAAATGATCAAATCTGGAAGACATCAAAATTTTGAAATATGTAAATGTGAAATGTGAGTTGAAATGATTAAATAGGTTTTAAAATTGTACAGTTGGAATTTTTTGAAGTTTTAAAATTGTACAATGTGAATTTATCAAATTTTTTATTCTTTTAGTGTTTACCCAAATGTTCAGGGGTGGAAGTCATATTAAAATTTGAATATTCAAATTTGAAATTTTGAGTTTTGATGCTTAAATATGATTATTGTAGATTTTGGAAATGTTTAAGTTGGGGTGTTTTCCAGATTCGAGTTATTTGCATTTTGTAAAATGATAGATTCTGAAGGTATTTAAGATTTAAAATATTAAATTTGAATTCTGATTATATGGCATGAATAATTACTATTTATTTTTGTGAGGGTATTTATAGAAATATTTCATGCTGCAGAAATTATTGTAAGGAGGAAGTGCATAGGAATTTCTTGAAATATTCACTGTTTGAAGATATTCAAATATACTTGGTTGTTTGGACATAAATAATTAGAATTTTTTTTTTGGTGCATTTGTGTTGTTTTTTGTTTTGTTGTTGAGAGCATTTTACATTTTTTTGACAGGTTTGGCGACAATTTTTGTTGAGCCTAAAAAGAATTATTGGAATTTGAGAAATACAATGGAAAATATGGCTGGAAATAGGTGGGAAATAGTTAAAATAATACTGTTGTATACATGAAGGATGTCGGGATATTGATATCGTAATTAACTGCGACATATTTACTTTAGAGGAATACAGTTGCGAAAATGAGGCAGAGAAATACAGTTGCAAAAATGAGGTGGGAATGGTAAGTTTCGTATTAAAGAGTTTTATCATCAACAATTTTTATGCCAACAGCTTTGTGGTAACAAATATGTTGATGGGATTTCTCGATATAATTGCAGATAGAACGAAGTCATTTTGCTGGATAACTTATGTTATCTTCAGTTGTATGTAATGCTCGATTGCAAAATGATATGATCTTTCTGACGGCTGTATTTTGTGAAATTTGGCAGCATTTTGTTGCCATTTTTTTGTAGATGATGGATAGAAGCCAGCACTGTATAACTGCTGCAGTGTAAAACTTGAAAGCTAGTTGAAGTCTTGTGATAACTTCAACAGCAATGGATATCTGATCTCTACTTATTTATTGGCTCATACATGTGCTTCTTATTAGTTCAGTGTGATAGTATGAACATAACTGCATTATATAATAGCAGAACATGGCCTTGAAAGATACACCCGTGTGATTATTAGTTGGTAAAACACAATAAAAATATGAAGCAATTAAAATAAATTTAGGTGAATGTTTTGTAAATGTTTGAATATTTCGAACCTTACAGTAATTGCAAAAGCAAACCAACTATTTTGTTGATTAAACTCAAATTATAATGTATTTACAACTTTATTGCAACAATCTGAAATCGTAAAAGGGAAAGTACAATTGGTACATAAACTAAAATGCTTTGTTTTTTGTCCTTTTCTTAATTGGTATTCCAATTTTATTTTGCTGCAAAGCAAAGGAAAAGCAAAAAAACAGAAGAAAATAAACGTGAAGATGGAATCAGAGGAAATATATTATATTAGTACTGTTAAATTTAATTTTTTAATTAGAGGATATTAATATAAATTGCATAACTGGGGAGAATTTAGCTATATTATTGCTGAGTTTTAACTTATTGTAGTTGATATAATATGTCTGTGTTGTCTGTGTTGTGTCTCAAGTATTTAATTTTACTTAATAATTGGAGGAAACATATTATTAATACTGTTCAATTCAATTTAAATTCAATCCTTAATTAGAGGATATGGAATTTTGTTTCATCTAAATATTAATCTAAGTAAGTATTTTTAAAAATTGAATTACACAGTAAGAGAGAATTAAATTAATTAGACTTTAAATAGGATAGCTATATTGAAATGGTTAAATATAGTTTTATTTTGGCTATAATTTTCTTATTTCCCAGCATAATCAAACGAAATTTTATTGTTGTTAGTACTAAATTATTTTTGAAAAAAAATATAGTTGAATTATTTATTGTATGTATATACAGTACAATTGTTTTGTATTTTTTGAATTGTAGAATGTTTTTTGTGTGGAAAGTTAGTAGTTTGCAAAATTTGGAAAATTTTGGCATATTGTTTATACTTTTTTTGAATTATAGTTTTATAGATATGGTTTTTTTGAATTGTTATTTATAATTGTTATTTTGAATTAATAGTTTGAAAGTTTTCAATTGTGGTAATTTTTTTAAATTTATTAATGAGACTTTATGTAATATTTGGGATTCTTAAGATTCTTTTTTTTTGTTGAAGGGTTTCAAAGTTTCTGGAATGTTGTTCTTGATTGATTAAATATTTGTAGAAATTATTTTGAACTGATTTGAATTTCTGTTTACAAATTACAAAAGAATTGGGAAATTTAAAAAAACAGAGGGGAAAAAAACAGCCGAGGCTCGCAGCAGACGGCCCAGCCCACGAGCCGGCCTGCCTCCCCAGCCCAGCCCACGGCGACGCCAGCATGGCGTCACTGCGGCCGGAGCGGCCGCGGCGGCAGCGGCTCGCCGGCGGCGAACCTGCACGTTCCGGGACGCGCGAGTACGCGCCGTAGACGCGGCTCGACGCGGCGCGCCCGGATGTGGCGGCGCCGCTCCGTTTAGGTCGCCGGAGCGGCGCCGGCGGCGGCTGTGGAGCGTGGCGGCGGTGATTCCGCAGCGAGTGCGGCGTCCCGGCACGCGTGGCTTGCCGGAGATGAAGAGGCGGCGACGGCGAACCCCGTAGTGGGCTTGGATTTGACGGGGAGGGCCGGAGGGGCGGCGGGGCGTGGCGGCGCCGCCGGCAACCTCGGTGCCGTTCGCGAGAGAGAAGGATGAGAGGAATTTCTGTGGGCGGTTTTACATAAAAGTCCGTGTCTTTATGTGTAATTACAAACAGGTCCCCCAGTGTAATAAGCTGGACTGTGGGTTGCTTTGCGAAAGTCTCGGGTTCTTTTTGTAAGATTCTCTGCGCCAAAACTCGTGCGGCACGACGTGTCCGCCTCTAATTGGAAGAAATTGCATTGCTACAGTAAATACGAATCTTAAAGCGCGATCCAACGGCCGTCGGCTTACGGGGCGACGTGGATGGCAGAACTGGGAGTGATTGTGATGAACTTTTATATAGTAGGATATTGGGTATAGCAATACAAGGAACTAACCTCAGAAAAACTCTGAACATACCACACCTGGTACCTCCAAAGGAAAAACTTCGGATCCTAACGACAAGAGCTTGATTATTGGACGCTCCACTTAGCACTCCATGGAAATGAAAACGGCATGCACCTAATTAACGAGAAAACATGCAGATGCAGCCGACACAGCTAGCTCTTTGAACAATGCCATGCATGTGGATGTGGGTCAAGTGCGGCGTCGTGTGACACGCGCGGAGAGTGGCATCTTCATCACCTTGAAGAAGCCGTTGTGCTCTGTCAGGTCGACGCCAGCTCCGTCGGTGCGATCCTCTGCAGGCGCCCACTCGAACTCGCGCACCATCCCCATGGTTATGCCCGGGCAGACCCTATGCGCCGCACCGAAGGGCATCATCATGCATGATCTCCTTCCTGCCTGGCGTCGGGCCGACGCCCTCCGCCTCTCCGCCGGGCAGGAACCGCTCCGGCCGGAACTCGTCCACACCTTGCTGTCCCTCCCAATGGCGCCTAGATCAAACATCACCCTCAGTCCTTGCGCCGGCACGGGGTCGTCGCGCCGACCGCTTTGGCGGCCTTGCCGTGGGCACTGCGCACGAGAATTGGAATCGTGGGTACATGCGGAGGCCTCGAGCACCACCGCGTTCAGGTACGGCATGCCGCGCAGGCTCTTGACGGACAGCTCCCCGCCGCCGTCGATCTCGCGACGCAGCCTGTTCTGGACCTCCGGTCGCATCACGAGCTGGGCCAGTATCCACTCCAGGCATGCCACCGCCGAGGAACTCCGCCACGAGGACCACGAGCTCGTCGTTTCGGAGCTCGCGTCGGTCGTCGGCACCATCGCTGGGGACACGGGCGTCAAGGAGCGAGTCGATGTAAGGGCGCATGTCGCCCTCGCCGTGAGACGGTGGCCGAACGACCTTCCGCCACGCCTCGATGAGAGGGATGTACAACTTGGTCTGCCGGTCGAGGAAGCCCAGCAGGTGGCGGAGCGGCCTCCAGTACACGAGCTGGGTGAGCCAGGTGCCGTCGTACACGGGGTTGAGCTCCCCGATGGCAGCGGCGAGGGTTGTGTATCTTTATTATTGATTCGTAAGTTTTTAGAAGAATAAATTGCATTTTCGATTCCTCTCTTGTTTTTTTCTTGCAACTCTATGGTATTATACAAATTGAAATATGATTTCTCTTTAATTTCAAAAAAAAAGAAATATGATTTCTCTTCAATCTAGCAAAAATAACCAACTAGTACTACCATGTATGAATTGAGTTGTAATAGTAAGAGCAGCTCTAGCAGATAACGAATAAGTCCTCGGCCCGGAAAATAACTGCTTTTTTCTTCTCCGGGTAAAAAATCTGCCAGACCAGATACCTCATATGCATGGTACCGTATCTGAAAAATTTATTCAGGGAGCAGGATATTTCTCTCTCGTTTCCCAACCTGTCCCGTCTTATAGGGGATTATTCATGTGAACCGGAAAGCAAAGCGATGGTTGGCGGGAGGGAAGTTTCAGCTCAACCGTCACCGACCACCATCGGAGTCGCCGGAATCCGGCCAACTTCCACCGCACCATCTCGATTCCGGCCACATCCGAGCCGTATTCCAACACATCTACTCGATTCCAATCGATTTTTGACCAAATCGGAGCGAAATCGTGCAGCTCTTCCGTGTTCATCACAGTAGGCGGACGGCCGAGCGAGGCGCAAGCGCGGGCAGCCAGACGGGGCCACGCGACCGCTGGAGGGGCCGTGGACGACCAGCGCGCGCATGAGCATGCCGAGCACAGCCGCCGGCGAACCCACGCGAGCACGGATCGGTCCATTAACTCAACTCCCGTACAACTCCTGTACATGCTAGCTGCGGCCAGGTGCGGCCAGGCGTGGGCAGGGGCGCGGGAAGCAGGCGGCCAGCCGTGGGGAGAGGCGCGGGTGTAGGGTGGGAGGAGGAGGAAGAAGAAGGGAAAGGAAAAAAAATATTAACCCGTGGGTCCAGTGCGTTTTAGGAGGGCTGTTTCATGTATCTGTTCCGCGAGAGCAATTTTTCGTACCGTAAACATTTTTCAGTTCAATTGGATACGGATTTTTCAGTATGAGGTTTCTGTTAGAGTTGCTCTAATACCCACCATACATTAGGTATAGACATACTGTATCACAGATTGCACACTGGTCGTGGTAGTTGTGCCGGAGCGGCTAGCGCCAGGCCGAATCCTGCTCTGATCTCTTGGTGTGTGCCGCATGGAGACGGCGAGCGGCCGGCGGCTAGCGCCCGGCCGTACCCTGCTCTGATCTCCTGGCGTAGTGGCGTATGGAAGCGGCGATCGTGCGGCGGACGGCAGGCAGTGCCCTAGCAGGTTACAGCGGGACAGACAGTTCATCAGTCTCCGCACCGTGTTTTTTTTTTTTTTTTTGAAAAGGATCTGATTCATATAACAGAGAACTCAGTACAAATTACAGGCAAGTCCACAAAGAAAAGAAAATTACAAACGAGCCCTGCAAAATGCACAAAGCACCCTGAGCACCTGGAGAAACTTCAATCAGATCCCTCGCCGGCTCCCAAGACGCCTAGCCGACGCCGCCGTCGCCGTACCTCGAACCGTCGTGGAGAGAGCACCGCCACACTCTGTAGATGACCGCAGGACTCGTCCGCCGCTGCGCGACGGCACCTTGTCGCGATGAACGCGCACGGCCCCAGCGCCACCCCCACAGGACCACCCCTCTTCCAGCCGACGAGACGTCGCCCAAGCCAGCCACCACCAGCCACCATCCGCCTCCAGCTGCCGCTCCCCTCGCCACCACGGCCGGCCGGAGCTGAGACAACGAAGTAAGCCACCAGAATCACCACTAGACGAGTTTATTGAAGCCGCAGCAGATGAAGCTTGACGCAGATGAACTCCACCATGTATTTTAACTGCATGCATGCCTTCATGTCCTTTAGTGTCTTTGGTATAGATATAATTACTTGCATAAAACTTTTGTGGCGATTATTATGTAGTACAAATTTTGCAAAAAGGTCTTTTTGAATTGACTCTTTGTTGAACGATATCTCTCTGGTGACGTGGATTTCAACTTTTATGAACAAAACGATGAGATTGCATTAGCTGTGGAGCAAGCATGCATGCTGGCCTCACATGGAAATGCATACCCTGTGTGTTTATATATGCGTATTCATGTGTGTTTACTAGAATTACTTCATTCTCATTTGCATCGAAGAATCAAGCCACAAAATTAACGACCATGTCCTCCGTCCAGAATGCCGTCCCGGCCACCTTCGACTTCCTCGCCGCCAAGCACGTCCCGGAGTCGCACGTGTGGACGGAGCAGAAGGAGTACCCGGTGGTGTCCGATCAGTCGGATGTTGTGCCGGTGGTTGATCTGGCCGATGTCTCGGACGGTGCCATCGCCGCCGTGGCGCGGGCGGCGGAAGAGTGGGGCGGGTTCCTCCTCGTCGGGCACGGCGTGTCGACGGAGCTCCTGGCGCGCGTGGCGGAGCAGATCAGGTTGTTGTTCGCGCGCCCGGCTCAGGAGAAGGAGCGCGCCGCGCGCGGAGGCTTCAAGAACGGCTACGGCGTGCCGCCCTATGCGCTCTACTTCTCCAAGCTGATGTGGTCCGAGGGCTACACCTTCTCGGCCGACGACGTCCGCTCGGAGTTCCGACGGGTCTTGCCCGACGGCGGCGACGACTACCTGCGCTTCTGGTAAGTGTGTGCATCATATATTCATATCCATCCACATAACGTGTTGCCGTGAGTGCACTGCTGATGTCGGCGTTGATGCACGCTGTACCCAGCGATGTGATGGAGGAGTTCCACAAGGAGATGAGGGCTCTCGGCGAGAAGGCCCTGGACATGTTCTACAAGGCGCTTGGGCTTACCGCTGACCAGATCGCCGGCGGCGAAGTGGAGCGCGAGATCCGCGACACTATGACGGCCACCATGCACCTGAACATGTACCACAATACCTTACTACTCCTTTTTTTTGCATCCAGGTACCCCAAGTGCCCCGAACCGGAGCGTGCGATCGGGCTCGCGCCGCACACAGATTCAGGCTTCTTCAGCTTCATCGTGCAGAGCCTCGTGCCGGGGCTGCAGCTGCTCCGCCGTGGCCCTGAGCGGTGGGTGACCGTGCCGGCCCTGCCGGGGGCGCTCGTCGTCGTCATCAGCGACCTCTTCCAGGTCCTGACCAACGGCCGCTTCCATAGCGTGCTTCACCGAGCCGTCGTGAACAAGGATCATGAGCGCGTCTCCGTGCCTTACTTTCTTGGGCCTCCGAAAGACATGAAGGTGGCTCCGCTCCATGCTGCAATTCTGCCCGGGAGCAAAGCTGCGTTCCATGCCGTAACGTGGCCAGAGTACATGGTGATGAGGGAGAAGGTGTTCGGTAAGGGCGCGTCGGCATTGACAATGCTGCAAGTGACGGAGGATGGAGAAGAGACAGAGCTTGCCCAAGGATGAGCTAATTGATCGTTTCTTTTGCATGAAAATAACGGATATGGTCGATGGCCTGCTCCATGATTTAATCTGTTCTTCTGAGAGTAAGAGATAAACAGGTTCATGTAGTGAATCTAAAAATAAACTGGTTCATGTAGAAGAAAAAAAGCAACATTTAAAGTTTAAACCACAAAATGCCGAGACATGTGTTTATGATTAAGTGGAAGATACCACGAGAGTTGCCAAGGAAATTTATCGAAACAACCCTACTTATACTATTGTAGTACAGAATAATGACTAAAAACTTAGTTAAGATCGTCTGATTTGAACCGTAGGTTTTGATACACTAACACACAATATTGCTAACTCAACCATAATATTGCTGCTATTTTTGTCAGCCAACGTTGAACGCTACAAGACAAGCTTCAGCAATGATCAGCGGTGGAGACGGCTTGATAACACATGGGAAAATTAAGACGATTGCCCTTCATCTCGGTGCCTTAGCTCCGGTAAACTTAGTTTTCATTAATATGCCCTGAAAGACCGTATTATATTCGTAACAGAAATGGTAGGAGGGCCGTACAACGCCAAGAAGGCTGAAAATTCACACGCGCAACACGTACGATACGTTGCCAAGCGGCTTACAACGCACCCTCTGTTACAACCCAATAATAAATAACTCGCTCTTGCCCAACAGCTTACCATGATGATGCGTACATGTGTCACGAACCAAGCAAGACACCATTGTAGTTTGAGCTCGACATAAAGGCAACCCTAACCAACATATATCCCCTAGTGAGCCTAGAGGAGTTTGGGAGTAGAAGGCATGACCCCGATAGACTTGGGGAAGACGTCATCCAAGATGCGTCCGTCATGTCGTACATTGCGCTTTTAGAAGACATTTTCAAAAAGATACTGGAAGTGCATAACATTGCCCCAGCCTCTAACCATACCATCTGTAACATCCCAAATTTGTAAGCCAGCTTTATTAGTCAAAAATTATGGATCAACAAAAACTTGTGTGTGTTTGTTTGATTATGGTTGTTTGAATTGTTGTTTGCTCGGAATAAAAACTTGAAGAAAAAAAAAGGAAATTAAAACAAGTGAAAAATAATGTGACAAGTGTCACATTAAATCTCCATGTAAGAATTCAAGTTTTCTTCTAAACAAAAAAATTCAGTGGAGAGAATGTGATCCCTCTCTTTTCATCCTTAAAACTTTTCTCTCTCTCTCTATTTTAAATTATATTCCTAAATCCTATTTTTCAAAATTTCCAATTGTTTCTTTAACTTTGGAAATCATCAAAAATCACCAAGCTACACTTTCTAAATAAATACTCCAGTGGTACCTCAAGCCTTGACAAATCATTTAGAAACAAACTATGAAAATAAAATTCAGAAAATCCAATTTTGAAATTGGTTTAGGATTTTGATCGAGCACATGGTGATCACCACCGTGTTCTTCCCTAACCCGAAAATCCAACCCAAAATTGGAGCTCAATTCGGTGAAATCGTTGGACGACGAGGAGACGTGCTCGTTGACCCCAGAGGAAGCAGGCCAGAGGCGCCACGCCATTGCCGTCCTTGGCGAGCTGCCGCTCGGGTCACTTCCGTGGAGAGGCCGACGCGAACCCGAGGCGACGCCGCGCCGTGTCCACCGCACTCCACGCATCCCTCTGCTCCTGCCCGACGAGACCACACCGCCGCAGAAGCCCTCTGGCGTGCACACCGTCCGTGCCAGAGCACGCCGCGCGTCATGGCGACGCCGAGGCCAACGGAGAGCACCGCACGCCTCCGCACTGCCCCACCTCACCCCTCTGGTTCCATCAGCTCCACCGCGTCGTGTACGAGCACCACTGCCCCTCTGGTGCACCTCACGCACCCTACCCGACCCCAGCGCACGCGCCCGTGCTCGCCGCACGCCATGGCGGGCCGAGCACGCCACTGCAAGCTCGCGCGCAACCTCTGCTTCCCCTCGACCACCCGACCGCACCTGCATCACTCCCTCGCTCACCGCAACCTCCCAGACACCTCCGTCTGGACCCCGCGCCTCTCCTCTCCTCTCCCCACCACCGTGCCATGGAGCACCGAGCACCTCCACCCGCTATAAAAGCACCCCCGCACTCCCTCCCCTCTCCACACTCCCTCACACACCTCCCTCGCACTCCCCCACACACCCCGTGCCCCGCCAGGAGGGCGGAGCCGCTGCCTCGCAGCTTCTGCTGCCCCGGAGCTTCCTCGAAGTTCGCCGGAGCAGAAGGGTGAATGTCGATCACGGTCGGGCCGTGATGCTTCCCCTTTCTCCCTTCTTTGGCCTGCATGCTCTTCACCATGATCACCGCACTCAACCGCCGCGTTTTCCCCTTGTTTCGTGCACAGACGAGTCGAGGAGGACCCGCCGGAGTTGACGCACGGCCGCGGAGGAGGAGAACTTCACCGACGTCGTTGCAGCCTTCCCCAGCACGCACAAGTCCGCCCCCGAGCCTTCCCGTACCCTCCGCCGTCGAACGCCATCCTCTGCCTCGTCCCTAGGACACCCAGGTACACCCCCCCTTGCCACCCTCGCCGTCGCCGGAGCTCCGGCGCCGCCGCGGGTAACGTGTTGATCATCGCGGACTCTGTGAGCCGTTGGATCTAGATCCAACGGCCACATACCGTTTCATTTCCAGTTAGGCTGACAGGGTTGGCCCCACCTGTCATAAGTTTAAGCATTATCCACACGCGGGAATTATCCACTGAGTCACTGACTAGTAGGCCCCACATGTCAGGATTGTCAACATTATCCAGAGGAGAGGAATTTCCCAATTCTTTTTCTCTGGAATTTCAGTACTGGACCTAGTTTATAAATTTAATATCTCGAGTTTTAAGAATCCAAATAAATAAAACTCAAATGTTCTGAAAAGATTATAAAACTCTTTAACTCACCAAAGTGGTCTCATCTCATTTAAATAAATAATAAAAGAGTATTAGTAAAAATGCCACAGAAGGTTTAAAACACCAAACTAGTAGTTTCTGGAGTTATATTAGTCCAAATAACTTGAAACCAATTTTGGTAGCTTTGTATTAGGATCCTTTAGCTCCCCAAATTTTGGTAGAATTAATTGAGCAGTGTAAAATCCTTAGCCTTTGGTTGAACTTCAGTAAACCCTTCTGCACTAAACCAATTAGTGTGAATTAATAGTAGGTCCAATTAAACTAAACTCAATTTTGTTAGGTCACTTACAACCAAAGTTAGTTATCCCTAAAAGGATTTAATTTTTGGAGCAACCTAATTTGTTTGGTAGCTAAAACTTGATTAAAAACCTTCTGAACTAAAACAAATGTGTAGGGAGTTTGATAACTCCAAATGACCTCAATCCAATTGGGTGGTCTTCTACACATCAGTAGCTATCCATAGAAATTTAGTTTGAATTTTTGTGACCAACATAGATTAAATGGTGAATTGTTTGGTTTACAACTAGATTCTGCCTTAGTTTAAAAAGAATTAAATAAAGTTTAATTCAATTAAATTGGAACCACCTTGTGTTGTTGGTGTGTGCAGTAGATATTTATAGTATTTGTGCTTGTATTGTTGTGGTGATGTTTTGAGTTAGAGTAGTGATTGTTGGTTTGCTTGGTTAACGTTTAGACGATACCGCCGATGGTTTTATCAAGGAAGGAGGTTTCGTTGAACTCGAAGATCCGGACCAGTACCACTTTGTTGAACAAGGCAAGCTACTTCACTGAGCTTGCATTTATATACATCTATTTTAATCTTAGGAGTTGTTCAAAAGTACCAATGATTTTGGAAAAACCTTTTTACAAATACATGAAAACTATTTTGCCACCCTATGTAGAAGTATAAGGTAGTTATTTAAAACTATAGGATGGGAAAAACAATGTTTCTCAAAACTCCTTTGAAAGAACTTGGAGGAAGGTGAACTGCCGAAAGGTCGGTATTAAGTTGGAGAATGGTGGTGTTGTTTTTGAAAAAAAATGCACATTGTGTCCTAGTACTATGACGACCAACCAATACCCTGTGCGACCACATTTACCCCCATATGGGGCGGGGCGTAGTCATATAATTTGCTCGTGTTAGTACTGGATGCCTCAATAACGAGGATAACCTCGTTCCATGAGGGGATGGTCTGAGGACATACCCCCTGACCCGGGTCCTCTAGAGAGAAGAACGCCTAAGGGCTGTTATGATATGAAATGGAGATAGAGGATTTGTAGGGCCATTAAAATTCGCCGGCAGAACTACGAGTCCTCACACTTAGTTTCTGAGGATTTAAGTGTCGATGGAATGTTTCGTAGCGGTAGGGTCCTATACTAGCATGAGCAAAGGACAGGCTATGGCCGGGAACTCAACTTCGCATACCCCTGGTATGGCGGGACGTGGCTGACACGATGAGTGACCGGATGGGTGTGGGAAAAGCGTGCTACCTCTGCAGAGGGTAAAACTATTCGAATAGCCGAGTCCTCGGATATGGACAGTTGGGAGGCTGTCCTAAGGCCATGTGCAAGTTTTTATAAAGTTTCGAGTTTTGAAAAGAAAATGAAGTGGAGAAGGTTGCATACCTGTGCCCATGAGTTGGTACGAGAGTGTGGAGTGAAGTGAACCATGATTGAGCTATGGTCGGAAAAAGGAGGAGTTTTGGAGAAGTAATTAAAATGATGATTTCTTAAAGGATAGCTATAAACTTCTTCTTACCCTTTTCAGTAAAGATTTAGAGATGACCTACATAAATAAAAGTTTTAAGAAATAAAACTAAATCTAGAGCTTACTCAAGTTGGGGTAGTTTGCGAGTACAATCAAATGTACTCATATTGGTTTCGTCCCTGGCTATTGTCTTATCCAGATTTCCAGGAGCCCTACGTTGAAGAGGAGTTTGGCGACGTCTATGCAAACTAGGATCTTCATAAGTCAGCTGCCTGTCGGGTGTTGTTAGGATGGATTAGCTCTCCTACCGTAGCTTCCGCTGAATAAAGACGATTGGCCCTTGAAGGCACCTATGTATAATTAGGCCAGTATGGCCATGTTTGTAAGACTTTAAACTCGGTATTGTATGGATGTAAACTTTGATATTCAGTTCGGATTATGTGCAACGACAGACTGATCATGGGATCGTTGTGTTAAGCATAATCGGGTATTTCGGACGGCTAGTCCGGGGTCCCCACACCAACTCTCCCCACAGATAGCCTAGAAGACATTTTCAAAAAGATAATGACACCATGACACCACTGCCGTCTGGTCCGCGGTTGGACCTAATTAAGTTTCACTAGTGCACACAGGGCCTTTAGTCCCGGGTGGTAGAGGCCTCCGGGACCGGATGGACATTCGGTACATGCCAACCGGGACTAGAGCCCCCCCCCCCCCCCCCCCTCTTGTCCCGGGTGTCCTACGACCCGGGAAAAGAGAGTTCCACGCGGGGGCAGCACATGGCGCGTGCGAGAGGATCTTATTACAACCCGGGACTAGAGATGCACCCACGTGGCAGCCTGTGGCTTTTTTCGTTTCGGTTGTTGTATATTATGAATAATTTGCAAAAAATACGGTTAATTATCTGTAAATCAGAAAAATACATATAGCATATCAAAATATTCGTAAGAGAAAGCTTTATGAGAAAGTCGGGAAATCGAAAGTCGGAAGTCGGAACGGAAAGTCGTGAAGTCGGGAAAGTCGTGAAGTCGGGAAAGTCGTGAAGTCGGGAAGTCAGGAAGTCGTGAAGTCGGGAAGTCGTGAAGTCGGGAAAGTCGACGTCACGTTTTCCTGGCTTCCCGGTTTCACGTTTTCCCGGCTTCCCGGTTTCCCGGTTTCACGTTTTCCCGGCTTCCCGTTTTCACGTTTTCCCGGTTTCCCGGATTAATTTACATATAAAGATCATATATAAGAGGGACTAGAACCGTCATCTATTCGATTACATGGAGATCATGAAGCCACTACTGAGCCCGTCATCTAATTTGATCTGGTGCCATTGTATTTTCCCTTCATGTTTAAGACATAGTTCATCAAAAAGCCCGCAATTTCCTCGCAAATTGGTCGAAAGCGGTCCTTTAGTTGCAGGTCCCTCCGCATTCGATCCATCTATAAAAGAAGGGAGATTAATATGAATTTCAATCATCATAACAGAAATTATGAATGACACTCAACACAATTGATGGTTATAAAATGAAATTGTGAATTTATTTGTTCACTTACTTCGATAAATGTCCCTGGGTTCCGCTCAGAGACTATCGTGCGAATCCACTCGCAGACGTAATATCCACACAAATTGGTTCCGGGAGGCTGCCTATCCAAGTACTACACGAGAATAGATTTCAATCAAATAATAATCAAGCATCACGATAGTATTGAAATTTAAATTAAAAGGGATGCGCGAACACCTAGCTCGTACTACTTACTTTGGGGTAAACAAAAGTAAGTTCCTCTTTAAATTGACCAGGTGTAGCATTTCGGAAAGCTTCCCAAACCCTGCCCATCAAACAATTGAATAAATGAGTTATTAATTAGTTACTCGATATCTCAGGAATGGAAGTCACAAGTCACGCGCTGACCGCACGCGGTGCTCCTGACATTGGGATTGTACTTATAGAGCCAAATCTGAAGGGAGAGAGAGGCAGGGCATGGAAGAAAACCAGCGGTGTGGTGTGGTACTCTCTTTGCGAGATATTTGTTCGGATGGAACCAAGAGAGGCCGAATGGACGTTCCGATGGGAGCCAGGAGAGGCAGGATGGACGGGTGAGGTTCGTGATGCCATGGATCGGTGACGTGGACAAGCTACCTCTGGAAACCAATCAAACGCTACCTCGATACCTATTCCATCATTGTGATGGTGTGGCCGTGCTTTCTACGTTGTTATGGCCGCGAATATTGCTGGTTTTCTGGAGCGGTTATTATGGCGTTGACTATTCGATCTAATTTGTGATTCACATGAATCAATTAACAGATCCGAACATCGCCACTATGTTTTCAAACGTTGGCAAAAAAGATGGAGTTTCTAATTAACAGATTACAGGGCGTTCGTCCCAGCTCCCTCATGCTCCTTCTGCAGTTATCCAGACGCAAATACACTCGATCAATTGAAGCTCCTTTTTTTCTTTGGCACGATTCTATCGATTCCATTTATTTTCTCGCTTAGTATTTGCGGCACGAAATCCACTAGTTTCATCTTTGCTAGCTCTTCAAATTTCCCCTTTCTCGCAGCCAAGGACTAACAAGACATCCCATTGAAAATAGCAACCGAATGTAGCTGATTTATCCTCCATTAATTACCATGAAATTTTGGCATGGCCTCCCTTGCTTTCAAGCAATTAACCATAGAACCGGCTAACTAGCCAATGTCGTACCAAACTAGCCAGCCAGCTAGTATAAGTTCAACCCAACAGTAACAACAAGGCAACTTCAAACGAAGGTACTATTACAACTTCTCAAAATCTGACCAGATATTATTACTACAAGACCTGAAGCAATACATGTTGCACAAACATAGCAGCACCGGAGCCGGAGCCAGAGCTGGAGACACGGCATGGGCACATGGTTGGTCCGACCCTCAATGGAAAGCTCAAGATTGATAAGGATAGTAACACAACTATTGGCCACCAAAAGCATGCTCAAGATTGACATCAAAACAACAACAAAAGCATGCCAGATGCTACTCCTGGCCACCAAAGCTCCACTTATCCCCATATCTGCTACTGCTGCTGCTTCCACCAGCGCCACCGCAATCTGCAGGCCAAGCATGGACGCCTCAATCAGGGCTCCCATCACCTGCACCAACAACCAGGAAACAATTGCTCAACAACACACAGTCAAGGTTTCAAGGATCAGTCAGAATCTAGTACAGTCAAAACTATACTTTCTGGCAGGTATCAAGCAACAGGGTTTGTTACAGAGTTCTAAATACTTTGCAAGAAAAATCCAACATTGCCTCGGCTAGGAACACCAGCTCCTAAGGCCGTCTAACTTTTCTCTAGCTTGCACTTTGAAATCGTTAGCACCAACTTAATAATCTGATCGAACTCAAACAGGAAAGCATGCCAAGTTAGTTTCTCAAATCATAAGCACCCAAACTTATTTATTAAATAGGTTGCTTATCTTTAATAAACAGAAGATCATGCCAGCAAACAATAACAAATTTGAAGTTGTATCATGACCATCCAATGCAAATAATTCTGCAACTTGATATTTCCACATGCAAGGCCATCCATATCAGTTGCTTATTGCATATGTGTGCGGAACCATGACAAGTTTTTGCAGAAAAACCAACTGTGCATGTATCCACCAGCAAACAACCAAGAATAAACACGAAAATTAATGTTTGCCTAGCACAACACGGTCACACGCCCGAAGGGCACGGCCCAGGATAGCATGGCAGCAACAGATTCAAGCACCAATTAATTGAGACAGCCAGGAACATCATAACTTAGGGCACCATTATCTAAATGGACAATGAAGATTGGCGAAGCATGGTACAACAGGAGATATCATCCAGCTATCTAGTACACAGAGAGTTGTTGTACTACTTAGACTACATAAAGACGGTGAATCAACAAAACTGACGCCCAGGTTGCATGGACTAGTCCAAACAAAACACTGTGCTGGTGCTAATCCATCAGGATACGATCCACTCTGGGATTTAGACCTCAAAAAACAAGACTTGTATAGCACATAAAAAACACTTTGACATGAGGGACTTATACCTCCCCAATGGCATAACAGGTTGATGAAGACAGGGAGCAGCTGTAGCAGCAACCTTGCGCATGCCTGCTCTTGGTCCAGGCGACGGGGAGGCTTGGGCATGAGACCCAATGGCGGCGTTTGCCACCCACCAGTGAGCTTTGCAGCTCCACCCTCTGTGTCTCCCAGAATAAACCCGTCCAGCTGTTGCCATTGGACGCAAGGTGGTCGTGGCGGTGTAGGCCAGCCTGGAGATGGGGAACGAGGAGAACAATAAGATAAAAACATCATCAAGCAAAAACATAGCGAGTAGATATGAGAGGACTTGTCTGAACTCTTCTTCTAAAATATTATGTACAACAAATAAATAAATGGAATGATTGCAAGGGAGGCCAGAAATGCATCAGGAAGCAACAAGCGGTGCAATGGGCAAATCAAGTTGCATTTCAGTGTTGTAATAAAAAGAAAAGAGGAACATTACATTGCCTAAAAAGGATCACATATCACTTCAAAATGTTAGTATTTCACAGTATGCAGTATAGATTTTACTATTTTTCGTGAACATGGAAGGAGCAGCCCCTTACTTAAAGTGTTCCAATAAGAGAAGGAGATGCATCTTGTCCTCATTCTTTTGTTCATGTACCTCCCATTTGCCAACGTAATTAGTAACTTCATCCATTTGATTGAGTTAAGAAACATACTACTGACTAACAAAGGAGACAATCTCTTCACAAGTTATTTTAGAAACAAACCACAAAGTCCATGACATGTTGCTATCAATCCAACAAACATCAAGGCTTCGTTCCTTTATGACACATGTAGACTTGACATTCAAGTCCAGTATACCAACAATATCATGTGTAGCTATTGTGTTGTTTGGAACCTAATCCAAATTTCTAATGTGCCAAGTAGCAACACCAATTAGTGCTCACATTACTGGAACAATATTCAAAAGTACTAACTAGCAGCAACAACTAGTGTTCAGATTCATGTAACACAGCAAAATGCTGCTTATCTTTGATAATCTCAGAAGATCATGCCAAAAACAATAACAACGTTTGAAGGTTTTTATCACGACCATCCAATGCAAAATAATTCTACAACATGAAATTTTTACATGCAAGGACATCCATATCAGTTACTTATTACGTTTGTGTGGGGAACCATGACATGTTTCTGCAGAAAAACAACCAATACATGTATCCAACAGCAAACAACCAAGAATCAACCCAAAAAAAAACTTGGCTAGCATAACACGCACACACGGCCGAAGGGCCCGACAAAGAATAGCATGGCAGCAACAGATTCGAGCACCACCAAATAAAAAAATTATGCCTTTGTGTGGTGAGGTAGAATTTCATGTATAGTAGTAAAACATGAAACAAGATTAGAATCTTTAATGAAACTTTGAGTTTTGTTTGCTGCAATCTAAAGAAAAGCATTATAACTTCTGTCATTCATAAAAAAATGTGCACAAATCCAAGGTGTAATCAGTACACAACCAACTCAATGCAAATGCTTCTAATGAGGGCGTGCTTAACTCTTAACAGAAAAAACAATAAATGGCAGCATCAGCCCAATGTCGGTAGAGAGAAATGAATTAGCAAGACGTTCAATATTTATACCAAAGCTACAGCATGCATCTGGTAATGCATTCTAGCGAATGAATTCCAACACTTTGATATGTCTCAGTTCAGTCCCGTACAAGGAAAACAAATTCTCCATGACGCTTGATTCTTGCACTATACATGAAAACAAATGGAGCAATTGATTCGAGCGCGACCAAGGATGTACCTTTGGATGCCGGTGCCGACCTCCTCCTAAATGGCGGAGTCGGAGGCCACTTGGGGCAAGCAGCTTGACCTCCTGCATGATGTGCACGCCGCAACAAGAGGCCTTCAGGTCCGGTGCTTCCACGGCCTCCCTATTGTCGGGCGCCCGGCAAAGACATCTGCCGGGGAACATCAGCTATGGATGACAGACAGCAACAGCAAACGGAATCAGCCCGCCCAGGGCAGACCACCAATCACTGCAGTCTCCTCCTCCCCTCCTTGCAGCGTGAGGCAGACAACAGCCCTCCATGGCTCGTGCCGGCGCCACATCATTCTGGTATAATTAACTCAATGAATCAAACTTGCACTAGAGAGCAGCATTATAAATTCTATGCATCCTGGTGTAAAGAAAAGCATTATAAATTCTATCAGAATCCAATGTATAATCGGTACACAACCAACTCAACGCAAATGCTACTAATTAGGGCGTGATTAACTGTCAAACAGCAAAAGTAATAAACGGAAGCTTCAGCCTAGTGCAAGAATAGCCTGGTTGGGTGTTCAAAAAAAAATATTAGCCTGATTGGGAGTAAAGTAATGTTCCCAAAATTTGCAAAACCTACAAAAGTATATGTATTTGGTGTCAAGAAGCAACGGACAGTCAATCTCTACAATATAATACCGCTTGAGGTGTCCGTCGTACGTCGCGCAGTTTTCATTTTAACCCTCTTATTTCTTGTTAATTAACCCGCAGTCCAGATAAAGGGGCCGAATTGTAAGAATCCCCAATTTATCCCCTGTCTCGTTGCCGGCCGGGAGGCTGCGGCAGAGTGCGCGCCGGCCCCAAATCCTCCGGCGGCGGCCCGCGCGGAGATGGGAGACGCATAACGGATTGTGGAGGAGTCGAAGCGGAGGGAGGAGAAGGGCCGGTGCTCTCTTTCCTTGTCGTCACAGTCGACGGGCATCCTGGCTGAGATGCAAGCGGTGGAGCGCATCCCGCGGGAGCTCTTCAAGGAAGACCCTCCGTGCGGGCTGTGCGGCGCTCATCCACCCATTCGACGAGGAACCGCCGGACGTGAACCTCAACGTGGCGGGAGTGAGCTGCCGCCCGCCCACGTGGAGGAAGCGCCACGGCCACACGGCGAGGGTGAGCGACCTGAAGCTGCGGGTATCAAGCGTCGTTCAGGGCGCTGCTCAAGTTCACATACACCGACTCGCTGCCCGTCGTGAGCGCCGGTCACACAACTCACAAGGACATGGTCAGGTGCCTGCTCGTCGCCGCCCAGCACTACGGAATGGAGAGGCTGAAGCCGATCTGCGAGCGCGTCTGAGCATTGGCATTGACGTCCTGACCGTGGCGGCTACATTAGGCATGGCCCGTTGGCCCAGCAGCACGGTTTCAGCAAGTTGAGATAAGCTTCCTGGGAGTTCATTTCAGAATGGGTACTAGGAGTAGTAGCTAGATTTTGATCAGTAGAGTTGGCAAGTTCCTGAATCTTGATGTAGACTTTAAGATTTACTATAATACGTGTTCAGGGTGCACTGAACTAATATGTAGAATTGGCGACATCCTGAATCTTGATGCACTCTAATACGAGTTCAGGCCTTGAGGGTATGTCGACGCGCACTCTACTGGTCGAAGCAACAATTAGCTTTTTTCCATGTATCTAATAATGTTCCGTTTTATCAATACAATTTTTTTGAATTTAATTTATCAATACTTTTTTTTTTTGAGGCATTGATGTTCTACAGTATATGTTCAGTTATATAAATTCCAATGTTTACAGAAGCAAATAAAACAAAAGAGATTATCCAATTCCTGCCTTTTCTAACATGATGAAAAACTAAGAAAAGAGATTAATTTACCAATACTCATGGTATATATAGACTATTTCTATACCGTAGCAACGCACGGGCAATTTGCTAGTGTTCATAATATGCACAGACGGTAGGAACCAGAAACCGTAGTTGGTCTTCACTAGTTAGTAGCTAAAAAAGTTGCAAACCTTTGTTTACCAATCGACTGAGATTGGTCAAAACATTCCTAAGCTGGAACCAGAAACAATGCGTTAACTAACAATCTAACATGCAGTGGGGAACTAAGCTGAATCGTGGCTAGATTCCCATATTACTTAAATCAAAAATCGGAAGATGCATAGCAGAGTGCAAAAAGAATCCCAGCAGCAGAATTTCTCAGGAGTTGTACTAGGTCGGAGTAAAACGAATCGCTACGACGGGCAAAAATAGAAACACACCTGCTCGTGGACGGATCTGAATCGACCGGCAATGGATGGAGACCGGACCGCGGGGGCAGGATAGCCACCGTCCCCTCCGTGGGTTCTTGGCAGCGCGTGAGGGACGACAGACCGGTGTTGAGCGCCCTCCATGGGCCACGCGCGCGACGGCAAGCAACCGGCGACGCGAGTCACGAAGGTCGCAGCTCGTGGATGTGGAAGACGCCAGCACCAGCAGCACGCCCGAACATGAGGTCCACGGCCTGCCTGCCTGCCGTCGGGCGCCCTCGTTAAGACACTGGCGAGCAGCGCCCTCCTCCGAGGAGATGACCTCTCCCTGCAGCGCGAGGAGGACGAGGTCCGGCCAGCAGCTCGACAGAGTGCCGCGCATCAAAGCACGCGCGCTCCGGCGAGCAAGCCAGCCGCGACGCCGGAGCTCCTGGGCGACCGCACATCTCTCGCCGGCGAATCTTGGTCGACGCGCTCGATCTGAAGTGGGAGGACGAACGGGAGCGACTGGAGGACGAAGGGCCAGCTGAAGGGAGGAAGGGCCGAGGCTGGAGGGAGGAAGGGCCAAGGCTGGAGGAGGAGGGGGTGGCGGTCGTGGGGATGTGCGGCAGCCGTCGGCGGGGAGAGGGAGAGAGAGGGGATGGTGAGTGTGAGGTGGGAGTGGGAGGTGAGTGAGAGAGGTGTCGCTCCCGTGTGATTTTGGGGCGAATAGCTCCTGTGCCACGTCGTCGAGGGCAATTGTCCGGCATGCGACGATGTTGGCTGAAATAGCCTGGTGCGACGTTTGTTTGCGTGGGAATAGCTCAGACAGGATATGGCCGTTAATTTATTATCCCACGCGGTAAACCCCGTTTGACCGTTCAATGGATAAGTTTATGACAAGTGGGACCTCACGCGTGCGTGCTCTGAAGCCGTGATAATAGCTCCGATGCGACAGCTGCATCTGTTCATCGTGGGGGAAAAAACTCTGCCACGCGCCGGCGTCCCTCTGAGCTCACTCCTGTCCTGCCGTCTCGGCTTCTCCGGGCTAGATGGAGCGGCCGATTCGAGCGGTGGCGCGAGAAGAGAAGCGGCAATCGATTCGAGCGGCGGCGCAAGAAAAGAAGCGGCGGGCGGCGACGCAGGGCTTGCGGTCGCAATGCAAGGTAAGGGCGTCGAGGGTGGATGGAGGTTGGGGTGGTGCGGGTCGCCGGTCGCGGAGGCGACCGGCGGCCCTATTTGTGACTCGTGCAGCGGCGAGGGACTCGTGCAGCGGAGGCGACCGGCGGCCCTACCGGATTTCGGTGAATCAGGTCTTGAAGCGGGCGTGGAAGCGCTACGGCATCGACGGTAAGGGTTTTTCGCTCGGCGGTCAATCGCCGCCGATGACGAGACAGAGGTATGCATCGATGCGAAAACTTGATGCGGGCGACCAGAGCAGTACGGGCTGGAGCTCATCGAGCAGGGGTACCACATCGAGCAGGAGTTCATCGAGCAGGGGTACCACATCGAGCAGGAGTTCAGCTAGTTCATCGAGCCTGGACATCGAAGTAGCTTTGATCCTATGCGAGATGAAGAATCAGCTACAGAGCTGCTAGATGGAGCTGGAAGCTTGAGCTGCATTATGTAGATAGAAAGTGTAGTGAATTTTGGTAGGGGAGCGTGTGGGGGAGTAATTTTGTGAACTGGGCATGTCGACTGCGTTCTGTCGAACACCCTGGGGGCGTGCTCTGGACATCCCGATGTTGTCATTCGCACGTTCCGTTGGGTTAAACCTTGTAAAAAATGTAAATTATCGTGTCATCTGTAGAAACAATGTCTTACTTCTTTATTTAGACTTACCAGAATGATTTACTTCTTCGGAATATTGCTGTAGAGGACGCAGCCGTGCGCAGATCTTTTTTTTTTCGAGAAAAATGAAAAAGTTTCACTGTGGGCTAGATGAATGGGCCAACTCCATCCAATTAGGCCCAGTAAGTGTAGGAGCCATTTCAGCCACTTTTGCTTTTTTTATTTTTTTATTTGAGCCACTTTTGCCTTTTAGTGTAGAATGCTTAGGGGTTTCCAAAATTTAAATATTGCTAGTGTTGCTAGTGTTGCTAGTGTTACCAAAATGTAAACATTTGTAACTATTACCTCCAAATGGTGGTAGATTTTTCGCAAACAGAGGCATAGCCTAGTGGCAAAGGGTTGATGCTCCCTTTGCCCACCTAAGTTCGAGTCCCCTTGCTCGCAATTTAGGTGTTGCACATTATATGTCCTAGTCCAGTAGCTTTGTGGGTCGGGCATCTCACTATTATAGAATTTCTATAATAGTGAGTTGTCCCATCCATTAAAATATTGCACTTGGACAAATTCTTTTGAATTTTTGAATATTTTTTATATTTTGATTCAACTTTGAATATTTGAATTCAACTTTGATGTACATGTTATTATGTAGTAGGTTGATCTAACTTGGTCATCCCCATTTCTAATCCTGTCATTTTTCACATCGGTTTTCCAAAATGAGCTACAAATGAGCCCCAAAGGTAGCCCAAACAGCACCATTTCTAATCCTGTCATTTTTTCGACCTTCTCCAAATGATCTCAAACTCTAGGGTTAACATATATTGCACTAATATAGTGTCCTAGAACAATTTTTAACTCAAAACTTGTTTAAAAGTTGGTTTGATTTTAGTTGACCAATTTTTGAAATATTCAAAAAATATTCAAAAAACATCAAAAAAATGCAAATCCAGTGCACATGGTCTTAGTTTATCATGTACTAACAGCTCCAACTGATAAACAAGGTCTACATACATATTAAACAAGAAATGCTTCAGTATGGTATGAAATCTCACAACTCAAACTATAGAGTTCATAGTTTGAGATGTGTGATTTCACACCATATTGAAGCATTTCTTGTTTAATATGTGTCTAGACCTTGTTTATCAATTGGAGTTGTTAGTATATGACAAACTAAGAACATGTGCACTGGTTTTCCATTTTTTTGATGTTTTTTGAATATTTTATGATTATTTTGAATTCGGTCAAACCCAAGTTTGACCAACATTTAAACAAGTTTAAAATACCAAAATGAAAAACTAAGCCTGTGTCATTCTTAGTCACACCAAAAGGAAGCTTTGGTGATTTTTTCAATTTTTTTAAATTTTCAAAACATCAAACCCTCTCTCACTTCCTTGAACTCTCTGCAACTTCGTTCGTGGTAAGTCATTTGTGTGAAGGATTTCTCATGAAAATACTCATATACCAAGTTTATATTTTTTTTCATAACTATGTCATGTAAGTAGACAATGTGCGCTGGTTTTATGTTATTTTAATTTTTTTTGAATTATTTGTGCTGATTTGAATGTTTGGTCAAACTTTGCACAAAATCGTTGACCGACTAAAAATCAAAGTTTATATTTTTTTTGATAACTATGTCATGTAAGTAGACCATGTGCGCTGGTTTTATATTTATTTGATTTTTTTTGAATTACTTATGCTCAACCCTAGCTCATTCCATCGATATCGTGAACGTGTGAATGTTGGAATTGAAATGTGGATATAACAAGTTTTATATTTTTAATAGCAACTTAGTTGCATAAGTAGACCATGTGCGCTGGTTGTATGTTGTTTTGATTTTTTTTGAATTAGTTGTGCTCAACCCTAGCTCATTCCATCGATAGCTTGAATTGTGTGAATGTTTTTCATTTAACTGTGGATATAACAAGTTTTAATTTTTTTTAGCAACGTAGTTGCATAAGTAAACAGTGAGCGAAAGTTTCATATTTATTTGATTTTTTCTAAATTATTTATGCTCAACCCTAGCTCACTGAAAACCCTAAACCCCGGAAACCCTAAACCCCGTCCGAAACCCCCCTGCTTCAGAGCCGTTGATCGCTGGTTAGTGAACGGTTGGATCAGAAGGAAACCCCCCGATCCGCGCCACTCCCAGTTCTGCGCTCTGATTGGCCACTCCCAGTTCCGCGCCATTCGTAGGAAAAAAAAACTAAATTTGGGCCCAGCAGCAGGATTTGGCCCGCTGGTTAGTGCACAAGTTTTTTTAGTGTTTTTTTTTCTATTCTCACCGCCTCGCCACGGCCGGACGGCATGGCCCAACCAAATAACGGGCCACGGCCCTCCCGTTCACTTTCCCATGCCACGGCCCACCGTTTTTTTTTCCCGACCGCCTCCCGTTCCCCTTCTTATCCACTCAGATGTGTCGTACCCTAGCTATTCAGATCTGCGCCGCCCCCCACACTCCCTCGCCGCCGGCGACCAAATCCACGGGAAACCGCTGCCGCCACATACAGATCCAGCTCCAGCCCACGAAGATGATGAGGCGTGGGGGTTCCAGCTCCCGCGGTGGCCATTCCGGCTCCGGAAATCGCTCCGACGAGGACCGGAAGGCGCGGAAGCGGCCGGCTGACCCCGAACGCGCGAGGCGGGTTCATTCCGACGTCGGTCGGAAGCGCGGCGCGTACAAGTGGCTCCACAGGGGCCTAACGCCGCCGCCAGCGTTCGCCCGTCGTGAGGTGGAGGAGTATGACCGCAGCGTGGCGGCGCGCGGCCACCGCTACGAGCACGGGAGCTCCTCCGGCGCGGGGAGCTCCCGCATGGCGGCACGGGCGCCACAGCTGCCACCGCCGAAGAGGGAGGAGGAGCAGGAGCAGCAGGACCGCCCACCGCGCCGCGGCCTGCTGCCCGGGGACTTCGCCGCCGACGAGGACCTGGACTGGATCACCGAGGAGGTGATCCAGCGCAGCAAGCAGCAGGAGCAGGACGTCGAGGTGCGCCGTCAGGAACAGGAGGAGCTCTACAAACTCCGCCTCCGAAGCGCTATCGACGCTTCCCTCAACCCCATCATCGAGGTCAGCTCGGACTCCGACTCCGAGTTCGACTGGTCCGACTGAGCGGCGCCGCCGCCTCGTCGCCGCCGCACCCCCGGGGCTCCGTGTGTGAGCCCAATTTTGGATCTGCGTTTAGGCGTAGGAGCAGCGGTTCGATCCCCAAATGTAATTAGTTTGATGAACTACTCGTGTGGCTTTTGATCAGACGAGCCATTGACGAACTACCTGTAATTCAGTCTAGTATGTCTAATTAAGTTCAGTTTATTATGTGTAATTCAGTTCAGTTCATCTGCTTTTCTGTTAGCCTGTAATTCAGTTCAGTTTATTTTGTTTGACTGAGACGGAGCTCGCATCTCTCGCCGGCGTTGCCGCGCTTCGTCGCCGGAGAAGAAGAAGAAATGGCAAGGAGGATGCGCGCGCAGGGGAGGAGCAGGAGGATACAACGGTCGTCGTTGCTGTGTGGGTCCCATCAAGCTGACGTGGATAAGTTGTGGGTCCCATCTGCCGGCTCTCCATAATCCTGATCCTAACTAACAGACTGCGCTTAAGGGCCAAGTCGCAGCAGAGCAATTTGTGCAAACAGCGATGTCGCAGCAGAGCTATTCCTGCCAACAACGTCGCTGCCCATCAATTGACTATGAAAAATGTCGCATAGGAGCGATTTGCCCGTGATTTTGGGCCCAGAATTCCCGCTCCGCCCGAGACGTAATTTTTGGACGAAAAAACAAATTTCGACGGCGCCAAATTTTCGTTTGACGACGCGCGCCTCTGTGGTGGGAATTCATTCCTGATAGTTGGATCGCTGGGCGTATGGACGGTTCAGATGGGTAATCCGCCGGTGATGGCTTTCTGGCATCTCATTGGAACAGGCGGAGAGCAGCAATGTTCCCCGAATCACTTTGCATTCGTTCCCTGGTGTTTTCCGTCCGCGATTGTCCCGCTCGGGCCGGAACGAATGTTTTGGCTCCAAATTAACTTTCTAGTGGCGCGGGGGAGCTCGATCCAGTGGCACCGTGCGGGCACGCCCTACCGACCATGGAGAAGGAGTGGTGACTCGTGTGCCGACGGCGTCCCTCCGGCCGGTGGAGTTCTTGCACGTTGCGGCGGTGACGTCGGGCGACAACTCCTCCTGGGCTCCTGTCCCGCCCTCATCGCCTTTCCTCGGCCTCCAAAGACCTCTGTCGGCGGAATTCGAGCTCGGTGTAGGACGATCGTCGGATATGCCTCCCTCCCTCCCTCCACATATAGAGATCTCCCACATATATAGTCTCCGGTGTCCTATCTTGCCTAAAAAACAACTCCTTTTTTCGCCTTTTTTAGGATATCTGTTAGAGAGGCTCTAATTTGTTGTGTCGATAAGTAGCCTCGTCAAGCAAATTTGTTGCATGCATGGGATAGGTACACATAAACATACATGCATGTACAACTGATGTACATCCGCTTACGGTCAGCCTGGAAGGTCGGCAAGCTGCATGCATATATATATTTAGTAATCTTATTTAAGTGAGCTTTTACCGACGTTTTCTGGCCTAAACTAACTTGCGTACATGACGATTATGATCTAGCTGAAAATAATAGCAGTAAACAACAAAACTTGTATGCATGTGCTTCACTGTGGTATCACGTTGCATGCATGCATGCATTTTGGTTCATGTAGGTGAACGTAGCCACGTAGGAGTAGATCCATGCATGAAGTACTCAATCGCAAGATGTTAGCCGAGGCGGGAGTCCAATCATTCGTCGTCCTTTATTTGACCGCTTCCAAATTTTCAAACCCAAATTTGACCTCCAATCGGGTGATTCTTTTTGGGTCAGAGCATATAAATAGATTAGAAGAAGAATACTGAAAACGATATGAGGGAGTGTGGGAGGATCTAGCGAGGTAAGTGTGGCGGCCCAATTAGTTCATGTCATGTTCCTTTGGTAGTCTATGTTCTCGTGCCCATGAACACATGCCTATCATTTCATGTGCATTGTGATCATCTGCATTTAGGCTGATATTTCTTGCATGTTGACAAACTTGACATTTCAGGCTTACAAACTACCTACTCACCGCTCATGAAACTCGGACGGAGAAAACCCAAAAAAATGTGTGTCAAATAGCTTCCGGATATAATCGCGAGAAGCGCAGGTCCCAAAAACCGAACTCACGGGAGCAAATAAACGCGCTAACGGCCTCGACCGGAGCTCATACCTAATTTTTTTTTCTTTGGTAATTTTGGTGGGAAACCCCGAAAGTACGTGTGGAGGTGCTATACCCCATGTGGAAAATGAGCGAGAAAATGCCAAAATTAAAATTTGGGCGGGAAGACCGGCAAAACAGAAAGATTGCCCCCAAAAAGTGAGCGGGAGGACATAAATTTAGTCAAGAAAACGACGGAACATAAACACCGTGCTATTTTCCCTATAAATTGGACAGGAAGAAGTCAGAATGACGTCGCTATAACCGTATGCATGCCAAAAAGGGCGAGAAAAACCCTGAAACTAGACCCCATAATTAGGGCGGGAAAACGCCCGAAGCAGAAACACCGTACCATAGACCCAAAAATTAGGTGATTTTTTTTTCCATAATGTCGTCTCTATAATCGTGTGCATGACAAGAAGGGGGGATATTGGGCGGGAAAAACCATGAAAGTGTGTATGCTATAGCTCTTATTGAAAGAGAGCTTGGAAACTATCCAAATAAAAATTTAGACATGAAAATTGCTAGATCCCAAAGAAAATTTGGCGGGAAAAATATGCGTTAAAATGCCCAAAGCAGAAAGATAATGATGTAGGAATTTAAAATGGAAGAGAATATCCTAAAAGACGTCTCTATAAAAGTGTATTTTATTGCTTAGACAGCCACCACACACGTCGTCGCTTGTAGACGAGTTTAAAAGGTGTTTCGCGTGCATGCACGCATGCATTGATGGGAATGGGATGGCTACCCATGCATCGATCCAAACTAATTAGCGTGTGTTTTTTTCTTTTTCTTTTTTCCAAACGAGCGCGAACGCGAAACCGATCTCCTGGCGTATGGAAGCGGGGATCGAGCGGCGGACGGCAGGCAGTGCCCTAGCTAGCAGGTTACAGTGGGACAGACAGTTCATCGATCGTCGGTCTCCGCACCGTGTATTTTAACTGCATGCATGCGTGCCTTCATGTCCTTTAGTGTCTTTGGTATATATATAATTACTTGCATAAAACTTTTGTGGCGATTATTATGTAGTACAAATTTTGCAAAAAGGTCTTTTTGAATTGGGCTCTTTGTTGAACGATATCTCTCTGGTGACGTACGTGGATTTCAACTTTTATGAACAAAACGATGAGATTACATTAGCTGTGGAGCAAGCATGCTGGCCTCACATGGAAATGCAAACCCTGTGCGTTTATATGTGCGTATTCATATGTGTTTACTAGAATTACTTCATCCTCATTTGCATCGAAGAATCAAGCCTCAAAATTAACGACCATGTCCTCCGTCCAGAATGCCGTCCCGGCCACCTTCGACTTCCTCGCCGCCAAGCACGTCCCGGAGTCGCACGTGTGGACGGAGCAGAAGGAGTACCCGGTGGTGTCCGATCAGTCGGATGTTGTGCCGGTGGTTGATCTGGCCGACGCCTCGGACGGTGCCATCGCTGCCGTGGCGCGGGCGGCAGAAGAGTGGGGCGGCTTCCTCCTCGTCGGACACGGCGTGTCGACGGAGCTCCTGGCGCGTGTGGCGGAGCAGATCAGGTTGTTGTTCGCACGCCCGGCTCAGGAGAAGGAGCCCGCCGCGCGCGGAGGCCTCAAGAACGGCTACGGCGTGCCGCCCTACGCGCTCTACTTCTCCAAGCTGATGTGGTCCGAGGGCTACACCTTCTCGGCCGACGACGTCCGCTCGGAGTTCCGACGGGTCTGGCCCGACGGCGGCGACGACTACCTGCGCTTCTGGTACGTATCGTGCGCACATATATCCATCTCCGTGAGTGCACTGCTGATGTCGTGATGCGCGTTTTACCCAGCGACGTGATGGAGGAGTTCCACAAGGAGATGAGGGCTCTTGGCGAGAAGGTTCTGGACATGTTCTACAAGGCGCTTGGGCTTACCGCTGACCAGATCGCCGGCGGCGAAGTGGAGCGCGAGATCCGCGACACGATGACGGCCACCATGCACCTGAACATGTATAGTACTAATTAATCAACTTTTTATCACAATCAGTGGCAATAAACACAGTGTCATTTCAAATTTTCTGTATGTATGCAGGTATCCCAAGTGCCCGGAACCGGAGCGCGCCATCGGGCTGGCGGCGCACACGGATTCTGGCTTCTTCACCTTCATCGTGCAGAGCCTCGTGCCGGGGCTGCAGCTGCTCCGCCGTGGCCCTGAGCGGTGGGTGACCGTGCCGGCCCTGCCGGGGGCGCTCGTCGTCGTCATCGGCGACCTCTTCCAGGTCCTCACCAACGGCCACTTCCATAGCGTGCTTCACCGGGCCGTCGTGAGCAGGGATCACGAGCGCGTCTCCGTGCCTTACTTTCTTGGGCCGCCGAAAGACATGAAGGTGGCTCCGCTCCACGCCACGATTCTGCCGGGTACCAAAGCCGCGTTCCGTGCCGTGACGTGGCCGGAGTACATGGTGATGAGGGAGAAGATGTTCGGTAAGGGCGCCTTGGGGCTGACAATGCTGCAGGTGGCGGAGGATGGAGAAGAGGCATAGCTTGCCCAAAGGATGAACTGAATTGCTCCTCTATTCAGTTCTTTTGAGAATAAGAAATAAACTGGTTCATATAGAAGACAAAAATAACATTTAAATGACAGTGATGAGACCGATGCTTATGATTAAGTAGAAAATATCACGCGGGGTGCCGCGGAAGTTTATCGAAATAACTCTACTTACTATTGTAGCATAGAATAACTGCAAAACTTTGTTTTTTTTTGCGGGAAACCAGATCTTTATTAGGCAATAGAGGTTACAGGGGTTCAGGAAGAACAACTATAGGAGCTGAACCAAACCAAACCGAAATTCTACTCTCTGTCCGTGCCCAATTGGCAAAGACAGTGGCTAGCCCTCACTTCACCACGACCTGCTTTAACAGATTTGCACTATCTATTAACTAGTGACTTAATCTCAGTGATAATACGCATAAAGGGAGGTTAATCATATGCTTTGTCATCAACAGCTGAACCAGTTGTGAGCAGTCCGATTCAATGGTGAATGGAAGATGACTATGTTGGAGAGCCAGCTCTAGAGACCCTCCAAACATGAACAAAATAAGCTTAGCCTCCAAGGCTTCTTCGCATGACTGTAACAAACGACGTGTCGAGAATTTGTCTACATCTATCAGGATCATGCCAGTACCGATTATATCGTCCTCCATCTTACAAGACCCATCATTAGTAAGTTTCACACAACCTTCAGGTGGCTTGGTCCAATGTTTATCAGGCGGTTCATCCTTCTTCTGTTGTTTGCCATCATCAAGACCCGGGATAACGAGCAGGTGTTTTCCTTTCAATACATGATCAATAGATGTGTTCCAAATGCTGCCAATGATATTGACATAACTGCAGAGAAAGCGCCGTGAACCTTCCATCGAAGGGATGAGTTAGTCTTGGGTAATCTCGTTTTACACATACCACGATCTCCAAGCCACCGGCAGGGTTTTGTCAATTAATTGAGCCGGGAGGTTCATTAGAAGTGAGCGATACCAGAGCCGAGGAGGTATCATCATGTCATCGTCCCTCAGAAGCTGCCAACACTCTTGCATAGCCTTCTACAGATGGTGTGCATGAGGACACTCTCAGCTTGTTTTCATCATGAGCGAGAGCATTTGAACCTGCTCTCCACGCAAAGTTCTTCACCTTTGAGCGAAAGCTCCATATTCTCTTCCAGCACGTACATGTCCTGGCCGGTGGCTTGATGAGGCATAACTGCACTGGATCAGCAACTCGTTAAACGCTAGATTGTATGATTGAGGAAGAGAATCAGTGGATGATCGAGGCATCGTCACACAGATCCGAGGAAGAACAAACTTCGAGTGAAAAAAATTGTACCTCTCGAACTGCCGCCGCTCCTCTCCTCCACTAGCGGCCTTCCGTCACCCTCCACCATTGGGGTCGCCTCGTGGTGCTGCGGAGGGAGATCCAGCGTAGCTCCTTTGCACCCTACAAAACATTAATATCCATAAGCTATATATAAGGGGATGATGTGATGACTCGACAGTCGACACTCAATTGCCCTCTGTCCTTGTCGTAGTCAGCTCCTGCTGCTCCGCCTTCCCGCAAGGGGCGCTCACGTCATGCTGTTCATCAGGCATCAGCCGAGCGAGAGAAAGCAGAGAGGGAGGCGCAATGACTCAATTCGAAAAACGTGAATGTAGATCCGATAAAGGTGGATCGAAAGAGAGTCTAAAGGGAGGACAGGGAGTGAGTTCATAAAATTTCCTGCTGGAGTGAGTAGTAAGGCTAGAGAATTTGGGTATGGGGTTGTCACTAGGTAAGAGTTGCATGGAGGCTTATATATATATATATATTTTTTTTTTTTGCATCGAAACCTAGGAGTTTTATTACTTCATTACCATCCTATTACAATCCACCAGCAATAAAAGAAAGCCTGGGCTAACATCAAGCCAACTATCAGTACCGGTCAAAGTGCTAGCATGCTTTGCACATAAATGAGCGGGAACATTAGCAGTTCTACCAACATGCTGGATAGAGAAAGAAACAAAATCTTTAGCTAACTCCCCTACTTCTTGTAAGATAGGCGCCGCAATTGAGCGTGAATCACAGCGCGGGGACCAGAGGTTTACAACCTCCAAACAATCGGACTCCACAACCACATGGGAATATCCACGTAGTCGGGCAAAGATCACCCCTTCCCGGACAGCTTGCAGTTCTGCAATCATCGGATCGGTCACACCTTCGAGGGGTTTACTCCAAGCACCAAGAAAGGCAATGTGCGAACGAGCCACACCACCCACTCTAGCCCTGGACATCTCCGTACACAATGCTGCATCAGTGTCGAGTTTGACCCAACCAGGATCAGGTGGTCTCCATCATTGTCCAAGCATCGAGTTGCTAGATCCTTTCGGAATCTCCAACAGAGCTAACATTTCATGTACCCATTTAACAGTCTGCACCGGATCATACGCCTCACGGTCATGTGTCCACCGGTTCCTGGATAGCCAGATTGAATACACGATCGTAATGATCCTGCATCGATCATCATTTGAGAACATCTCATCCATAAGAATATCTCGCGACCAAGTATCTGGGTGCAACCTTGGAATCTTCAAATCAAACCGTTCCCTTGCCGCATCCCAGAACTTCTGTGCATGTGAGCATGTCAGTAGAGCATGCTGCAGATCTTCATTCATGGCTAGGCATACATCACACCTGCCAATCTCCTTGATATGACGGTGTTTCAAAGTCATTGCATCTGACAGTATCCCGCGAAGGACTCGCCACCAGAACACACGGACCTTTGGCACCACCTTCAATTTCCATAGGGCATTCCACATCTGTATATTTGCCGATGAAGTTTCCACAATCGTCCCTTCCTCTAGAGCTACTTGCTCGTTGCAAGTCATAAGAGCCCGATATGCCGATTTCACAGTGTAGTTGCCCGATTTCTCCAGCGCCCAAGCAAGAAAATCCTCTCCACCATTCCCTCTCAAAGGAATATTCAATATAGCATCCGCATCCGGTAAGAGGAAATTTTGCCGGACAACATGTACTTTCCATGTCCCTGTATATGGATCGATTATGTCTGAAACCTTCTCCAAAGGTTCAGTCCCTTGTCTTCCCATCGGCACACGAGAAAACGTGCCCGGTATCCACTTGTCAGTCCAAGTAGAGATGGAGGAACCCGTCACCACTCGAGTGACGAGCCCTACATCCAATGCAGCACGTCCTGCTACAATGGCTCTCCAGGTCGCTAATGCATTCCGAGGAATAGTAGCCTGCATAAAATCTGAGTTGTGGAAATATTTCCCCTTGAGCACCCTCGCACACAACGAATTCGGATGGGTCAGCAGCCTCCACCCATGTTTACCCAACATGGCAATATTGAAAACTTCAAAGTTTCTGAAGCCCATCCCACCTTTCACCTTCGGCTCTACCAACTTCTCCCAAGTTAACCAGTGAAGAGACCGTTTATCCAGCGAGCTTCCCCACCAAAATCGGGCCATGCAAGATGTGAGGTTTTTACACATCTTCTTGGTTAACTTGAAGCAACTCATGCTATGTGTAGGAATAGCCTGAATAATAGTTTTCATAAGCGTTTCTCTACCTGCACAAGCAAGATTCTTTTCCGACCATCCATTCATCTTCCCACGGCACCTCTCATTAATATGATCAAACATGCCGCTTGTGATCCGCCCCACAGCAGTTGGCAGACCCAAATACCGCTCAGAAAAAGCCTCCATATTGATTCCCAGAGTTTGTTTTAGCATGTTTCTCAAAGCTGGGAGTGCATTGGGGCTAAAGAAAATAGAACTCTTCTCCTTATTTACTGCTTGCCCCGAGCAATCAGCATAAATTTGGAGAATAGTATTCAACCTCTCCGCGCTTTGTAAGTTTGCTGACAAGAAGATCAAGCAATCGTCAGCGAACAATAAATGATTTACCCACGGAGAGTGAAAACTGACACGGACACCTCTATCCACATAAGCTCCATAGTTATTCAGTAAATCAGTGAGCCCCTGACTGCAGAGGAGGAAGAGGTATGGCGACATCGGATCTCCCTGCCGTAATCCACGAGATGGAGTGAAAAAAGGCAACAACTCCCCATTCACCTTCAGTGAAAAACGGACAGAGGTCACACACTTCATCACTAGGCGGACAAAGCTATCAGCAAAGCCCAGCTTGTACATCATGGCCTCAAGGTAGTGCCACTCTACCCTGTCATACGCTTTTAACATATCCACTTTAACAGCACAAGCAGCACCCTTACATTTCTTCTTCCTTCGAATGGCATGCACTGTTTCATAC
Source organism: Poa pratensis (assembly GCA_947311845.1). Taxonomy (NCBI): domain Eukaryota; kingdom Viridiplantae; phylum Streptophyta; class Magnoliopsida; order Poales; family Poaceae; genus Poa; species Poa pratensis. The sequence goes on along the minus strand of CAMZMU010000128.1, from coordinate 1,730,328 downwards.
GCCACGAGGACATTGCAAAAAAATGTTGAAATTTGAATATTATTTGCATTGGAAAAATTTGCGCTTGAAGGAATGTTGAGTTTTGGGAAATTGGTTGCATTGGAGTGTATTGAAATTTGTATTATTTTAATGTTAAAAAAATGATCAAATCTGGAAGACATTCAAAATTTTGAAATATGTAAATGTGAAATGTGAGTTGAAATGATTAAATAGGTTTTTAAAATTGTACAGTTTGGAATTTTTTGAAGTTTTAAAATTGTACAATGTGGAATTTATTCAAATTTTTATTCTTTTAGTGTTTACCAAATGTTCAGGGGTGGAAGTCATATTAAAATTTGGAATATTCAAATTTGAAATTTGAGTTTTGATGCTTAAATATGATTATTGTGTAGATTTTGGAAATTGTTTAAGTTGGGGTGTTTTCCAGATTCGAGTTATTTGCATGTTTGTAAAATGAGTAGATTCTGAAGGTATTTAAGATTTTAAAATATGTAAATTTGAATTCTGATTATATGGCATGAATAATTACTATTTATTTTTGTGAGGGTATTTATAGAAATATTTTCATGCTGCAGAAATTATTGTAAGGAGGAAGTGCATTAGGAATTTCTTGAAATATTCACTGTTTGAAGATATTCAAATATACTTGGTTGTTTGGACATAAATAATTAGAATTTTTTTTGGTGCATTTGTGTTGTTTTTTGTTTTGTTTTGTTGAGAGCATTTTTACATTTTTTTTTGACAGGTTTGGCGACAATTTTGTTGAGCCTAAAAAGAATTATTGGAATTTGAGAAATACAATTGGGAAAATATGGCTGGAAATTAGGTGGGAAATAGTTAAAATAATACTGTTGTATACATGAAGGATGTCGGGATATTGATATCGTAATTAACGTGCGACATATTTACTTTAGAGGAATACAGTTGCGAAAATGAGGCAGAGAAATACAGTTGCAAAAATGAGGTGGGAATGGTAAGGTTTCGTATTAAAGAGTTTTATCATCAACGATTTTTATGCCAACAGCTTTGTGGTAACAAATATGTTGATGGGATTTCTCGATATAATTGCAGATAGAACGAAGTCATTTTGCTGGATAACTTATGTTATCTTCAGTTGTATGTAATGCTCGATTGCAAAATGATATGATCTTTCTGAGCGGCTGTATTTTGTGAAATTTGGCAGCATTTTGTTGCCATTTTTTGTAGATGATGGATAGAAGCCAGCACTGTATAACTGCTGCAGTGTAAAACTTGAAAGCTAGTTGAAGTCTTGTGATAACTTCAACAACAATGGATATCTGATCTCTACTTATTTATTGGCTCATACATGTGCTTCTTATTAGTTCAGTGTGATAGTATGAACATAACTGCATTATATAATAGCAGAACATGGCCTTGAAAGATACACCCGTGTGATTATTAGTTGGTAAAACACAATAAAAATATGGAAGCAATTAAAATAAAATTTAGGTGAATGTTTTGTAAATGTTTGAATATTTCGAACCTTACAGTAATTGCAAAAGCAAACCAACTATTTTGTTGATTAAACTCAAATTATAATGTATTTACAACTTTATTGCAACAATCTGAAATCGTAAAAGGGAAAGTACAATTGGTACATAAACTAAAATGCTTTGTTTTTTGTCCTTTTTCTTAATTGGTATTCCAATTTTATTTTGCTGCAAAGCAAAGGAAAAGCAAAAAAACAGAAGAAAATAAACGTGAAGATGGAATCAGAGGAAATATATTATATTAGTACTGTTAAATTTAATTTTTTAATTAGAGGATATTAATATAAATTGCATAACTGGGGAGAATTTAGCTATATTATTGCTGAGTTTTAACTTATTGTAGTTGATATAATATGTCTGTGTTGTCTGTGTTGTGTCTCAAGTATTTAATTTTACTTAATAATTGGAGGAAACATATTATATTAATACTGTTCAATTCAATTTAAATTCAATCCTTAATTAGAGGATATGGAATTTTGTTTCATCTAAATATTAATCTAAGTAAGTATTTTTAAAAATTGAATTACACAGTAAGAGAGAATTAAATTAATTAGACTTTAAATAGGATAGCTATATTGAAATGGTTAAATATAGTTTTATTTTGGCTATAATTTTCTTATTTCCCAGCATAATCAAACGAAATTTTATTGTTGTTAGTACTAAATTATTTTTGAAAAAAAATATAGTTGAATTATTTATTGTATGTATATACAGTACAATTGTTTTGTATTTTTTGAATTGTAGAATGTTTTTTGTGTGGAAAGTTAGTAGTTTGCAAAATTTGGAAAATTTTGGCATATTGTTTATACTTTTTTTGAATTATAGTTTTATAGATATGGTTTTTTTGAATTGTTATTTATAATTGTTATTTTGAATTAATAGTTTGAAAGTTTTCAATTGTGGTAATTTTTTTAAATTTATTAATGAGACTTTATGTAATATTTGGGATTCTTAAGATTCTTTTTTTTTGTTGAAGGGTTTCAAAGTTTCTGGAATGTTGTTCTTGATTGATTAAATATTTGTAGAAATTATTTTGAACTGATTTGAATTTCTGTTTACAAATTACAAAAGAATTGGGAAATTTAAAAAAACAGAGGGGAAAAAAACAGCCGAGGCTCGCAGCAGACGGCCCAGCCCACGAGCTGGCCTGCCTCCCCAGCCCAGCCCACGGCGACGCCAGCATGGCGTCACTGCGGCCGGAGCGGCCGCGGCGGCAGCGGCTCGCCGGCGGCGAACCTGCACGTTCCGGGACGCGCGAGTACGCGCCGTAGACGCGGCGCGCCCGGATGTGGCGGCGCCGCTCCGTTTAGGTCGTCGGAGCGGCGCCGGCGGCGGCTGTGGAGCGTGGCGCCGGTGATTCCGCGGCGAGTGCGGCGTCCCGGCACGCGTGGCTTGCCGGAGATGAAGAGGCGGCGACGGCGAACCCCGTAGTGGGCTTGGATTTGACGGGGGAGGGCCGGAGGGGCGGCGGGGCGTGGCGGCGCCGCCGGCAACCTCGGTGCCGTTCGCGAGAGAGAAGGATGAGAGGAATTTCTGTGGGCGGTTTTACATAAAAGTCCGTGTCTTTATGTGTAATTACAAACAGGTCCCTCCCAGTGTAATAAGCTGGACTGTGGGTTGCTTTGCGAAAGTATAAACAATATGCCAAAATTGACAGTCATCTGTTAGGGCCCGTCACTAGTCACTTTCCATGGCAGATTCCTGCGGTCATAGCAGTGACGGATTCAGTAGTTTGCCCGTCACTGGTACACATTTTAGAAACAAAAAATATTACCAAAAAATATTCATTTGCACATAGGTAACACAATATATTATCAGACACTCATGGATAAACAAAATAGGAACATACGTAGTAGAAAGTGGAATTAACATCGGTAGCAGATTTGAGAACAAACAACACCCTCAAATATAAATGTCCAACTCTTGTGACAAAGCTTCCAGCATGAATCTCCTAGGACTCATCAGCTCTAGCTGCTACCTAGAAAAATCGCATCCAAACTAACGCCTAACATGGCGCAGCCACCGACTTAGGCAGCAAACCAGCAGACGTTTTGGAGGCAGCCAGACATCAGTTCAGCTTGCATCACAGCACCACACAACTTGAGCTTTTCAACATTCATCTGCATGGGGCGGAAAATAGAACACTTATTCAGTAATAGGAACATAATTAGATATGTGCAAGTAACTTGTTCAGTCCGCAAATAATTCAATACTGAGAGAGTAGTGAATTTGGGTGACACAAACACTCACAAGAAGAGATTGGTGCTGGTACTTAAACTTGATATCAGGCCTGGACTTCAGTTACCATACAAGACCTGAACTGCAGTGTTGCATAGAAGGAACAGCTAATACACAGACTACTGCCCACCTTTTGCCAAACACTGAACACAAGTTACAGCAAATCTAAAAGACTACTCTTTTCAGGTTAGAAAACTGTAAGCAAAACGCTCTCTATTATACTAGATTAGAAGTTGCAGGAATAAGAACGCTCTTCTCAAAAATTAACTAAAACTCTTTACCTCAGTGAACATGGCCTAAAGACCACCCATGTTTTCTTCACTCTAAAACTGAATCAGTAAATGTCTCTACAAGAAATTTAGCACCTCGTACTAGTACAGATTAATTGAGCCCAGCAAAAGGTTTTTATCTAAGAGATAAACAAGATTACGTGCAGCTTATTCCTAAAAGACAAAACTGGACTAGTGCTAAAACAGATAATTCAGTGTATATAATAATAAGTAATATGGCACTGAATGGAACTTTTATAACTAAGAAATAGATTTAGATATATACTAGGTATGTATGTGTTTTATCTAAGGGTTAACTGAAGAATGAGAATATTCATAAGCTAATAAGTTTGTGTACTTACAAGAATAGCAACATCATCACCTTACCAAGAATGCCAAAGTGCTGGAAGCAAACAAAACATACAGCCACGAACACAAACAACATTAGCAAACACATTTTTCCTGGAGTAAAATATAACTTCAGAGTGTGTAAACTAAAGAGAAAATCGAGAACTATAAAATGAAATGAATACAAAATTAGGACAGTGTGGTCATTGCAGCATGCATGCGGGGCATATTCATTTAGTATTATTAGATGGACTACCAGCAGTACTTTTTCGGCACATGAAGATAAACATTTTATATGAAACTCAACTTAGTCTGAGAAAATCATCCGTTACAAATGCCTAAATGAGAAACATGCTGGCCATACTTTCTTTGGAGCCAAACCTACTAGTACATATACTGATTAAACAACTGTCATCAGTCAGCAACACATATTGGTAGCACTGAATCAGTTGAAACAATTTAACAATCAAATGTAGAAGGCCAAAACGAGGAGGAAGAAGAGCAGTAGTACCCAGGCAGGAGCCGGAGTGGGTCGCCAGTCCTCGTGGAAGGCCTCTGGTGGCAGCTCAACCTGGACCTGCGCCATCTTCCGCTCCACCCTCCGTGCAGTGTGCAGGCCCTCCCCTTGTGGTTCAGCGCTTGCTATTGTCGATCCCACCTGAACTCTGAGCAGGGAAAGCCGTCCCTGCCGGCCGGGCCTGCTCGGCTTCTTCACGGGTGTACGTCGGTGCCGCGGAGAGGCAGGTTGTGGAAGGATGTTGCAGAGGCATTGAACCTCTTCTCGGCCGAAGACGTGCGCCGCTCTCCTCGTGCACAGCCTCCTCAGCGGCTGGTCGCCGTCTAGCGGCGCTGTTCTTATCCAGTAGCAGCTATGGCCGAGGAGATCTGGCTACGAAGGTTGAGGGAGGCGGCGGGAGTCATCTCCAGCGGCGGCGGATGCCGGCGGCGGTTGGGGGCGGGGGCGGCGGCTGCGTGGCTATGGATGCGCGAGATGGAAGTTGATGGCGGCGTGGATATGGATGCGCGAGATAAGGTTAGGAAAAGATGGATATGTGCGGTTATTTTCTTCGAGACGTGCGCGTAGGCATTGCGGCCCTGATTAGTTATCAGTGACGAGCTTGATTAATGCCTGTCACCAAATAGTTTATCCTTTGCTGCGGGTTCTCACGAGAAATACTAGTGACAGTCGCTTCTATTAGCCCGTCAGTAGTATTTGGTACTAGTGACAGGCTTATTTTTGCCTGTCACTAATACACATTCTAGCGACAGACATAATTTTGCCCGTCACTAATAACTTGGCGGCTATAAGCATTTCTGCAGTAGTGCACCATTCAAAAAACCCTGCAAGGCAGCTATCAGATCATCACCCAAGATACTCCAATGCCTCTGATAGAACCCTGCGGTAAAACCATCGACCCCTGGCACTTTGGACGGAGCCATATCGAACAAAGCCTTCTTTATCTCCGCCACATCAAACTCCTTCTGAAGCATTTCATTCATATGTTCAGAGATGCACGGATTAACTACATCAAGTAAGGCTCCCATCAGTCTAAACCCTTGGGACTGATACAAATCATGATAGAATCCAGAGATTTCTTCTTTCACTTCTTCCGGATCTTCACAAACATGTCCATCTGCTCTCTGCAGCGACTCAGTTCGGTTGATTCTTTTTCGATGGCGAGCATGAGCTTGGAAATACGCAGTGTTTCTGTCACCCTCACGCAACCATTGGACTCGGGACCGCTGTTTCAACCACACCTCCTCCTGTCGCAAAGCCTCTCGAAGCTGCTGTGCGATTGTCTTCTCTTCCTCGGATGGTCAACCCCCCACCGAGGCTACACGAACCTGCTCAAGGCGTTTCTGGAGTTTCAGAACTTTCTTGGACATATTACCGAATTCTTTTGCACCCTAAGTTCCTAATTGGCGTTGCACCTGCGGCAACGCCTCCACCACACCCTGCAGACCTCTCCGACCAGCCCCCGACTGCCACATCTGACGCACAACAGCGTCATAGTTCGCGTGGGACTGCCAAACATTTTCATACCGAAACGCACGAGAAGTACATGGCCTCAAATTTGACAAAGATGACTTGAGCTCCGCCAAGACATAGCAGTGATCAGACTCAACCGAGCTAATATGCTTCACACTCGTGAACTCTTACAAATTCAGAAAAGCTTGATTGGCAACAGCACGATCAAGTCGTGCCTTCACGTTCGCATTGCCACTTTGCTTATTATGAACACCTTTCCACCCCAAGTCTTGGAGGGAACAATCCTCTAAAGCCTCACGAAAGCCACGCATCTGCCACTCAGGTCGCACACGCGCCCCGAACTGCTCATCAGCCCTCAATATTTCATTGAAATCTCCCATGCAGAGCCAAGCTTCGTGTTCAATCGCATGAAGTGTACGCAGGAACCGCCAACTTTGATATCTATCCTCAGCACGCGGTTCCCGTTAAAACCCAGTAAATCTCCATGTTTTACTACCCTTTGTCACACGAACATCAATGTGAGAAGAGCTATAATTCTGCAAGTCCACCGTCACATCTGAGGTCCAAAATAGGCCAACACCACCACTCAGACCATCAATGTCGACTGCATAACAACCAGAAAAACCAAGTGTATACTTCAGATCTTCTACTCTTTTTTTACTATTTTTAGTCTCCATCCCAAAGAGCAGAGAGGGCCCTTCCTGCTTCGCAACTTTGCGAATTTCTCGAACTGTCGCATGGTTCCCAAGCCCGCGACAGTTCAACCCTAAGCAATTCATTGGCGCTGGCAGGGCTGATCAACAGCCGCTGCCGAATTTTCAGAAGTGGTAGGAGTAGATCTCTGTTTCTTCAACTCCCTTTCGCTACTTGTCTCCTCCAATCCACCCTCATCAACAGTCTTCTTGGTATTGACCGGCACAAGTGCCAGCATATTTCCTTGACCTGATGCAGTACCATCCATGTTCACCTTTCTATAGACTTGATTTGGCACTCCTTTGCGTTTATGGTACGAACTGTTCTTCCGCAAAGGAGAGGTCACATCATTATCCTTTCCATGTCCAGACTCCGTCCCCTGGGGGTCTTTGCGTGAACCTTGGGATTCATGCTTTTCCTTTGCCGAACTCTCCCCAGAATTAGCCTTCCTCCAATCTTCAGGAGCCCTAAGGCTAGGTTTAAACGGAAGCTGACCATTTTCATCCCTTGTACCCGGCGTTGGGCAATAGGGATCAGCATGTCCTAGACGACCACAGGAGAAACAAAAGTGAGGGAGTTGTTCATAAGCGATGTCATACCAGTCCCTGCACTTCCTCTTCGCCGAGTCAATCAGTATCCACCTTCTAAGCGGTTTAGTTACATCAATAGTAACCCTCGCTCTTAAGAAGCCACCCACAGAATCAATTTGGACAATCGAGACCCCAGAATCAATTTGCTTTGCTATCTCCAGACCCCTGTCATTGTTCCTCAGGTAATAATAGGGGAGATTAAGAACCCTCGCCCACACCATGAGTTTATCAAACCTCAACTCCGATGGTTTCATCCACTCCTCAAACCTTGAAAGAATTACAACGTTTTTATTGAGGTGCCATGGCGATCCATCCCACACACGATCTCGATCCCGCTGAGTCTCAAATTCGGCCACAAACATGTTCTCTCCCATAGGCCGAAACTCTAATCCTCTAGGGTTTCCCCAAGCAGGGCGCAAAGCACTGGAAAATGTCTGGATATGGAACAAATTCCTAAACAGAACCTTTCCAGCCAGCAACCACTTCTGTGGTGCATCACACTCCTCATCCTCCATGATCAGAGGCGTTGCCTCCTCCTCCGTGATATCCAGCTTTCCCATCGCTTCCTCCATCTGTACCCGTGCAGTTCTCGGGGATGGAGCAGATCCGCCCGAAGGAAATGAGGACGGGGATGCAGCCATCGCCCTCCTCAATCTTGCCACGCACCGCCGATCAAGATCCGCAGCCGCCGCCAATCGCCACCGTAACCCTAATCGCCAGAGCTAGGTGAAGGGGTACGTGGAAAACGCTCTTGACCGGCCGGCGAGTAGTCGGACTAGTCGATCACCAGCTCATCATGGAGGCTTATATGAGTTAGAGGTTTGGTTGTTAGTTAGTGGCATTTGTTATGTAACAGCTTCTTCTACAGTCAAAAAAAATGTAACAACTTCTCCTTAATAGTAAATATATGTTCTTCCAAGTTGTTTTCATAAGCGAGAGCTTGTGGAGACGAGGACAACCGAAAATAAAATGACTAACCGCACATTGCCACCCAGTAGACAAGAACTATGATGGAAAAAAATGTGTAGCTCCCGAGATCTAGTAGACTTTTTTTTTCTAAATCAAAAAGTTTATTTTTGCGTATGTTGTTTTTTAAAAAGTACATATACATGTCTACTATATACGACTAAATTTGCAGTGAAATGTCTTTCATAGTGATCCGCACAAAAAAAAAATACAAATATAGCTCAAGTAGAAATTCAAAAAATATGAATAATATTAAAATATTCTAAAAAAAAAGTTGGCAACAAACATATAAAAATTCTTTACATACATGCAAAGTTTCGTGATGAAAAGACATTTGTGGTACTCTACGCGAAGAAAAATCAATGACCAACATGGCATTTAAAAATATCATTTTTGAGCACTGTTTTTTCATAGAGCAATCTTCTCAAAATTTTACAGTATGTAGAGAATTAATATATGTTTGTTGACAATTGTTTTCAGAATTTTTGAATTCTTTTTCTATTTTTAGAATTTTTATGAAACACGGTACAAACGTAGACGCTCATAAGCACGCGCACACACTCACCCCTCCTATTTTGGCAGGAGCATTGATAACCCACAATTATAGGGGATCGCAACAGTCTTCGAGTGAAGTAAAACCCAAATTTATTGATTCGACACAAGGGGAGTCAACGAATATTTATAAGCCTTGACAGATGAATTGTCAGTTCAGCTGCACCTGGAAGTAGACTTGCTCGACACAGTTTATCAGAAGCAACAGTTTTATGACAGCAGCAGTAATGAAATAAAAGCAGTAGTAAAATAAAGACGGCAGAAATAATTGCAGTAGACAGCAGGATTAAAATACTGTAGGCATAGGGATGGATGAACGGGCGCTGCATGGATGAGATAGTTCATGAAATATTCCTACATAGGGCAATTGCAGGTAAATGATAATAAGGTATCCAGGTAATATTCAATCATAAGCATGTGTTCCGTATTTACTCGTACGTGCTCGCAATGAGAAACTTGCACAACATCTTTTGTCCTACCAGCCCGTTTGCAGCGGGGCCTCAAGGGAAACTACTGGTAATTAAGGTGCTCCTTTTAATAAAGCACCGGAGCAAAGCATTAACACTCCATGAACACATGTGATCCTCACGTCAAAACCATCCCCTCCGGTTATCCCAATTGCTGTCACTTTGGGGCCTCGGGTTCCGGACAATAACGTGTGTATACAACTTGTAGATATGATCCAAAACAATAATTATCATCATGATTCAATAACATGTTCAGATCTGAAATCATGGCACTCGGGACCTAAGTGACAAGCATTAAGCATAACAAGTTGCAACAATGACATAAAGTACTACCGATGGATACTAGGCACTATGCCCTAACAAATCTCACAACTATTACATGAATGATCTCATCCAATCCCTACCATCCCCTCAGCCTACAGCGGGGAATTACTCACACATGGATGGGGGAATCATGGATGGTCGATGGAGAAGCGGTGGTGATGATGATGGTGATGATCTCCTCCAATTCCCCGTCCCGGCAGGGTGCCAGAACGGAGTTTCTGATCCCCGAAATAGGGTTTTCAATGGCGGCGGAGCTCGGGATGTTTTCTGGAAAAAGTGACGAACCCCCGAAGTTTTTAGGTCAGAGGCCTTATGTAGTCCAAAGGGGAGCGCTGGGGGCCACACAGGGTGGCCACACCACACCTGGGCGCGGCCAAGGGCCTGCCGCGCCCAGGGTGCGTGTGCTGCCCCTGTGCACCCTCTTCGCTCCATCTTCTGGCTCCGTGGGTCTTCTGGAAAAATAGGACTTTCTGTATTTTTTCTGGAATTTTCCTGGAACTTCGACTTTCTACACAAAAACAAGACATCAAGTCAATTCTGCTGAAAACAGCGTTAGTCCGTGTTAGTTGCATCAAAATCACACAAATTAGAGGCAAAACAATAGCAAAAGTGTTCGGAAAAGTGGATACGTTTTGGACGTATCAAGCATATGAGTTCGGGTGCCAAAACTAAATTGCATTATCATAAAATGAGCTCTTTTTTACCTTTACGAGAGTCATGATTTGTGATTTTTGTTTATTCTACAATACTATAATACATTATCGAGCAAAGCTACGCAGATATATAGATCATGTGTAGTTATGCACGTAATTGTTTTTGGAATTTTTTAAATTCAAAATATGATTTCAATTTTTTAAATATCAGGACCATTGGGACTCAGGATCAGAAGAGATGATCAGAAGAGATCCTCTCTCAACCTATGATGATGTATTTTACTCTTTATAGTGACAATTTATATGGGAAATCATGCACTATTTGTTTTCTAAACTTTAACGTGTTCTCTTTGTACTCGACCGATATTTGAAATGTTGCAACTCAAATTTGCCACGTTCACACCACGGCAGTACCAAATATGTCCCCCCCCGCAGCTTTAAAAATTGCCAAAAGAAAAAAAAAGGATTTGAGAAGAGAAAACACGCACCTTTTTCCCTCCTCCCCACCACCAGCGCCGGCCGGCGAGTCCGCCACCGATCCGTCCGCCATGGAATCCGACCCGCCTCCCGCGTGGCCCTGCGCCGGCGAAGAAGACGAATTCTACTGGGATGCCGCGGCCGAGGCTGAGCTCCAGGCCATCGAGGCCGCCTACGCCGCCGAGTCCGCCAAGCGCCGACGCCTCCCCGACTGGTCCAACACCGCCGCCCCCGTCAGGCCAGCCGCCGCATTTCGCCCCCAACATATCGCTGTCCCAGCGGCGGCCTCTCCGTCGTCGGTCCTCTCGCCTCCCACTTGCCGAGGTGAGCCTCCCCGATTTGTTCCTTCCCTTTCCCCATTTCTCGCGAAATCAAGGAACATTCTTGCTTCTTGGTTCCACGGTTCCAAATTGCGTCGGCCATGGAAATTTCTCGTGTTGATAAATTGAACATCATGCAAGTGTGCATGAAAGGATTAGGGTTCTTGGTGCCGCAGTTCCATCACTTGGAAGGAAAGCCTCCACTTTTGGTAAAATGGCAGCTCTGATTATTTCTGTGCTACTCTGTCAGGGCTCACTTCGTTGCTGACAGTACTAGGATCCACATGGATGGGTTGGCTGGTCGATTTGTATAAACCGGCTCCTAGCTGCAGTCTACCTGTATTAATCCTCTTGTGGAATTGACATCATAATCCTGTCCCAATTTGATCTTGCGCTTTAGGGAACGTGAAGGCGAGGCTCCAACAGATAGCATTCAGCGGCATGATAGTGTACTGCCGGACCCATTCCGAGGTGGAGAAAGCTACGGCGGAAATTGTATGCAAAGTTGAAAGAATGAAGGCCTCTGGCCAGGTCTCCCTTGGGTTTGATCTCGAATGGAGACCCTTTCCACGAAGAGGTTTGCCCTTCTGCATAACCTTGCCTTTAGTTACATATCTCAAACTGGAAAATGTTGGTTCTTGGATGAATGCTTTATAAGTTAACTCCTGCAAATAATCTGATGGCAATAACCAATGGTGTGGAATTTGGGCTTTGCAGGAGAGCCACCATGTAAAGTCGCTCTAATGCAAATATGCTTGGACAAAACTCACTGCTATCTCATGCACATCATTCACTCTGGAGTACCTCCTATACTCAAGTCTCTTTTGGAGGATAGTTCATCCGTTAAAGTGCGTAATTATGTTTCCTTCGTACGGAGTTTTCTCATTTGCCCTTACGACTGAACGCTCTTTTTGCACACATGGATTCCCCTCTTTCCGGTCATCCAAGAGACTGTTTTCTTATCCATGTAGGTTGGAGTGTGTATAGACAATGATGCAAGGAAAATGTTCAATGATTATGATGTCCGTGTACAACCATTGATGGATCTGTCAATTATTGCAAATGTCAAGTTAGCTGGGCCTCGAAGAAGATGGAGTCTTGCTGCCTTAACAGAAATGATCACATCTAAAGAGGTACTGTAAATTTCTATTGTATTAGCTATTAAGTACTCGCATTGCCCATTTCAATTAGCATCGGAAAGAAACACGAGCCTTCACCTCAGGCCTTTACTCATGTTTGTGTTTTATGTGTCATGTCAATGTATGGTTCGCTAAAGACACTGCTCAATTAATATTTAGTAGACAAAACACCTTGATGTCTATGTAATGATCCATGTTTTTCAAATTAATGATTCAACTGAAATTCTGGTCGTTGCTGATCCATGTTTGTGTGTTTGAGGCAATGTCTGTAGGGTTAATGAATTCTGAAATCCAATAATTATTTAGAAGACCGAACTGAAGTGTCTATGAAATGCGCTAGATATGTTGCAATTCTCTTTATCGCCTGCTTATTCCTGTCTACAGTTGCCGAAGCCCAGCAACATCCGAATGGGAAACTGGGAGTCTCATGTCCTCTCAAAACAGCAGCTTCAGTATGCTGCTACTGATGCCTACATCTCGTGGTACTTATATGAGGTCGGAATACTATTCAATTTTCTTTCTTTTAAGCTGATATTCCTTTCTCTTAGATCTTGACAGCCTTTACTACTGTGGATTAGGTACTGCGGAGTCTTCCAGATTATGACGCTGATGCTGAAAAGGAGATTGTTTAGGGAACATAGCTACAGATGCACTCTGAATCTCTGATGAGATGACTCACTATTCTTCTGTATCTTCACTTCTCAACCAGGTCAGCAATGTCGACTCCTTACTCTACCTGTGAAACCTGATACTAGCTGTGGCATATTTTCACCTCTTCGAATGTCTTTTGACCTACTTGAGCACATGATTCTTATGTGGTGAATTGCGGATCATATATTTTATGTTAGCTTCCACTGAACTATGAATGATCCCAAACGATTCCCACTTTCTTTTTCTATGCACATTTAGCTACATTGTCTGTATGTTTCTGAAACCTTTACTTAAGAAAATCAAGAACTTGCACTTCTTCTTTGATTCAGAGGAAACTTGTTACGGTTCTAATTCCAACTAGATTTCTTTCTAAGTAACGCAAAGCTTGTGTTTTAATATATTGAAAAGGCAGAAAAAAATTTACTGGCCTAAGGCAAGGCTCGGAGGCACGCACACAGTACTAGCACGATGGTGTACCTTAATGAACATCCCAGACTGCGGGCAGGCAGACTCTAAGACCTAAAGCACCTGCTCGGGCCATCAGATAGCTTCCTCTTTAATCTGAGCAAGGTGCATTGCGGCATTTGCACGAGCACCATAAAAGACACATGTTTCGGAGCATCCACAAGGTGAGCAGGACGAGGGAAGCAGCACCCTTCCGCCGATCCTTCTGAACATGGCCTTTCGCCGAAAGCCAACAGTCAGGCTTAGTGATGCATTTTTGACAAGCTACATCAAGTTTTCATACTAAAAGTTCAGAAGAGCCAGATTTCTTATAGATCAAGGATGAGTCGGGGGGGGGGGGGGGGGGGGGGGGGGGGGGGGGGGGGGGGCGTTCAATTTAATTAACGTAGATGCAACCATGAGATACCAGAATTCACTCTTGAGTACTGACAGGGGTTGAGCCCTGCTCGGCTGGGTCACTACTGCCACGACCAGTGGGCTATTGCCCAATTCTCAGTTGTAGCCATTTTTGTGATGATGCTAGCTAGTTGTGTAGCAAATTGAAATCTTTATTCATGATTCATGAATCATCATTCTATGAAAAGGTCAAAACATGGAAATTCTTCTATTCTTATATATAGAAGTTATCATCTGAATATTTTTGTGGTGTGTTAATCTAGTGTGAACTTTTGCGTTATGCACAGAAGAGTCTCATATCTTGGTGTAATATACATACCATCTTTCGTAAGGACGTGTAGAATTGACAGTGCAGATAATGTGGAAATATTACGGACTTATACCACGGAATGGGAGTCGAGTTGACCTATCTATTCGGACATATTTATTTGATCTGGATTCAGGATCACCATATTATGGGATTCAGTCTGATAGTCATAATACCATGTAGAAATGTGAAATACAGTTGAGATGTCATTTCTAGATCTACAGAGTGACCTGAACATGGTCTTAAACTTATCAGTTAGCACTCTTTGCTAAAAAAGGTCACTCACCACGAATGTTGAGTATCTTGTAGAAACTATATTTTGTCTGACCAAGCTTGAGCACAAACTCAGTTGGGTTTAGCAGTTCCATACTATACTATCTGGTGAAACTGATTTTGACCTTGTCTCGGGATGTAAGTATTGCATTGCCTGAAGCTCATTGTTAGCTTTGTTCCTGCAGGGTTGAGTAGGAAGATTCTTCCCCTAGCTCGGAACCGAAGGATTTATTGTGAGGATTCGAAAAATTGCTTCAATCTGATGTTGTAATTTATGCCTGTTGTGATGTGGATCGTGGAACTATGATGCTTAGCTCCTTCAGTCTGAATAGTCGGAGTGTGTATATTTGTATTCTTTTCAACATGTTAGATCATCATATTGTGTACTCATTTTATTGTGTGGGCTGTTTAGGAGTAATTTGTTGCAGAAAACAACTTGCGTCAAGTCTCCTAGTTAACTGAATTTGTCTTTGTCAAAAAAATAAACTATGAAATTATCTTGGGCTTAAATTCAATGGAGGGGTAGGTCGCTAAAGCCTTCTCGTTAATGGGCTGATATGGCCTGTGTCATTCAACTATACAAGATCTGCTGGCCAAATGGCCCAGATAACATCTGAATTTGTATTGCCAAAATTAGCATGTTACTGAGAAAAAATGCTATCCTGGAGCAACATTTAGGTTTTGGTTGAAAATTGGAAAATGTCGTCTAACTATACTAAAATCTAAATTTTCCTGCAAAATTACTCTGAAACTAGTGGGCCCAACTTGAACTAAGTTGAAGTTTTCCTATTCCCTGTTTTTTTATGAGAAATTCCTGTTCCCTGCTTATAAAATATGGATGGCTACTAGGCCCAATAAGATGGAAAATTCTTTTAATTTTACACTTTTTATTATGTCTTTCCTTTTATTTTTTATATTTATGTTTTTTGTTATTTTCTTTCATTTCATGAATCTTTTTTGACTAATTTTATTTTCTATTGTTATTAAATGTATGAACGTTTATTTTTTTATTATTGTTTTCACTTCTTTTTAATTTTATTGATTTTCTCTTTTACCTTTTTTATTTTATTGGAAACACCTCCCTTGAGTAATGATTTTGTTACTTAAATATAAATAAATAAATAAAATTTCAAAATTCGTAAACAAAGATAAAATAAAAAATTAAATCAACATAAATAAAAGCTAGACAAAACAGCAATAAAATTATAAGAAACGTCTTAACAAGGCAACTTGGGTCGGCCCTGCTGTTGTATTCCTAGCTAAGAGCGGGTTCCCCTAAAAAAAAGCTAAGAGGGGGCAAAAATTTGTTGACGAGCACTGAACCATTTGGAATGAAGAACAAGTGGTTCCAAATATTCGTACGTAGCTCCTATACATAGTTTGAAAAGTTTCCAGAAGAGAAATGTGGTTGGACCACATGGAAATATATATTCCTCGCTCCATAATGTTCAGTGCCTTCTTCCCTAAAACAAAAATCATGTACCTTCTACGTGATGAAGCATACAAAAAGACTCCTCCATTTGAAGTTCATCCATATATATGGATTCAAATAGAGATGAACGACACCTCAATTTATGTGCTTTCCCTACCTTTTGTACTTTTAAGTTCCTGCCTAACTGGAACTAGGACACTAACCATGTACTACAATCTTCAGTCGGCTGTCGTGTGAGTGTGTGCGTCTATGATGCACTCGGTGTTTCTAGCCACATATATACCTTGTCCTACGAGGCCATAGTAGATAAAAATAGGACATGGTGAACTGTCACTGATTTACTAATTTTGCCCACTTTTGTGTATCATCTGTCCTAGTTAAAAGACACGGGAAAAAACATAGAGAAAATTCAAAAAAATAGTTTGAAATCGAACTTTATAAGGCCGTGTTTGATTTCAGAGATGCTTGTCCCTATCCCTGTTGAAACTCAGTAGTTTCTGCAAAAAAAATATGATGTTCCGTCTGGTCTCAAGTGATGCAATGCAGTGTCTTGCATTCAAATCGAGCCTAGATGTTGTTTTGTATGGGTTGGAAACTTGGAATGAGACATTGGTCGGCTGAACATCTGAGCTAGTGACTATCTGCCGGTGATTTTGACTACATCCAGAAACTAGCAAGATTCAACTCGATCTTCCTGGACAAATTTGACCAGACCGATTCAGATGCTGACCAAACCGGCCGTCAACATATGCATATATTCTCGTCCTCAAATTTTGAGACATCACGAGAGCCATGCCGTTGTGAGATTAGAACAAATCAAGATGGAACAAATCAATGTGCTTTGCTTTCAGATTACTGACAGAATGCATGGGCCGGCCGGTCGCGCATGTATCATTTCCTCCCATATTTTTATCAGTGAAGAAACATAACAAGATAATAATTAAGGATATGATCCCTTCTACTTGCGATCTCATTCTGCCAAATCCTTGTGCTGAGATACTCTCACAGAATTAAAAGAAAAAAGGAATAATCAGTTGGGCTTTAAGATTCCTACTACTTACTTAGCCGACTCGGTCACATGGAAAACTGGTGGTGGCAGTACTATATGTGCAACAAAATCTCTTTCTCCATCTCGTCCGTCCACTTGGCCGCCGGTACGCACGTGGCGCTCATCCGTCCGTCCGTGGTGCCCGTGTTAGTGCTGGGTTAGTGACAGGATTCTTGCTCGCTCTCTGTCACATGGATTTGTGCTGGTCAAAGGAGAAACAACATGGCGCTTGTAGATCTTGTGCAGGATTTGGACAGTGGCCAGAATCGGCATCATCGTTTTCTCTAAGCTTGGAAGAGAAAACTGAAGAAGACGATGATATGTTTCGTGTGCTGGCTGCGGTTGGGCCATGGGGATTTCAGTGTTAGTTAGAGGTACTGCATTTTACCCGAATCATTCCTTTAACAGGGACAGGTGGTGCTCTCCTTTTCCTAATTGATTAACCAACACTACCTAATTAACTCAACAGTAAAATTTTGGACTCATGTGGTGGAAGCACTATTTTCACTTTGGAAGAAAATGGGTGTAGCACCAAAAATATACCATCAGTGGAAAACAGAAAATCAGTCGACGAGTCAAGAGATGTAGCATCTGACAAGATGTAGCGTCTGACCAGTGTGTTTCCAGAGCTGGCACCTGGGCAAGCTAGTGCTGGAGCACTAACAATTGTTCTAGACACTAATCTTCACTGCAAGCACACTGTCAACCAGCAGCATCTCAGTTTTGGATACCATCTGACACTGACCTTATACATTGGCAGGAGACAAATGCTATTGCTTAAGTGATTTGCTAATCATGATTTGCTTCTATCTTTGGATACCAGCTAGATCACCAGACCTCTCTGTTCTGTATTCTCTTATCATTTTTCTTGTTCTTCCACTACCACTGGAGGGCACAACTTCTCTAGCTTTGTGTCTTGTGATTTGATACATTGGGAGACTTTTGTTCCAACGGCTCACACTGATCAAACATAGTTGTCATCTCCTGTTGAATTTTCCGTGTGTACGATACTGATCATCGTAATTCCACATATGCTCGGTCAGTCATCACCTGCCTGTCATTTTGGTTCGAGTGATCTTCGGTGGACAATGGTCTTGGGCTCTTGGCATCAATCCAATCTGTAGTGTTGTCGACCGGTCTGTTCTCGACATATAAGTGTATGACTCGCATGACGATGTGTCGCCTCATTGATCTAAGATGAAACTACGATGATGTCCACAGAAAAAGGTAGAATCTAAGGTGATCTCAAATGACAGAATATACTAGGAAGAAACAGGGATCAGGTTAAGTGGGCAGTCCACCATGAATATATACAGTGCATGCTCAGAGATTGCTCCAGCTGTTGATGGTGGTGCAGTTATCTTTATATATATTATTCTGATATATTTGTGAAGTTGTAATACTGGAATACATCGAGAAAGGTTTTCAGACAATTTGACATAACACCATGCATAAACTTTGTGTTACATACAGATGCACTCTACCGGTGAACCCAGTTTAGGGATTTAACTGAACTCGACGGATACATGCATGGTGTGGATTTTCGTGTAACTGAATTGATTTTTCAGACTCGATCTATACTGGATTTTGCAGCTAGATCCAAGCTAGGATGCATGCATCATCTGTTCTCTCTTCGACCTAGGTCTGGACTTTGAACCCGAATTCCATGCAAATTGCAGTTGATATTTGCACCTAGATCTGATCTTAGATTTGTGCACATAGCTTCTGGAGCACATTTTGAGTTTGTATGTTGCACATTAGTGTGTGCATTTCCCAATTAGGGAAAGGGGGAATGAACCAAGCACATGAGAATCCTACCAAGTGCATTGACCTACTTAAACAAACACTTATATCCTATAATATAAAAAACCACAGGTTCATGCTGAACACCGGAAGAATAGGATTCAATAAAATAACTCTATGTATCTACTACTAAATACGACTACGATATCTCAATACCAATATATGCTCACCATGTGGTGCGCCTACAAGTAGTTGATATTTTGCCCGAACCAATTCAGTTCCATATCCTCTAGAATATACATTTGCATTATTTAGCAGGGCATCATTATCAGAATAAAATCAGCGTCACTTTTTCAATGCCAAGTTTACTCTGAATGGAATCCATGCTGCTACTATAAATAAAATTCCATAATTCCAGAAGCATATTTTTCATGGTAAATGTCTGAATATAAATTCTTCCATACTTTACCATGCTACAAACTTCTGTAAATACAATTTGTGAAATAGAACATGCATGCAAGCAATTCTTCCAATTAATGCTGGTACGTGGAGGCCATGACTCATGAGAGGCTACCACATGACAAACCTGCCACTGCACCTCATCATCTGACTGAGATTCTTCTAGCTCCATATGACCCAATTAAATAAACGAAAGACTGTCCACAGCGCCGAACTGAACTAAATTTGTGTCAGATTGTACTACTTTTATTTCATCTTGCGCTGAAACCAGGCCCTAAAATAGTTCGAAAACCACAGAAGGGTAGTGGGGCTAGCTGAAACTGATAAATGAGGAGAGATGTTTAATTATAAACTAACACATGGTGGTTAAACCGTTACAACCGACCATGGAAACAGTTGGTGTGAGGTCAAACGTCTCGGGGAAAGAGACAAGTTCGGGTCAAGGATGAGGTCATCTAATCAAGAAGGGAAACATATGGGTTTGTGGATGGCCGGCATGGTCCTAGTGTGTGATTTGGGGGAGGCTCTACCTAAATGTTGGGGATTGGGCTTGTGAATGTACTTCGGGTGAAATGATTCTTTGGAACCCCATGCATGATGCCATGTGCTTGCCATTGATGTGGGTGTTTTTGCTTGCTTATCCGTTAATTAACCAGTTGCATCTTCAAAATATTTTCTCATCGCAACCCATAGTCAATGATCAGTTACATCCCCTATCCAGGAATATTAGACACACTTTTTTTCATGATTTAATTTTCAATCAATGATTAGTCCAACTATATGCTGCGATACAAAATGGATGCCAATAAAAAAATGCCTCTTAACACGTCCTAAATGATATAAATTGTGAATATTTTATATTCTTATTGTTCCAATTTTCGTGAAAAACTGCTAGTTTGGTCATTAGAACTATTATATGTGAACAATATATTGCAAAACTAGATCTCAAATCAAAGCAACGACTCAGATAGGAGTTATTGTTGGTGTTCTTATTATTATTGTTACTATGATTTTGTTTCTAAACCTCTAGTTTATGTCTTCTAATCTTAGTTGGGACTTGGGACTGTGTTTTTCAAGTTAGACTTCTCCCTGAATTTTGAATTCTACAAGATCATTGAAATACAAAATTGAAAAGTTAAAATAAAATTATATCCAACAGCACTATGATTTAGCGCTAGCTCAGTATGAAATACTCGATAGAACGGACAAGCATGTAGATTGGATTCACTGTATGGTTATTTCTCTGTTGGGAGGTCATATGAATTTTTGGTTGAACTTCCGAAGCATTCTACTAAAAATCTCAATCCAGCATACATGTGAACAATAGTGGCATAGTACGTGCCCCAGATTAAAACTCTAGATATTACCCATTCGGCATATGGTAGATAAAAGAAAATTTACAAGACCACTTTTACATCATCGACGGAAAAATAGAAGGCATATAAAATGAATTAAATGATCAAGAATAACAATTATTGTACCTGTAGCTAGCTAGAATCTAAACAACCGAAAGAACATTCCAATGATCATCAAACTCAACCCCCTTAATTATGTACTAACTAAAAATCTCCAAAAAGTGAAAGTTTTCCCTATATCTTAAGATCTGATGGGGCCCTGCGTAGACATATATGGGAGTATTAAAATATATGCAAGGGGCATGACCCAACTGTGACCAATTTCAGACCAAGTTGGATGGATGCCACTGTATCAATATCGATCTTGGTTGTGAGATGATCATTACGAGTAATACAAACTAACCCATTAAGCTCGCTCTGGCCATGCATGTTCATGCATGCATGACTCAACTATTAGCTGGTTGACTAAATTATTTGCAGAGTGCATATGCCAATTATTACCAGATCACATGGCGGCGCGTCAAATGCTCAACTAGCAAGCTTAATTAAGGAGTAGTTGAATATTACTTAGTGCTATTGTAAGGGAATATAAAATGACATGCTGAGTCTAGAATAGCTATGCTAGCTGAGCTGCATGATGACTCAGCTGGGAGTGGTAGCTATATATATGTGGCGCGCGATCCGTTTCTTTGTGTACACCTCATGGCTTAACAATTAAATAACGACACTTTCCCAATTGACTGGGAATTAATGCTGCTCTTGTGTGTGAGCAAGAAGAAGAAGACGAACAAACTGATCTCAAACAGATTGCAAGAACTTTCTCAACAAAATGGAGTTTATGTTTGAATCTTGTATCCTTAGAGCAACTCTAGCGGATGCCCTAAAAACCCATACTGTTAAAATGGTTTACATATAATGTAAAACTTTTAAGGGCGCACTCCCAGTATCCCAAATTAGACCATGTAAATTGAGTAACATTATATTTTTTCTTACATGTGGACCCACTAGTTCGTAGCCACTACTTTCAGTTCTTTTTTCCTTTCCCTATTAACATTGTTCCTGTGGTTTTGCACATAGATGTGTGCGGCTGGCCACGCCTCCTCACCTGACGCTGCACAAACCTGCATGTCCGCGTACCTCCTTATTGAATTGCATACACTAGCTGATTTAAGTAAAAGTCCGAACTGGTGGAAAGATCTAGACAATATATTAACACCTCCCCTCACGTCTAGGTTACTCTAGATGTTAGAGATGGGATCGATGAAAGGCCACGTCTCTTTTAGTTAATACTAGTAAGTTGGCCGGTTCTTGAACTTGATATCTATTGGCTCTGACATATTAAATGGATGCACTAGTCAACTCAATAAATATTTTGAAGAAATGAGAAATGGAAATATATTTCAACTCCCCTTCATGTCTACACTCCTCTAGACCTCATACGTGGGATCAATGTAGGTCACAACTATTTCAGACTGTCGGGACACGGTGCCCCTCTAGTGTCAGACGGCCTAACCATGTATTTGCACAGCCGGAGACCCACGTCGCACCCGCCTGCCTCCCTCCATCACCGGATCCTGGCCTAATCATGTGCATGTTGTATGCCAACACCGGTGCGAGCTTCTCTCCCGACTTAAAGGTTGAGTGAGTCTAGAGCCTCGCCTAACGTACGTTGGCGATGACTGACATCGGGAATCAAAGATTGACACCAGGAACCAAGCCTCTTCATCGTGAAATCTATCGCTAGTGAGAGAGCCGCCTCCGCTCCTCCTATGAGCATTGCCTCTGCTTACCTCCCATGAGTGCTTCATGTGAGCCTGAAACTTCCCTCCCGCCAAACGTTTGGTGGTTTTGAGTATACTGAAGAAACCACTATTACTATAAATTTACATTAAGGGGGAAATGTTGTGTCAGTATACTGTTAAAACAATCCAGTATAGGGTGTTTTATAGTGTTTGCTAGATTGTGTTTTCCATTAACTAAATTTAAGTTCTTAATTTACAATATGGAGTGGTTTTCTGTATCTGCTAGAGTTCCAGTACTTGTGAATTTAATTTTTAATTACAATGTAGAATGCTAGCTAGAACACGTAAAAATGAATGTAAAAAAAATATGCAAACAAACAGGCGTCTATGTATACTGCAGAGAAAAATTATTTGTATTACAAAAGATGAGTACAATGTAGCTACGTTCTAGGTTTTGTAAGCAACTTTCAGCAATTTCGAACATTGAGTTCAGCTAATCAGATCAATACAAATATTGGGAACTTATATCTTTGAAATCTTTTTCAAAATTAGACAGTGAATCAGCATAGATTCTACTCCAAAATAGTTTTTTATGGTCAAATGATCAAACCTTAGGTGGATTAATTAACTATACAACTCTTATGTCTTCTTGATTTTTTTTAGAGTGGTGATTAACTCGAGCTGATATAACCATATATGTGGAATCAATTTCCAAGTTTTCCAATAACATCTATATTTTCAAGTTTTTTATTACTTTTTATAACAATTTTTTTTGGTAGGAAAGAGTTAATTAATAAAAAAAGAGTGTGGCTTGTACCAGTTGCCTTGAAATTATAAAGTATTATTTTCGATAACTTCAGACAAATAATGACGTGTACACACATACATTGAATTTGAACTACGAGTGTTGTTCCCCACAATCATAATTAGCAAATGATATTTTCAATGCATCAAGTTCATAAACGTGATAGAGACCTATTGTGCTATCAAATATTTCGAACCCAGCCAAATTAAGGTGTGATGGGGATGTTCTTCGAGAGTACGTAGTTAGTAATCCATGAAAAAAGTCAGTTCTCTCATCTAATCATGAGTAGAACTAGTATGCAATCATACTAATTCATCCTTGATGCCCCACAGAATACTGAGCAAAGCTTAAAAAATCTCTCTCTTGTAAAGGTTCTCATAAAAAACAACAAACGCATATCACGAAGTCCCTAAATAAAAATAGTTGGTATGATTGTACCTTTGAGCTTTGGCTACGAAAGGGCTCCAAAGAGAGGATTATATTTTTATCATAAGGGCTCTTTCATCGGCGATTCACACTTTGGAGCTAATCTCATAGCCATACTAGGGAAAGCACATAGCAATTTCCATGGGAGCTTTGATGGCTGAAAGAAGTTGATCTTGCCTTACTCAGGCGGTGACGTGCGGGATCAACAATATATATTGCTATGCACTATAAAATCAAGCAATCTAGGTTTCTCCTTACCTAGCATTTCTTGATTGATGTCAATACTTCGTTACCTAGGAGATGACATACAAACTAATTGCTAAATAGATGTCGAGCTAGATTGCATGCAGTCAAACGCCTCAAACTTTGATTATTTATACATGGAAAAATGTTCAAATTATTCGTGTAATAATGTAATCGTCAGGGAATCGATCGGCGTCCCTCTTGAATTACAAGACCAAACGGAATTAGATAATGATGTTCCCAAGAGTAGAAAGCTGCATCGATCAAGTAGCCTAATCTTCTATCGTTATAGGTCGGCGATTCTAGACAATCATGCCAAAGGTCTTTTAGCGCGTGGTTGGAACTCTCATCAACGGCGCTAAAACCATAGTTTGCTAGGGTTTACTACTATATACCTTCACACAAGCTTTAAGGACGGCTAGCTCAAAAGGCTAAGCGTAGCAATCACCAACTTAAACACGATTTCCGAGGCAGTAACCGACCATGCTGAGCTAGCTGTGCAAATACATTGTGGCAGTACGAGCTTTTGCCTTCTTTAACCATCTTGTTTTATGGGTTCCATACACCTAGGGCATGCAGATCAAAACCCACGCTGGCTGCGTGTGCGAGGGATCGCTTTCCATGGCCAGCTGAAGATAGACGAGGCTAACTAAGCATCCAACTAATAACAATGTTAATCTTGCATCAACTTGACAATCTGCAGAGTACCATGCATGGATCGATGAGGTGTCAGATCAGGTTATATAATGGCCATGCCATTGGCAAGGGTTAGCTCTACGTGTTCCTACTTCTAGGGTTTACAAAAGGGGCGGCTATAGCTCCCTAGAATGAAGAGCTGGCTTGTTGTCCATACATACATACATGCATGCTGTACCTCTCCTTTTGAGCCATGGAAAGGAGTGTGAGTTTAGGGAAACTAGGTCCCTTGCACATGATCCCCTCTCACATTACTGATGCATCTGGTGCACATACATTGGTTGAAATAGATGCATACGGTTAATTTGTTGCATCGACATGCATGCATGCATGCATATGTCTACCCTTCGCCTTTGATCACTACAACCTAAGCTATAACAAATTGAGATAAGGGAGAAAAGGTTGGCTAGGAGGTACTTACCTTGATTGAGTCAATCTGTTGTAACTACGCATTTAGGCCGAAAGTATACCCTACGCCGCATTTTGTTAATTTTGGGTACCTTTCTCTATTAAGATTGGTCGTGCGTACTGCATGGGGACCCTATCTCGATGTAAATTAAGCATGTTGATCAATGCAAGTTCATGAACCATAACTTAGCTTGATCGACACCTGTGGAAAGATCTTCGGCACACCAACCTTATGATTGCACTCATAATTTATTTTATATTCATATGAGAAATTGCTCCACAAGTCTTCACAATATACCATTTTAATGCCATGAAGGAAACTAAGGTTTTGCTTCATAAATTAATAGTAATTACTTAACCTGAGAGCATCTGAACAACTGTGTCTTCACTCATGCCAGTGTAGAACATATAAAGCTGTACATTTTTAATGAAAAAAGTGAAGATACTATGTGTTGTAAGTATGCACACAACAATCCTCCTAGCTTGCACATGATCTGTAAAGGAAAAAAAATGTGTCCTTTGTCAACGCGTTCTTTCTTATTTTTCCTTGAAACAATAGAGTTGAACTAATTAGTGTGGTGCAACGTTTTGTGCTAATTAATTTTCTTCTTGGACGCGGAAGAATCTGTAGAAACCTGAAAGAATTGGAAAGGGTGAGAATATTAGGTGTAAGCTTTGGCTTCAAGGATGAGAACAAACATGAAAGGACTCAAAAAAAATGCTAGGTTAGGTATGGGCAGAGTGGCGGTACTCCTAAACGCGCCAAATAAAGCTAGCAATAAAACAAATATACACTTTAATAGTTAACTAATATATCAAGAAAGTCAATTGGGCCTTATATTAATTAGCTAAAGTTTGAGATTGTAGATAATGATGATGACATAGTCATATACCCATGGTATGGGAGAGATGTAAGTGGCTTGATTAGTGACGAGACTTTGTTTTTGTGATTGATTGATGTGGCAAATTTTAGGAAGCTGCTTGGACCTTCAGAATTTTGGATCCTTTTATGTTGCTTTAATTAATTTTTGAAAGAAAATATTGAGTCCACATCATAAGATCATCCTTTTGTGCATCCAAAGCTAATATTTTCTTGTTGCTTGCTAGCTAGCTTGGACGGTAGAGCACATAGTTTTTGCAGCTTTCAATGAACACAGTTTGAAGAAGCTGCTTAGCAAGTGCTCCTTGAATTTGACACCTGTACTTTGTAAGTAATAAAATGTATCTACAATAAAATTGAACGTCGGAGATTAAATGAACTATTGGTGACGGATCTATGCTGGAACTAAAGAAAGACACATAAACGATTTCAGACAAACAAGTGAGAGGATTCACAGTCTAATCCAGTGGCTAGGCTTAGTTTGATCCATGCTTAAGAAAATCTGGCCAACTAAGCATTTCAATTAGAAAGTCACCAAGTCACAATAGAAGGCGCGGAACCTAGCATCGTCGATAATATTTGGAATGTGATATATACAATATCGGCGAAGCATGACATGAAATTGGGCATGCCAAATTAACTTTGTGGTAACGCATAATCGTTATCATAAAGTGTCACGTGAATGAAACAATACAATAACTCTAACAAAAAGAATGATCGGCCACGATCAATCGAACCATACGCGGTGGAACGAAGCCCAGATATTTCACACATCTTTTAAACGAAATTAAACATATATTCGTTCAGAAAAGGCGTTTCGTAAACCGTGTAAACCTCTTGGTAGTGTACATAATATATAGAGATGCCCATGCATGCCAAACACAACAAATTGGCCTTTTGGCCTCTGCAGATTTCCTAGTTTATTGGAATGAGAAAAGTTGCGCGCTGGAGCTAGATAGGCCAGTGGGGAATTTGATGGTTAATTAACAAAAGCAAAAGGTGGCGAGTGAGCGAGTGAGGTGGCGAGCTCATCGTGAGTGAGCGTGCGTGCATGCTCCATGCAGTGTGTACGTGTACGTGCGCTGGCTGGCGCTGCACTGTAAAGTGGCTGCCCACCTGGAGGCTTGGCTGGTCCTTGATTGGAATGTTAGATCCACTTTTAAGAACAACAGATGTGGTGGTTTTTTCCTAGTAATTTTTTTTTAGGCTTATATTGACATTCCAGCCAAGGTAAAGTTGTTCACCTTAAATTGTCTCCAAATTCAAATTTGGGGCCTTGGGCCAGATGGAATTCTGGCTCCATCCACTTCATGCACTACTACATATCGGACAATCTCGCACATGATTAACATCGCCCATCACACATATGATTGACTGCTCCGTCACTATCGGTGACCGGGTGGGCAATGGGTAGTCGATCCGCGTGCGATATGTCCAACATCACACACGAAAAGTTTAGTTCAATGGTGTGCGATGTGATAGCCGATCACACATGGTTTCACGAATATAGCCGTGTATGTTTGGTGATAGTGTCGCACACGTTTTAACTGTAGTCAGTCGTGTGTTTAACGAAACATCGCACAAGTTTAGTTTGAAGTCAGTCATGTGTATAGAAAGCCATCACACAAGTTTAGCTTTGCATCAGCTATAACCAATGCAAATATCAAGAACACGCATCATACAGTAGCAAATGTCAAATGTATTTCATTAATTTTACAATCATACACCAAGTATTTATATATTGTAACAGAAATATTAATGGCTAGCTATAGAAATGTGAAAGATAAATTAAAGACGAAAGATGAAGTTTTCTTGGTTAGGTCTTCATATCCGTGATAAAAAAAGGTGTACATTTCTCTCTAGTCATGCTTTAGAAAGTACATGAAAAACCTTCACTGCTCCATCAATTTCGTCACCATCCGTGGGAGATGGGACATCTCTATACTTGCATCATAAATCTTCTTATCCTTTTTCAAGATCAAGGATGTTTCATTATCCTTGTTTGAGCTTGATCACGAGCCGTACTTGCAAATATTGCTCTAAGTGTGTTTCATGTGCAAAATTGTCATTAACGCGAGATGTAGAAACAGTTAAAATAATGCAAACAAAATATGATTGGTGCCTTACCAGCAAATCCAGCTGGGACAAAAGAAGGCAAAGAAATGGCGTGAAACTCTTCGAGCAAGTACTCAGCAAGCGTCCTCTACTCATATAATCGAAAACCAACAATATATGGAGCAAAACCGACTTTTATCGTACTAATGCCGTGTCGATTTGGCCTCTATACATAATTTTTAACTCGAATTTAAACTAAAACTTTCATTTAAGCTAGCAAATTTACTTATTTATGGCCCTTACATTAATTAAAAATATAAAAACTAGATAACCCTAGATTTAACTTGGGTGGCTGCCACCAGAGCCTACTCGTCCCTGATGAGGTCGTTGTGTAGACAGGGGCCGGCCATGTCCAATCTATGGCCTAAGGTGGCGGTGGCCCAACGCGTGTGGCGACGTCGCTGGGAAAGTGGAAGTGCATTCCCACAACTACCCAACCAACATATGGTGCAATGGCCCTGGCTCCGGCTCGGTATTTGGGTCTGTAGTCGTGTCTTGCAACACCGACTCATGGAGGGCCTGGTGGTGTGCATGCAGAATAGCAGCCGAGCAGAGGACCCGATGGGCGCGGCTTGCGGAGCCGAGTTTTCCGTCTGACCCGACAGTCGGCTATAGGCTTCCTCGATCGCGCGCCGCCCAGAAACATCACCTACCTATGCGGTTCTTCATGCCATGAGGATTAACCGGGCCCCCCATTGCTTGATCTGCTCCTCCGGTCCACCTCGAGGATGCACATCCACGCCAGGTTGTCAGGATCCGATTCCACTTATCAAGGATAAGATCCTCCATCTCTTCGGTGTCGATGTCGAGGAGCGGTGTCACGACAAATCTGCCCTCGCTCATGTGCCAGCTGCTCGGCGGCCAATAGTTAGGTTTGACCATGAGCTTGTACTTCACGAACTCCTCGTCGAGTTCCCTCGTAGGTTCCGCGGCCACAGCCAGGCCAACGGCGCCGGCCCACTGCCATCGGACTCGCTGTTCGCGGGAGGAGTAGAAGAGGCATGGAGATGGGCAGCGGAGAGGTGACACATAGTCCCTTGTGGAGGGGCGGGTACCCACCAATGTCGAGGACAAGGTTGTTTTTGCCCCCGACGAAGCTTCATGGGGATCATGGGTACAGGAACCGGAGTGGCCGGCGGAGTTATCCCTTCTCGTTGCACCCTTATTTGACAATACAAGACTAAATTTAGACGAATCTTGAAATGAAAAAGAAATATCGAAAAAGATTGGGCAAAACGAACATATTTTTTTGAAAAGTCAAGCAATGCTAATTTTTTAGCAAGCTTATAGGAAAAACTATTGACGATTATAATACTAGGTAATATAATATGAAAATACATTTCATTGTGGATTCAGTGATACTTCGATTTTTACATTGTTTGACTTTGACTAAAATCTATACGCCTTCGATCTCTTGAGAAACGGAGGGTTAATGATCACGAGACTTAACCAAAACCGTTGTGCACAAACCGTACCACCACATGCTTTCCCGGTTAATGATCAATCTGATTAGCACAGATCTCGATGGGTAGTGCAGCAGATAAGCGCGCGGCGGCCGTCAGCGGCGGCAGGTCGTCCAACCCTCTTCAACGCTGGAAACAAGGGGCGGGTGGTGGCCTCATGTTCTCCATGGGCATCCCTGCATGTGTTCTCCTCACCCGCTATAGCTTGCTAGAATCTTGCATGAGTCTCTCTCTCCCTCTAGAGAAACAAATACAAAATCCCAAACGAATCGAATTTTCTCTCTCTCTCCCTTAATTCTCATATCTCTATTGCAAGGACTACAAGAAGAATGAGCAATTAATCAAGGATGTGGAATTTTTGGGGAAAAAGGGAACTTAGATCCTATCAATCTCCCAAAATAATATTTCCTCCATGATTCCCATCATCACCACTCCATCACCTCTCTAAACTTCCACTTCCACAACAGGGTCACACACCCCCTCCCCCTATATAACACCGCTACCCCCTCCCTCCAAACCACCAACACAGAACACTTGCAAACATCAACAACAGCAGCTCCACCTTCTCCCTCTCTCATCATCAAACATACCCAAGAAGAAGCTCCAACAACAAAGCTTCCAACCATGGTGCTCCTCCCCAGTGATCGCATGGACAGCCTCTTCTCCCCGCGATGTGTGTGGGTCAACGGGCCCATCATCGTAGGCGCCGGCCCATCCGGGCTCGCCGTTGCCGCCAGCCTCCGGGAGCAGGGCGTGCCCTTCGTCGTCCTCGAGCGCGAGGACTGCATCGCCTCCCTCTGGCAGAAGCGCACCTACGACCGCCTCAAGCTCCACCTCCCCAAGCAGTTCTGCCAGCTCCCGAGGATGCCCTTCCCTGCCGACTACCCGGAGTACCCCACCCGCCGCCAGTTCATCGAATACCTCGAGACCTACGCCGCCACCTTCGACGTGAAGCCGAAGTTCGGCAGCACCGTGCAGTCGGCGCGCTACGACGAGACATCCGGCCTCTGGCGCGTGCACTCCTCCTCCGCCGGCGCCGGCGAGATGGAGTACATCGGACGGTGGCTCGTGGTCGCCACGGGCGAGAACGCCGAAAGCGTGGTGCCCGACATCCCCGGCCTGGAGGGCTTCGCCGGCGAGGTGGCCCACGTCAGCGAGTACAAGTCCGGCGAGAAGTACCGTGGCAAGAGCGTGCTCGTCGTCGGCTGCGGCAACTCAGGCATGGAGGTCTCCCTCGACCTCTGCGACCACGGCGCGCTCCCGTCCATGGTGGTGCGCGACTCCGTGCACGTTCTGCCCCGCGAGGTCTGCGGCAGGTCCACCTTCGAGCTCGCCACCATGCTCATGGCGTGGTTCCCGCTCTGGTTCGTGGACAAGCTCATGGTGTTCTTCTCCTGGCTCATCCTCGGCAACCTCGCCGCCTTCGGCATCCGCCGCCCGGCCATCGGCCCGCTCACCCTCAAGAACACGCACGGCCGCACCCCAGTCCTCGATACCGGCGCCATGGCTAAGATCAGGTCCGGCAACATCGCCGTCGTGCCGGGAGTCGCCCGGTTCACCAAGAACAGCGCCGAGCTCACCGACGGCACGGCCCTCGAAATCGACGCCGTGGTGATGGCCACCGGTTACAAGAGCAACGTGCCAAAGTGGCTCCAGACCACCGACGGCTTCTTCGGCAAGGACGGGTACCCCACGACGGCGTTCCCCCACGGGTGGAAGGGCCAGTCCGGGCTATACTCCGTCGGCTTCACCCGCCGCGGCCTCTCCGGCGCATCCGCCGACGCCGTCCGCATCGCCAAGGACCTCGGCCAGGTGTGGAGGGAGGAGACCAAGCCCGCCAAGCGGGCCGCCGGAGCCTGCCACCGCCGGTGCATCTCAGTCATCTTCTGAGCCACCATCGCCGGCACGGCCAGCGACTAACCACAGATTGACAGGGTGCGTGCATGGCGCATGCATCAGAACCATCATCCCCTTGATTGCTTCGTTAATGTTGATTTGTTCTTTGTATGAGTGTGTGGAAAAAAGTGTTAATTGTTAGGTTAATCATATACTTAATTAGGATTAAAAAAGGACAAGTGGAGCCCTCTTGTCAGTGGGGGAGTGAAGTGAGCCCTTAGGGCCGGAATTTTATTACTGCAGCTAAGGGCGCATGGTCACTGGTGTACAGCACAGTCAGAGACTTAGCTTGCCCGGTGATGAAAGATGAGGCTCTTGTCATTGACAACTTGTAAGAATACCTTTTTTTTTTACTGCATTTTGTGTAACTTTTCTCTTCAGAGTGAATGAATATCAAGGTTTTGGTTACCGGTAGGAAAAAATTCCCGAGGGTCGGGATTTCCGGTTACCGCAGTTACCGGAAAATCCCGACCGGTTACCGGACGAATTTGAAAATCAAAATTGGAAAATTCAAAAAAAATTGGTTCCCAGTATACCCATTTATCGAGAGTTTTCGTTAAAATTCAATTTTTTTTAAAAAACGGGGTTTTTTGCCCGATATGACCATTTCCCGAGGGTGCTCGGGATATCCGGTTACCGACCGGTAACCGGAAATCCCAACCGGTAACCAAAACCTTGATGAATATACATGAGTACTAGTGCAATATATGTTCTTCTTGTTTCACAAAGTACACTCTTTTATTTTTTTATATCTATTCTCTGTCAACAAGTAATTTAATAAATCTAACTTCACAAATTCAAGCGAACAGACTTATTTTCTTCCAAAATAATAGATTCATAGTTTAAGTACTGTACAAAATACAGACTAATTTGTAGGCTGGACGAGTTAGAGTAATTTTCTCTAATATCAATCATAAACAAAGACAGATTTGATATTTCAAAAAAGATTTTTTCTAAAAACTAAAAAAAGTACCCACAAAAGTTCTAATTTCAAATAAAATATTCGTAAATACTTAAATTAAATGGTATATTTAACTCTGTATATATTTATATCCTTTTCATCTTAATTTCTAACTCATATTTATGATATAATAAATATTTCTCTATCTCTCAAGTTTGCATTTACATTTGAGAGGGAATTAATGAGGCAGTGGAGATGTGCAGTGGTGTCCCTTTCAAGGAGCCAAGAATTCATTGGGGGAAACAGGGCAGGGTGCCTCTTGTCCTTTGCTTGTCTGGCCCTGCCTGCAATATGCACTACTACTGGATCTGGGTCACCATCCCTGGCTCCTGGTGCTCTGGGAAGTTAAAATCAGAATCAGATCTCACTCACCACTACTACTACCTGGTGGCCGGCCAGCCCCCCCTGCCAAGATTCCTCAGCAATTAACCCAAAGTCAATGATTAAAAAAAGTTAGCTGAAGCTAGTTAGTTCTTACAACTCAACATTGCAAAGGAAGCGATTTGATTGTTCACACCAAGCTATGAAAGTGATAATATTTCAAAATTTCCATACTTTCAACTACTCCATGTGTTTTCAAGAAGAAAAGGGGAGTTCATTATGAGGGTTAGGCACTCCAATTATTATGGCATAGTTGCTAATTAGGTACATATATGTATGCCACGAGCTGATATCGTAGCGATCTCTTTGAGCTAACTAGCTGCTATGATCAATCACTACTTTAACATAAAAGTGATGCAAAAGTTTCAGTTCAAACAACTCCACATCTCTATAGAATGAATGAATACACAACTCCCATTTGCTCTGCATTGTTCTGATGTGTCATTCTAATAGCTCATTCCACGGCATCGAAGAAGAATCACAAGCTCTAATTTCTCCAATGAAATCCACGAGCTAGAAAAACACAACTAAATCACTGTAAAAAATTATCAAAGCATCCATCCAGTGGTCACTGCATGTATGATGTATACAGCAGCAGGGTCAATCATTTGGTTTGGGCTAATTAGCGTTTGCTAATTAGCTGGGTGTGGGTTGTATCCATCCCGGCAGATAGGAAGACCCCAGTAAGCAATGAATCTGGGAAGATCCCAGGCCCAGCAACAAGAGGGCCACCTTGGAGAGACCCCAGCAAATCACACAGGCCATTCCAGATCTCACATCACTAGCTGTCACTCACTGCATAGGCAGACTTGGTTGTGCATAACCGAAAAGTTCAAAACCTTTGTTTCCCATCAACTTGTCCTAAATTCCGCAAGTGGCGCTGGGAGTTCAGTGTTATAATACGAGATGAACAATAACGAAGAACGATAAGTAAACACTGCAGAGGACACGAGATTTAACGTGGAAAACCCTTGCAACACACAAGGGAAAAACCACGGGCGCCAGCCAGCAAACAACTTCACTATTTCGGTGGGTGTTTACAAACGCCGTGGGTTATCGAAAAGACGCGATGAAACCCTAGCCGGCGGCTTACAAGGTATATAAATAGTCGGTGGCAACGACGGGCCTCGCTCCGCTCGTCAGAAGATAGCCTCCTCATAGAATTTGGATCACAATACAACAAACTCCACCTTGAGACAAATTCCTTGTAGCATGAACTTCAACAATCACCTGAATCAACAAAGAAAACACTTGCTGGCGCCAAACAGCCACTTGGGCTAAACAGTTATACCAACTAAGCTTGAGCAAAGCTCAAACTTAGCAATAGGAACAGGTTTTGTCATCATATCAGCAGGATTATCATGAGTACTAATCTTGCATACCTTCAGTTTACCTTCTGCAACCACATGGCGAACATAGTGATACTTAATATCAATGTGCTTTGTCCTCTCATGGAGCATCTGATCTTTAGTAAGATAAATAGCACTTTGACTGTCACTAAATAACTGAATGCAAGAATTATCTCCACAAAGCTCAACAAACAGACCTTTCAGCCAAACAACTTCTTTACATGCTTCATTAATAGCCATGTACTCAGTCTCAGTAGTAGATTGTGCGGGAACATCCTGCAAACTAGCCTTCCAGCTAACAGCACAACCACCAACGCTTCGGCCCAAGCCTACCGGCGACGGGCCTCGCTCCGCTCGTCAGAAGATAGCCTCCTCATAGAATTTGGATCACAATACAACATTCAGATTGTTCTCTTTTCACAAGCTAGTTGGTGCTTTTGGATGCGTGCGTAATTTTCAAAAACCGGCTCGATGAGAAACGGCCATAACTAGTTCATTCGACAAAATATTGGATTTGTCGATAGGGCCGTGGCGCATGTTTAAAGATTTAAATCATATTATTTTGATACAACTCTCGTATTAGAATTTAACTCATGTATCCATATCGATCTTGGATTATGCTATATTTTCATTTAAATGGACTGCTTAATTATTATTTATTTTCTCATCGTATATAGCTCTTCAAAATTTTGTAAGGCTAACTCGTTTTTTTTAATTTTACTTTTATTTTTTTATGGATCTAAACCCCTTTTTTCATCACACCGATCTCATCTCTAGATTGGCTGCTTATTGTAAAAGTGAGGAGAGAAGCAGGAAATTTCATTGGAAAGGACTTATCAATGATGAAAATGGTCCTCCCTGAAATATTCTGCACGGGAGCAGGATGCACTTTTGCAAGCACTCAATTTTCTAGTGATTGAAGCAGCAGCAAGCGCATTGTGCAACAAACACAAGGGGGGCCGATCAGTGAACAAGAGTCATGGTGGCCTTTCCTTGTACAACATGGATGGTAACCAGCGCTGCAATAAGGTACTAAGACCACCTATTAGCTTGGTCCACACACACTGATGTGTAATAATCACTTGAGAATATCGCTCCGAATCGTGTGGCGGGAATCGATCGAGTTGCATATGCATCTGAAAGCTCAAGCCGGTGGCGAGAGGTAGTGATATCCGGTTATCTCATGTGTCTCAGACGTCGATCGTAAGAGGTGGTGTGTTATGTCGTGTCTAAGTCGTCGATCATAACCGGGGTAGGTTCTATCATGTGTAAGATGTTGATTGTGTGGAGTGTGGTAATTCTTTCTTTTAGGCTATGCCTAGTAGGTCCGGAACTCAGGACCTCCGGTTATAATTGAGATGCTTCTTGGCTCAGGCACGTAACAATATATTCCCTCGAAGGTACCGCGACTCAACATAGTGTAGGATCTCATGATGAATGGTAGATAGAGGCTCGAGGTCATCGTTGTCGATTTGTTCTCTTCACAAGGAAGAAATCACGCAAAATGTGCAGATAGACCACATGTACTTGGAGTTTAGTATTGACTCCCTTTTTTCCTACTAGTATTTTATTTTACAAAATAGCTGAAATGAGTTGTTATTGAGAAACATGAATGAAAGAAGCCAATTACGAAATTACAAAGATAAAACATTGATAAAGATACTAGAGAGAGTTCAGAGCAAAACAAAGAAACTACACAACTGAGTCACATCATCTGATGATCCAGAGAAAAGAGCGCTAAATTTCAAATAGTAGAAGTAGTAGTAATAATGATGATAATAATAATAATAATAATACTAATATTCTAAGGGCCAAATTCTAATTTTTATTGCTTTTCGTGTTCTTTATACTGTTATAATGATTATTAATAAATCGGTAGACTTTTTTCGTAAAATAATAACAATATGAAATATTCTGCACAGGAGCTGGGCGGGCTTTTGCAAGCAATCAATTTTCCAATGATTGCAGCAGCAGGAGCAAGCGCACTGTGCATGCACAATAAACAAGGGGGTCCGATAGGTGAACAAGTTCATGGTGGCCTTTCCTTCTACTACATGTTGTACTACATGGATGCGAACCAGCGCTGGCTATAATAGGCAATGCTAAGACATCTGTGAGTGGGCTGGATGAAAATAGGTCAGGTCGTAACTGGGCCAATCGTAAAATTAATGCATGGCCCATTTACTGTGAATAGGTCGGCCAGAAACCAGGTACATGTAAACGAGACACATGTCCCCTTCGGAGGACACGTGTCTGTCTGTGATGTTGCCACGTTTTGAGCTATGGGCATTGCACGTGTCAACCTAAAGAACGTCCTGGTGTTTCCATTGGGTTGGTCCACGTAACGGGTGACGTCACGCTAACATCACCCGACAAGAACTAACATCACCCAACAGGAACTGACATGTCAGTACTTATCTGACACACGTGTTAACATGGTTCCCGACACGGAGACCAATAACCATGACGTTATTTTCCGTCACAGTCAACCGGGCTGGGCGGGCCTCAGGTTGGTCCGGTTGTCACGGATCCAAGACGGTTCGTGAAATCTGTCTCGGAAATCATCTGTGACGCGGCTTCGGCCACGGATGGCAGATATGTCGTAGGCAATGCTTTACGACGGAAAAGTGACTTTCTACCACGGACTCAATCCGTAGCTGAAAACTAGAGATATTGTAGTGAAATCCCTTGAGAATCTCACTCCGGGTCGAGTAGCACACGTCGATCGAGTTGCATATGCACCAGAAAGCTCAAGAAGATGGCGAAATGTAGTGATATCCAGTAACAGGTAAGAGGTGGTTTGTTCTCTCGTCAATAGTAAGTGGGTTTTTTCTTGTGTGTAATATGTTGATTGTGAGGATTGTGATGTTTCTTTCTTTTAGGCTATGCCAAGTAGATATGGAACTCGGGACCTCCGGTTATAATTGATCATGCATCTTGGCGTGGGCATTCCCTAGAAGGGACCGCAACTCAACATAGTGTAGGACCTCAATGACCTCATGGTGAGTGGTGGATAGATTTTGAGGTTAACGTGGTTGAGTTCTTCTCTACACTAGGATGCCCACATAGTAGAGAGAGTTCAGAGCAGCACATCATCTGATCTAGAGACGAGAGTGCTAAAGACTAAGTTCACTTGTCGAGAGTACAAATAATAATAACAATAGTAGCAATAATAAATTTGTTTTTTAAAATAAAAATTGTTATTGTTTGGAATGCTCTCACTTCGCCTGGAGCCATTTTCTTTTCCTTCAAACCGTCTCCGGAACCACAACCCCGGTCCTTTTCCCCGCTCGCGCATTCCCTTTGTTCTAAACCAATCGAGAATCGAATTGCATTCTGTACAATAAAAATATACTACCTTTTCCACTTGGACCGAGAGCCAAAATTCTTTGTCATTATCTAGAACAATCACATTTGTTGGGAGGAGAAAGGGACCCTCTCTGCTTGGATCATTTATAATCACTGAATGATTGATCACATTTTTTTCTCATAACCATGAGCTTTATTAGATAATAATGTTCATCTGTATACAAGACCCCTCAAGAGGTCTGGCTACGCACCCTCTCGCCTAGACCAAAATGCCCCTCTGTCGGCAAAAACCTCGTTTGTTTCGCCAATCCAAAGCCATGACAGATGAGAATCACTCTTAACAATTTTCACCATGTCCAATGTCAAGTGCCACAAGCTCCTATCTACTTCCACGTACCAACAGGACAGCCTCCAAGGATCCTTGCGGATTTTGGCATCAATATGATACTTAAGGAATTACAAGACTAACACAACTAAAGATCTTTCCAAAACATAGCCAGCCCACTGCTACGGTCGCCGCTATTCACCAGGTACACATACTCAAAGCCCAATATGTTGCATAAAGCTCTCAATCCATTTTCTACCATATGTGTTTCCTGTAGGGTTGCGTGTACGGTAATTTAAAATTTTCCGTCTAACATGCTACGCAACTACCAATATCTACTATGAAGATACAAGCGAATATTGAAGGGTTGTGTGTACGGTAATTTAAAAAAAAAATCATATAACATGCTACGCAACTACCAAGATCTATTATGAAGATACAAGCGAATATGACAATTCAAAGATCTAGCTAATGAACGTTACCAACACCGTTGAAGCGGAAGAAGTGTCGATGACATTGTCGATGAAGCCTGTGGAAGATTCTCTCGACCAAGCCTGGTGGAGAGAATGTTGCATGCTCCTCCTTAGGTCAACCTTCTGGATCCAACAGAGCGAGGGTCAAAGGTCGGTAGTCCGACGTCTCACCCCTCCGAGAGTTCGCACACGTACGCCGGTACTGGTTCAGCAGAGCTTCGCTCTCCACAACTAAGCAAATAGTGGCGTATATAAAGGTGGAGGTTCTCAACACATGAGAAGGAGAGAGAGAGATTAGATCTAAGTCTAATTGGAGAGAACACCTCTAAACTAGAGAGGATGCCTCAATCCTTTTAGACAAAGGTCTAAACTTGTGGAACTTCTGTCTCCAAAGGGAGGGGGTGGGGGATCTATATAGGAGGCCAAGGGGGAGGGGTGCTTGGAGGAGGGGCAACCCCACCCTCACTGCCGCCGCACCATGGGGTGGGCCCCCATGGTCCGAACCGACCTAGGGTGGGGTCCCACCCCCAAAACCCTAGCCCCCCATATGGTCCTTAGGCCCATTAGGGTTTGGCTTGGGGGGAAGCCCCCCTCTTGGGCCTTTCGGCTTGGGTAGCCGGCGCCCCCACCATGTGGTGGTGCGGCTGCATAGTGGGCCCATAGGCCCACTATGCAGCCCCTCTAGGTGGGCCCCCTTTCCTTTTCCCTTTTAATATTTTTTCCTTTATTTATTTTGTCTAATTAATTCCTAATTGAATATTTCCTTTTACAGAAAATTTCCGGAATTAATTACTTATCATATAAACCTATTTATTTGATCCGGGACACCCAGTGTCCGCATACAAAAATTCTCCGGATAAATATTTCCCTCTTATATAAACCCTCGGAATAAATCCGATAGTAATAGAAACTCTTTCTATTACCCCAAGACATCCAATGTCTATATATTTAATCTCTCTGATATATATTAGATATATCCATCACGCAGAAACGCTATTCCGGTGATACTCTCTCGTTGTTCCCGACCAACCATTATACACAACTAACCAGCCCTAGTTTAAGCGTGTGACCCTACAGGTTCGATAACAAGTGGACATGATCGGAGAAACTTCTCTGATCAATAATCAGCATCGGGACCATGGACATCCATATTGAGTCCCACTGTTATACGAAGAATACTCTGTTGAACCTGTTGGTTATTTATATATCATTCCCATTACTCTCGATACTGAACTTTACCCGAGATATAGATTCATTGATATATCCCATGAATCAATTCTTGATTCATTATATATTTGTCTATCTCGTTAATTGGCAAGTATCCTTTTACTCGTTCCCGTATTGCGATATCCCACACGATGAAACTTCATCATGCATTGCCCAGGACGTATCTCTCTTTAACAGAGGAGTAATTTCCCATCTTGGAACATTAAGATATATGCACACCTTCGGCATTACCCAGTGACTGCCGTTTTGATCACCCAATTAAGGCCGTGATGATTGACTACCAAAGCAATACTTCGTGCATGCACAACCCTAATAACCTCATGGTCTAAGGATATGTCATATAATAACCTTTCTGTGATATGATACTAAGGACAAAAGACACTTTAATGCAATATCTTAGCATATCAATGACTTGGGTCTACCTAGCCATATTGTTCTACCAACAATATGCCATCCATTGATGCAGCACAAACAATGTCCATGACCAGGAAAGCACAGTCATCTTGCTTTCAACGAATTAGTCTATCGATAAGACCAGGGTATAAGTTAACTGTTCATGCTTACTACACGTGTGTGTGAGTTTTTCTCTAAATCTCAAATTCAGGAGCCACAACAGTTATATCATAGAAACATGAAACATAATTTTGAATCAGATGTATAAAATCATTGCCTTTTGGGCATACATGCAACAGTCTCCCACTTGCACAACTGGCAATGTTCCAGTTTGCATAAGTTTGACATCTAAAGCGATGTAGGTGATTTCTCATGCTAACTCCTATGGTAAAGACTTTTTGTCATCAGTCCCTTTCGGGGCTGTGTGAACTCTTATCATTATGAAGAAAATTCGTTTCTAACATAATTCTATTGACCATACGATCACAAGCAGTCTAGGCCATTCATGGTGGAACCTTGTTGCTTTATCCAAGAACATAGTTCTGTTGTTTTCACAACATTTCTGTCTCTTTTGTAAAGAACCACACCTAGTTCATCTAATGAATCGACAAACTTATTATAAGTATTTAAACTCCCACTTTCACTGCCACTTGTTGTAGTTTTCGTAATATTCATTTATGCTTTGATTCAACAAAGCATCCACTCCCTATTAATCACAGAATTCATAAAATTATGTTTTCATCCTTGGCTTTATACCTTTATACTTATCTCATAAGTTTTTCTGACGCAACTCTTACGCCACAAGTTATTCTCTCTTCTGCAGCAACTTCTTGAAAATCACCTTATGGAGAATACTCTTCATAATTGGAGTCAATTGAACTTTTGTTACAAAGTCAACTTGCCAACAATTATCTTTACTACTTTACATTTGAACTCAAAATGCACTAGCCAAGAAATTCCCTTAACGATCAAGATTATAAATCAATTGATCATGCACACCACAGATTACTGTCATGGTTCTTACACATGAATTTCCCTATCTTTATGAGAATTTTTAATTCTCTCATGCCTTGAACAATGTTCAAAACATCCTAGTGTATTTTGTGCAACACGGTATTTCATCACTATTAGGAAACTTCCTAATACGATGCAATAATCATGCCCCTTATGCATCATCAAACAACTTTCCAACGATACATCTCATAATATCAAATGAAGTATTTAAATGTTGCCATTCAATATTTGAATAACATGATCAAGCTCCCACTGACTTTCTTGAAACAAGAACTTGCATTATATTATGAAGTTAAAACAGTTTCCGGTTTTCTTCATATACTTTCAATCCAACCCTTATATGATTCTTCATTGGTCCATGTCAATACGACAAACCTTTTAATGACTAGTTATGTATTCATTTAACAAAACCTTCGAGCTGTACCTGGTACACTTCCTCGATAAATTTTTCCTTTGAAGTAATTGTTTTTTTACCATCTTATACAGACTTTACTAGCATTAAAGTAGATCATCAAAGCTTTCTACAGATTCGAAGATCTTTAGTAGTTAACTCTTGATTTTGTCAGAATTCCATTCATGACTAAACAAGGCTTGTGATCACCCTTTTGCAAAATAAAGGAACCTCATCAAGTTTTAACAACTTGATTATAATGATATTTTTAACATAACTCTAAGTCATTTTGGTTTGGATCTCCTAGCACATATATATTCTTCACACTTTGTTCTTCCATATTTTCAACCAAGTTTTCTTGAAACTTTTATGCTCTTCATCCGGTTAAGTGATTTTCTTGACAAAGTCATGCTCATGCCGCAATGACTCCCGGTATTAGTCTAAAAGAATTTGAAAATTGGAATTGCTTCCGCTTGCGTAATATCTAATAACTATTTCCAAAGATTCAACAATCTTTTTAAGAATCACCATCCTCCCACTAAATTCTATAAGGAATAATTTCCTCAATAATCACATCTATCTTAGCAACAAAACATTGTTACTTATGTTGTGTTATAAGAGGATATCCAATTCAACATTGGAACAACCTACAAAGTAATCTACTTGTCTTCATCATTTAGGACTAAGTTTCAATCTTTCGAAAACTTTGGAACCTAAATTCTTCGTGACCAATCATAGTCTATCTTTCAAAACAATGACACGAAGAAAGAGACAACTAATTCCACTTTGCCTTTTATCTTAGGATAAAGTTTCAATATTTCAGAAACCATCTTGGATCTTAAGACTCACATGTCCCTTCATAGTTTATCTTTCAAAACAATGACATGCAAAACAAAGACAATTGACTGTGCCAAAACATATGAGCTATGAGCAATAAGATTCTGAATTGGGTATATGGAGTATAATTGCAAAAGAGAATTCTTAGTGATGACTTTGTCATATTTGAGCAAATCATAACTTGAAAAACTTTTCAAGTCATGCTATCACTAAGACACATTTCCAAAATGTTATTTATAAGTTTTAAGACGTCAATGATGAATCATCAATGATCTTTAACTTATCCTTGTTGACATCTCACTATGTGCCGGAACACTTAATAAATTCAAACTTCGTAGATGTATGTAATTCACCAAGTCTTTCACTTGTTTCACATAACAATATCTCAAATTTCCTTCAATCATGCATATGACGCATTTGAGATGATAGTGCCACTCGAAGGTGGTGTCAACACAATCACAAAACATTTCAGAACAAATGATATCTCCATAACTCAAAAGATTTGTAATTTGATCATCCACGAAGGGATTGATCCAAAATATTCTCACATGATAATGGGACAAACTTATCCCGGGAATCCATAAGAATACTACGTCGCCAAGATTGCGACCTTATTACAATAACTTGAGCTGAAGCTCACAAATCTTTCAAACTTAAATGAAAAGTAAAATTGGAGATGACTTCATCCTTGGATGAAGCTCCATGCGCCGAGCTTGACGTGCATCACCACCTTTTACTCTTCCGCCTCCTTGCTTTCCACATCTCCTATATCGAATGCTTAAATCACTCAGCAATCGATACTCCAGAGTTACTGGCAAGAATGACAAATATCATTTAAGTATAACTCTTATACCTTTCCACCTTTAGCAGGTTTCTTCTTTTGCAGCAAGAACTTCGTGCAGTTCCTCTTCCAATGTCCCTTCTTCTTGCAGAAGAAGCGCTCGGAATCCACCTGTGCTGAGCTCCGAGACTTATCCAGCGCCTTAGCACTCTTAGTCTTCTTGTTCCTTTTCTTCTTGAAGCGTGCGGGTTGGGTAACCATCAAGATTTTATTGTTATCCCTCTTCACACCAGCTTCAGCAGTTTTCAGCATAGCGAGGAGCTCATTCGGTGCCTTTTCCATCCCATTCATGTTGTAATTCATGATAAACCGTTGTAAGATGGGGGGGGGGGGAGTGAAGCCAACACCAAGTACGTACTCAGCTCAGCCGGGATTGGGAATCCCAGAGTCTGTAGCCTTGTACCGTAACCAAACATCTTGATTACATGCTCGCTCACTGAGCCTCCTTCTGCCATGTGACATGATGAGAGTGCCTTTGTTATCTCATAACGCTCAGTCTTAGCTTGAGTCTGGTACATGGCCGTGACTGCGACGATGATGTCGTAAGCAGAGGTTTGATCAAACTGTTTCTGCAACTCATGGTCCATGCATGTCAACATGAGACATTGAACAGAGATAGCGTCATCACTCTTCATGGTGTACGCATCCCTCTCAGCATCAGGTGCCTCATCAGCAGGCGCCTCCGGAAGAGGTGCATCGAGGACATACTCTCTCTTGGCGCTCCTAAGCACAATTCTTAGTGCATGCACCCAATCAGCATAGTTGTTTCCATTGGCAG
Source organism: Poa pratensis (assembly GCA_947311845.1). Lineage (NCBI taxonomy): Eukaryota > Viridiplantae > Streptophyta > Magnoliopsida > Poales > Poaceae > Poa > Poa pratensis. The sequence goes on along the minus strand of CAMZMU010000128.1, from coordinate 1,686,709 downwards.
CAAGGGGTTTCTTCTCTAGTAGTGGGCCAAGATTCAAAGGGGGTGCGACGTTACGAGCCATTGATCTACAACAATTTAATGAGTTCACTTAGACATGTTCATAATTAATTCTAGCACTAGTCAAAATTAATTTGACGATGTGCTCCCACTAAAACTGATATTCCTCGTGATCAGATTAGTGTAACGGAATCTGCGCTCAACTTACAGCCAAAGGATGGATACATCCCAATGACCGTAGTTTACAACGGGTAGGCCAACTTGCCAATCACTTCCACCGTGATTTCCGTTCCATCTTTCGATGGATGTGCTCCGAGCTCATGACTAGTCATGCCTGAACGTCAAGACAACCTACCGGATGTGCTGTATGAATGGTTCATACACGCCCCCCGACCACTTGGCCCACGTGACTCCTGGATACATGTCGCCCGGGGACAACCAGTCGGTTTGACGCTGCTATGATTGGGAGAGCACGATCTCCTTGATATTTTTCGACCTAAATAATAAAATTCGAGTCTACTGAGGAATCTCCCTAATAATCACGTCTACTGCGCAACCAAGGGAAAAGCAGTAAAACATATATACATGCACAAGTAAATAACACTAGTGATGCAGTATAGTCTTCTTCCTTCTTCTTCTAGCGGATCCTTGGCCGGTGTGGCCATGTCGAGGTTCACGACAAGTGCATGCCTTCTCCTATCCTCCACTATCACCATAGCTTGACGAATAAGGGTGAACGACATGCCGGCCAACATAAAAACAGGGTTAGGTATACCAACTCAAAATTAAAATTTCGAGACTATACCACATCACATGTCCTGCAAAACAGAGTTAGACACCTCTAACGTTTGTTTGCAACTTTTAGCGTGGCTGTAGGATTTACGGAGCAACCTGTCAAACTATGGCCCTTACCAAGCATGATTATTCATGTCCCTAGATTGACATTGTGGAGTGATCGAGCCTTAGATATTACAAAATCATCTCAAAGTCCAATCTAAACGTTCGCACTGCGCATGACCCCCGTGTGGACCTAGTCCAGATGCCCTTTCTGAAAGGATACGGATGTCGCCTAGAGGGGGGTGAATAGGCGATTTAAAATAATTACAGTTAAGGCTTGAATAAATGCGGAATAAAACTAGCGTTTAATTTATCAAGCCAAAACATAAACAAGCTAGGTTCACCTATGTGCACCAACAACTTATGCTAAGCAAGATACACAACTATGTGATAGCAAGATATATTACTTCAAGCTCGATGGCTATCACAAAATAAATTGCATAAGTAAGGAGCTCGGGTATAGAAATAACCGAGGCACTTGGAGACGATGATTTATCCCGAAGTTCACTTCCCAATGGAACCTAATCTCCGTTGGAGAGGTGTGGAGTCACAATGATCCCCAAACGCCTCAATCGCTCACCTTATTCTCCTCGTGCCCCCACCAATGTGGAGTGCCACGAACCACTATGGGACGCTTGAGGGCGGTCACCAAACTCGTACAAGGTTGGGGCAATCTCCAGAACTTAATTGGAGGCTCCCAACAATATCCCGCGAGCTCCCAAAGCTCCAGAACAACAACCACTGTCTAGGGCACTCCAAGTACCCAAGAGGAACAAGCTCTAGGGCACTCCAAGTACCCAAGAGTAACGAGCTTCTCAACTTCAACTTCCATGAATCTTCGTGGAGAACTCAAACCTATGCAACCGATGAAATGGGAAAGAACACAAGAAGTGATTAAGTCCTTCACTCTCAAATCCCACCAAAGCAACTAATGCTATGGGGGAGAAGAGAGAGGAAGAACAAGGAAATCAACAAATGAATCCCAAGATCTAGAACCAATAGGTTCCCCTCACTAAGAGGAGATATGGATTGGTGGAAAAGTAGATCTAGATCTCCTCTCTCTTTTCCCTCTAATTGGAGGCAAGAATCATGGAGGAATAGAGAGATAGCAAAACTCAAAGGGTCAAGAATGGAGGTGAAAAATGAGTTCAAGAGTTGGGGACCATTTGGGGAAGAAGGCCCTTAAATAGGTCCCCACGGAATCTGCCCGTTGGGCAGAAATCCCGTGCCATGGACAGTCCGGCCCGGCGAGCTGCAGAGCAGCCTAAGGCCCGGACAGGGGGCAGACATGGCCGGCCTAAGCCGGACACCCCCCGGACATGGGCCCGGACAGTCCGGGGCACCCCCGGACAGAAGGCCCCAACACCAGGAGAAAAATCGACATGGCCGGGGCACCCCCGGACAGAAGGCCAGACATGTCCGGGGTGGGCCGGACAGTGGGCCGGATAGTCCGGGGAGACATGTCCGGGCCGCCCAAAATCCAGCAGAACACCAAAACCTGAAACGCAATAACTTTTGCAAACGAACTCCGAATGAGGTGAATCCAATTTTGTTGGAAATATTAAGAACCAACAATATAGAGAGAATACCACACATGGGAAGGTGTGGACCCTTTCTCAAAGATAAACCGGTAATATTTCCAACAACGAAAACTCAACAAGTTTTTCATACGAAATCCATTTTCGAAGAACTTGGACTTGTCATGAAGATCACGACAAGCACCAAAACCCCACAAAGAGAAAAGCCAAATAAGAACCAAGAAGGATGATGCCAAATATGTAAAGGTTTGAGCTCTCTATGACGGATACGCTAAAGCTCAATCGAGAGCCCCTCTTGGTAGTACGGTATCTATCCTATAACCCGGTCTCCCAACTAGTACCATGAGACCGGTAAAATAGAAACCCTATCAAGGTCATACCTTTGCCTTGTGCAATCCACTTGAGCTAGATGCTGACAATCTTGATCTCCTCAAGGTGGACCACCTTTCTTGATTGCGCTCCGCTCGGTGAAGACTCACATATTGCTCCCCCATACTCCACTATGGGAGAGCCTCTCTTAAGCACATTTTCACTTGGCCATTATCTCCAAATGGGTGGCAAGCTTCAAGCATAGGATCTCTTCGAGATGCTTCATCTTGAACTTGCATTTCTCAACCTTGATGACGATCACCACTTGACGTCATCCTCCATGGGCTATATGAGATCTTCCTTTTGATGTACGCCCATGGAAAGATACCTAACCCCACATAGACATACCACACACATAGATCATGGGTTAGTTCACAAAGCTATATTGACACTTGCTTACCATACCGTGAGATCAATGATCCCACTAGGCACATCTTCTAGCTTTGTGTGTTGATCAATATCTTGATCAACCTTATATCTTTTCTTCTCTCTACCTAAAGATGATGCCTTGAAGATAAACATAAATGTCCATGCCATCCCATTCTTCAAGACATGCTTGCAATATGCTCAACACTATCATGACCATTCTTCGTATAATCCCTTCAATATCACCTTGGTCGTCATATAATATCCTTGAATCCAACACATGGAGTTCAAGCATTGTCTATGGACACATCCTATAAGAATAGCTCAATGCAAACATTAGTCCATAGGGATTGTCATTAATTACCAAAACCACACATGGGGGCACCATCCACTTTCACTTTCACTATTAAGTTAACGATCCAAACTATAGAGAGACCCAGAGCTACTTAAGCACTTCGTTGCCGCCGATCAGCATACTAGGAGCAGCACCTGAAAGGTCCGCAGATTGCCAGAAGTCTGTAAAAATCTCGCTATGCCATCGGGAACAAAAATCCATAACTTATTGGGAAGCAACCATAAATAATCTAAATGTCAGAAAAGCTCAATGACATACTTGCACAAACTTATGCAATGCCCGCACACCATGTGCTCTAGATCAAATCTTGTATCTATGCATAGATCGGCTCTGATACCACTATAGGGTTGCGTGTACGGTAACTACCAAGATCTACTATGAAGATAAGAGAGAATATGACAATTCAAAGATCTAACTGATAAACGTTACCAACACCGTTGAAGCGGAAGAAGTGTCGATGATGTTGTCGATGAAGCCTGTGGAAGATTCTCTCGACCAAGCCTGGTGGAGATAATGTTGCCTATTCCTCCTTAGCTCAACCTTCTGGATCCAACAGAGTTAGGGTCAAACATCGGTAGTCTGACGTCTCACCCCTTCGAGAGTTCGCACACGTACGCCGGGACTAGTTCAGTAGAGCTTCGTTGTCCAGCGCTAAGCAACTACTGGCGTATATGAAGGTGGAGGTTCTCAACACATGAGAAGGAGAGAGAGAGAGATTAGATCTAAGCCTAATCGGAGAGAATACCTCTAAACTAGAAAGGATGCCTCAATCCTTTTAGACAAAGATCTATTCTTCAATTTCTCCAAAGGGAGAACTTGAGAGAACGTGTGTAACTTGTGTGTCTCCAAAGGGAGGGGGTGGGGGGTTTATATAGGAGGCCAAGGGGGAGGGGTGCTTGGGGAAGGGGGCCGGCCGGCCGTGCGTGCTAGGGTAAACCCTAGTCGCCGCCCCACCCCCCACATGGGCCTTAGGCCCATTAGGGTTTTGGTCAAGGGGGGAGCTTCCCTCTTTGGGCCTCTTGTCCTTGGTGGCCGGCGCCCCCACCACAAGTGGTGCGGCTACCTAGTGGGCCCCATGGCCCACTTGGCAGCCCCTCATGAGGGGCTCCGGTTTTATTTCCTTTTATTTAATATTTTTCCTTTATCAATTTTGTCCAATTAATTCCCAATTGAATATTTCCTTTTATAGAAAATTCTTGGAAGTAATTACTTATCATATAAACCTATTTATATGATCCGGGACACCCAGTGTCTGCATACAAAATTCTCTGGATAAATATTTCCCTCTTATATAAACCCTTTGAATAAATCCGATAGTAATAGAAACTCTTTCTATTACCCGAGACATCCAGTGTCTATATATTTAATCTCTCTGATATATATTAGATATATCCATCACGCAGAAATACTATTCTGGTGAAACTCTCTCGTTGTTCCTGACCAACAATTATACACAACTAACCATCCCTAGTTTAAGCGTGTGACCCTACAGGTTCGATAACAAGTGGAAATGATCGGAGAAACTTCTCCGATCAATAATCAGCATCGGGACCATGGACATCCATATTGACTCCCACTGTTATACAAAGAATACTCTGTTGAACCTGTTGGTTATTTATATATCATTCCCTTTATTCATGATACTGAAGTTTACCCGAGATATAGATCCATTGATATTTCCCATGAATCAATCCTTGATTCATTATATCTTTGTCTATCTCGTTATCCGGCAAGTATCCTTTTACTTGTTCCCGTATTACGATATCCCACACGATGAAACTTCATCATGCATTGTCTGCAGAACATATTGGATATCACTCACACCGAGTGGGGCCAGGACGTATCTCTCTTTAACAGAGGAGTAATTTCCCATCTTGGAACATTAAGATATATGCACACCTTCAGCATTACCCAGTGACTGCCGTTTTGATCACCCAATTAAGTTCGTGATGATTGACAGTACCAAAGCAATATTTCGTGCATGCACAACCCTAATAACATCATGGTCTAAGGACATGTCATATAATAACCTTTCTGTGATATGATACTAAGGACAAAAGACACTTTTAATGGAATCTCTTAGCATACCAACGACTTGGGTCTAACCAGCCATATTGTTCTACCAACAATATGCCATTCACTGATGCTGACATAAACAATTTCCATGACCAGGAAAACACAGTCATCTTGCATTCAACGAATTGGTTTATCGATAAGACCATGGTATAAGTTAATTGTTCATGTTTGCTACACGTGCGTGTGAGCTTTCCTCTGAATCTCACATTTAGGAGCCACAACAGTTATAGCATAGAAACATGAAACATAATTATGAATCAGATGTATAAAATCATTGCCTTTTGGGCATACATCCAACATTTCCAACAAGCAAACCACATCCATCTTATATTCATGCACTAGCTCCTGGAGCTCGTTTACCGTTGCAAGATTGCCAATCCCACGAAAGTCCGAGCCTAATGTCTTCATTGCTCCAGGCGGCACTCCTCTAGGAGCCCTCCGATCCCAAATTTGTTTCGATATCTTCCCCATTATCAACTTTTCAACCTCTTTTAATCCCTCTTAGGCTAAGGGCTTCCTGTAGGGGGCGCCACCTCCACAAGAGATTGGTCAAAATAGTTAACTAACTTCCCCACTAATGACCCTTGATACACTTGCTAGCAGTAAGGGTGTAGCTGACCCGTGGTGATCGAAGAACGCTTGCGATTCTTATCTCCCTCCTCCGTATCAACATCATTTTGTAAGGCCAGCTCCTATCCTGCCCCTCAAAGTCCTCATCAACATCTTCATTGTCACCAAATGCAGTACGACCACGACCTCGGCCTCTACCAGAGCGCTCGACCCTTCCTAAGGCAACTTGGCTTAGCCAATATCCATTGATCAAACTTGTGATCTTTATCAGCATGAACACCATCTCCCTTGTAGACATCCCTCTTCTTTTGCCTCTTCCAACTCTAATGGATAAGTTCCCCACCAACGGTCTTAGGCCTCAGGTAAATTAGTACTCCCTCCGATCCGTTTTTAGTGTCGTGAGAAAACAACAAAGCACGTAGAACTTATAGGTGTGAGTTGCGACAGTTTTGGGGATCAGAGAGAGTATCTGGATCCAAACCAATTAGGGCTTGTTTGGTGGCAGGGGATTCTGGGAGGATCCCGGCCTTTTCCCCGGGCGAAGAAACCGCGGGCCAAATTAGGCCCGGGTAGCCCACAACGCCCTTTGGTTGCCCACGGGTGGAGGGAAACTGGCCCCTTCCGCGGCCTTTCCCCAGGAGAGGTTTCCACTAGTCGGGAGGTCGGGGACGAAACCCTCGAGTCGCTCTCGTCTCGCGACGGAAGTGCGACGGGACAGAGAGGCGCTGCCATTCCCATCTCCGGCGATTTTCTTCCTCCAGCGACTGGAGCGGGGCCCTCCCGAGCGCTCCAACTCCACGTTCCTCTCCTCTCCCGCCTTTCCCCTCTCCAGGGCGGTCGTCCTTCTCCCAAGATCTGCTACGCCACAAATCACATGTCCCCTCCGGCGACGACGACGGCCAGCGGTCGCGATTGTCTGTCTCCTCCTTCGACGAAGGTTAGTCTTACTCCTGCTCCCCTCCTTGTTTTGCTTTCTGTAGTTCATATCCTAGTCCTTTCACTGATGAGTTGCTGCTCCAGATTTAGGAACGTGACCACCTCCTCCTTGTTAGAATTCTTTGTGTTGCTTAGCATAGTGGCTGTATCTGTGCTTCGTGCTGCTCCAGATCGAGAGATCTTTGTGCCGCTCCAGATCTGAGATCTTTGTGCTGCCTAGCATAGTTCATCCCCGCACTAATTTGTTGCTGGTACAGATCTTGCACGCTGTCAACCGTTAGTGACATATTGCAGCACCTCATATTCCTTCAGAAATCCTATATTTTGCAGCACTGCCGACTAGAGCAACACCATCTGTGAGTCAACGTCTCATTCTCCTCCTCTCTTCTACCTGTAAATAGAATAGCTGCTTTGATACTATGGCTTGTGGACTTGTGGTATATACATATTGGATGCTTTCTGTATTGTTTGGAGTCACTTGTAAATCTCGCCATATCTTTCCTTGGGCTAAGCATAATTTTCATCTATAACACCGTTGAATTGCAGGTACGGTACTACCTGATTTGTTCTTACACTTAATAATGCTATTCATCTGTTCCTGGTTATATCCTTGATAAATTTGTGCCTTCTATTGTTCCTGGTTGCATTGTTACTATTTGTTCCTGGTTTTGTAATTACCATACTCCTAGCTGCACTGTTATTAATTTTTTTCTTGCTTAAAATACTAGTGATGGGTTCTAGAAGGGATAAGATTAGAAAATTTCTGCTGCAAGAACAAGAAGAAGACGACGAACTTTTCTTCGTTTTGGTTCCCGCTATATACTCTTGTCTTTATGAGGAAAAATACCAGTCCACACATCTTCCTTAACCGGTGCTATGAAGGTTAAGGAGAGACTAGAAGGACATGAGAGTTGGTCTAAGGTTGAATTTCGGATGCAGCCTGAAATTTTTAGATCCATCTCAAATTATCTTAAAAGAGAGCGTCTATTCGAAGGCAAACCAATTGTAGGTGTCGATGAGCAGTTGGACATGTTCATGTACATGATCTCACATAATGCTACCAATCAAGATCTACAAAAATACTTCCAACATAGTGCTAAAACAGTTAGTAGGAAGATGAATGAGATTTTCAACATAATTCCAATTCTAGTCCAGAGATTTGTGAAGGTTCCAGTTTCGCTCCAGCCCCCCCACAAAAATCGTTTCGAACCCTCGCTTTTGGCCTTATTTTCAGGTGAACCACTATACATCTATCTACTTTGTCAAAAACTTCTCCAAGCTTATCCATATTCATTTCTAAACCCACCATGTTTGCTGTTTTTTAATATGCAGAATTGCATTGGGGCAATTGATGGAACCCATATCCCCATTACAATTGCTGAAGATATAGCTGCTCCATATAGGAATAGGAAAGGAACCCTTTCTCAAAATATGATGGTAGCTTGCGAATTTGACCTAAACTTCACATTTATTTCATGTGGGTGTGAAGGGCCTGCATCAGATGCTGGAGTTCTCCGGTCTGCCATTAGCAGGGGGTTTCAAGTGCCCGCGGGAAAATTCTATCTCGTGGATGGTGGATAACTGGATATGGAAATACACCCTCTTTTCAAGGGTCTGCCATTAGCAGGGGTTGCTATTATTAATACTAGATTTCCACAATCGTTGACGCTAATATTAACAGTGTGATATATCCTAATATAACGACCAAAAGGGAGGATTGAATTTACAATGACTATTGAGATACAGAACATGACCTAATAAATCTCAGCCGCATGTCTGCAACATTTTGTAAGAAGAGCATAACAACACTTTTAACATAATGAATGAGACTAACAGGGACTAGCCCCTGTTGACTTTAAATTAAAGAAGAAACAACCGTGAGCACCATGCGGACTTGAGGACTCGAACGCTGGTGGGCTAGGCGCACACCCGTTGCCAATACCAACTGGTCGACACCCAGTTCTCAATACTTCTAACATAATCAGTTGATCATAAAAGAAAAGGAACACAAGTATATGCAACAACCAGGTCCGTTAAGGTGTCAATAATGCTGTAAACGCTGGTTAATTTGTAGGATTACTGCATAAATATCCACGATCATATAACTAGTAACGAAAACATTCCTGGGAGAAGCACCCATATCATCTATCCTGAACATGAAGCATTTCAGCTTGGCTGTATAGCCAAACGCCATATATTTCAAGGTGGAATTTTTGGACCCTCTACCAAAATTTTACTGATCTGGGCACAATTTGAATAGCACATCTTTAACCCCATTATTAGGGAACGCATGAATGACATCTCCTCTCAGTCAAAGGACTTTAAGAACCGCGTGGGGTTTAGGTAAACCCCCAAAATTTGGGGGAAAGCGAGACTTTGCTAAAATAATCGAATCTATAACGCGGGTAGATGGATCCTCGCGAAGAAGGATTCGGGTTTGGTGGCAAACATTCAGCAACGAACGACAATGCTAGGCGTTTAGGGTAGGGGAAATACCTAGGATTTGAGAATTTAGGTTAAAGAACAATAAACAAGTGGGGGAAGTGGGGAGATGCATGGGGGAGCCGGATACCTGACCGCCGCCGCTCGCCGGCCCTGCAGTACCGCCGCTCTCCCGCTAGTTCGCGCCGCAGATGGCCGCCGCGCGCTACTGCTGGTCGCCGCTGTGTTCCATAGTGAGAGAGAGGGAGAAAGAGAGAATGAGAGCAGTGCTGTGTGTCGAGCAACTATTTTAGGGAGTTACAGCAATTACCATGGGGGGTAAGCATCTCTCCGGAATTACACCACTGCCACCGCAGACAACGGGAGGGTGCTGAAATTATTTTAAACTTAACTTTTTATACAATATTTTTAAACTTGACTCGTAATAATTTGAGGTGCTTGGAACACTTGCATAGTGTGCCGCAGATTTTTCAAGCCATTTTTGGAGAGAAGAGATGAAGAAAAAATTCGCATGTGAAAAGTATAGAGACATATGGGGCCAGATTTTTTTAAAATTGGGGAAATTTCCTTCATTCCTCTCGTGGTTAACTGACCGACCACCAGATTTGGAGCTGCCATGGCATTGAACATACACCTTTTCATCATTCTCGCGGCTAGCGAATGCTGCAATGAGTTCATACTCTCCAGATAGGCATGACGATGAATTCGTGAACATCTCCATAATGAACTCACTATCACTCACTGTGGTGTGGAAGAGGATATAGAGAGATGAGAGGAGCCACATCTTGAAATGCTAGTAGAGAGATCGATGGGAGTTGTATATACAGACCAGAAAATATACTCGTCAAAAAAGTAACAGTTTGAATTATATGTTATCGTCAGAGGTGTATATCAATCTACCAAGAACAAGCAATCACAGCAACGATACCGAGATTTGGTAACGCAGTTCAACGTTCAATACCTACATTTACGGTGCATACTTAAAGGGCGTTCCTCACCATGTACTAAACAACATAATAACGTTGGCGACAAGCCTGCCTCGATATACATACACATCAGATCACGAACGCCACGCCGGTCCGGCGCCCTGCCACGGGCATCGGACTGCCCTCTAATGGGATCTTATGTCTAACCTAACTTTTCGTCTAGTCTATTTTGGCACCCACGGTGTCTTTATATATTAGGTCAGATTACGCGTGTTCGACTCAAACACCTAACCTTCCGCTAATTACAAGTCCAACTGTAGGTCTACTCATACACATATTCGACACATATTACAACATTCTATCATAGTATGCAACCTAAAAACTTCTGCTCTGCAGCTTTTGTCTGCATCTAATTTGTGGCACAAACTAAAGATAAACCCACCAGCGAGGGAGTTTCTTGACAGGTTCAAGAACCGCAGAGCTCCGCAGAAGGCCATGAACATCAGGGGCAGCGCCGCGTTGAAGGCGTTTGACGAAATGTCCACCTCCACGAGCGCGCACGGCGATGACGGCGCATGCGAGAGGTTGCCTTAGAACTAGAAGGCATTGTCGCGCGGGTCGAGAAGTTGCAGCGCCGGTAGCGCGAGGAACGCGTCAAGCCGGAGCTCACCGGCGAGGCCTAGGCCGCTGAGGTTGACGGCGAGGACGCTGCCGCCGGCCCACAAGCACGACGCGGTGGAGTTTGCGCTGGCGCCGGAAGCGCATCTCGTGAGAGCACCACGCGGTTCGTCCGCCACGGACGCACGCCTGAAGGCGAGCAGCGCCGCCCGCCGGCGTCGGCCATGGCGGACTGATACATCTCCAACGTATCTATAATTTTTGATGTTCCATGCTTGTTTTATACCAATTGCTACATGTTTTGCATCTACTTTATGGCACTTTTATACATTTTTTGAGACTAACCTATTAACAAGATGCCGAAGCGCCAGTTCCTGTTTTCTGTTTTTTTATTCTAGAAAAGCTAGTCAGGAAATATTCTTGGAATTGGACGAAACTTCACGGGGGTCCCTATTTTACCAGAAGACACCTGATGGAGCAAAGGAGCAACAGAGGAGGGCCACCAGGAGGCCACACGCACCCAGGGCGCGGGTCCCCCCCTGGCACGCCCTGGGGTGGTGTGGGCCCCTCGGGGCCTCCAGCCGCCGCCCTTTCGCCTACTTATTCCCCCCGAGAAAATAACCCTAAGTGCCTGAGCAATATCCACGAAAAGTTCCAGAGAGGCCGCCGTCATCAACCCTAGCTCGGGAGGGTCCAGAACCTCTTCCCGGCACCCTGCCGGAGAGGGGAATCGTCACCGGAGGCTTCTACATCGCCATGCCTGCCTCCGGAGTGATGCGTGAGTAGTTCATCCTTGGACTACGGGTCCATAGCAGTAGCTAGATGGTTGTCTCTCCATTTGTGCCATCATGTTTAGATCTTGTGAGCTGCCCTACATGATCAAGATCATATTATTGTAATGCTACATGTTGTGTTTGCTGGGATCCGATGAATATTGAATATATGTCAAGTTGATTATCAATCTATGCTATGTTATTTAAGATCTTGCATGCTTTCCGTTACTCGTAGATGCTTTGGCCAAGTAGATGCTTGTAACTCCAAGAGAGAGTATTTATGCTAGATAGTGGGTTCATGCCTCCGTTTAATCTGGGACAGTGACAGAAAGTTCTAAGGTTGTGGATGTGCTGTTGCCACTAGGGATAACCTAACGATGCTATGTCCACGGGCATATGTGTTTGTTTACATTACGCGCTTTACTTAATGCGATTATCCGTTGCTTGCAACTTAATACCAACGGGGACTCGGATGACAACCCGGCGGTGGATTATTAGTCATAGATGCTGTTGGATAACGGTCTATGTATTATGTCGTAATGCCCAATTAAATATCATAGTAATCATCATGTCATATATGCATTGTCATGCGCTCACTATTTGTCAATTGCCCAGCTGTAATTTGTTCCCAACATGTTAGTTATCTTTTATGGAGAGACACCACTAGTGAACTGTGGACCCCGGTCCATTCTTTTACACTGATTAAACAACCACAAACTGCAAACTGTTCCTTTTTCATTCGCTGCAATTTAATACTCATTTTCCACACCATACGTTTAATCCTTTGTTTTCAGCAAGCCGGTGAGATTGACAACCTCACTGTTTCGTTGGGGCAAAGTAGTTTGATTGTGTTGTGTGCAGATTCCACGTTGGTGATCGAGTAACGGCGCCGCCAACAACCTTCTGAAGAGTTGCTGCTCCTACTGGTTCGATAACCTTGGTTTCTACTGAGGGAAAACTTGCTGCTGACTACATCATACCTTCCTCTTGGGGTCTCCCAACGAACGTGTGTTCACGTCATCAAGCTTTTTCTGGCGCCGTTGCCGGGGAGACAGCAGTCTTCTGCAAGGGGAGTTTCACGCTTCCAATCTCTTTACTTTGTTTTTGTCTTGCTTAGTTTATTTTATTTTATCTTGTTTGCTTTCAATTATCAAAAACACAAAAAAATTAGTTACTTGCATTTAGTTTATTTTCGGTTTGTTATTATGTCTAGCTCTTTACTTGCTATCAATGGTTACTTTCCTTGAAACTAGTCCTATGGCTGAAAACAACATGAGAGAGCTTTATGAAATTTATCTTGAGTTGGGACATGAAGTGTTTGAAGAGAAAATTAAAAAGCCTATGGAACTTTATTTGCATAACAATCATGATAGTAGCAATGTTATTAGCATACATTCTTTGAACACCATTATTGCTAATGCCATGGAAAGCTCTAAGCTTGGGGAAGCTGGTTTTGATAAAAATGTTATTTTTAGTCCCCTAGCTTTGAGGAGGAAGAATGCTATATTGTCGAATGTGATGATTCTATTGAAATATCTCCTTTTGATAAATTTGAAGTAAACATCCTCCTTGACTCAGTAAAAGAGGAAATTGCAGAAAGTAAAAATGTGCTCCCTAATGTTATATATGATAATGCTCTTGATGATGGTCCTATATTGCCTAATGATATTTATTACTACTATTGTCAAAAGTGGGTTTGATAACCCCACTATTTTGAGCTTAATAAAAATTATGCGTTTGTAGATCATGAAAAGCATGCTTTATGTGATAGTTATATTGTTGAGTTTGTTCATGATGCTACTGAAAATTATTTTGAGAGAGGAAAATATGGTTATAGAAATCTTCATGTTATTAAATTTCCTCTCTTTATGATGAAAGTTTTGAGCTTTCTCTTGTGTTGCTTCTATATGATTTTTGCTTTAAGACCTAATGGTCCGTTGAAAGTTTTGAAGTTGCACTTGTTTTGCCTTCCTATGCTAGTCACTTTGTGCTTAATTGACTTGTTTTCTTATAAGACTCCTATGCATAGGAAGAGTGTTAGATTTAAACATGTTTTATATATGCTCCTTGATGCTCTCTTTTATGTTTCAACTCTCATCTTTATGTGAGCATCATAAAAATCACTATGCCTAGCTAAAAGGCATTAAAGAAAGCGCTTTTGGGAGGCAACCCATTATCTTTTATTTTCAGTTTAGTCAAGGAGTTGTTTACTTCTGTAGCAACTCCTTTGTATCTTTATTTTCTCGCATTGTTGTGCCAAGAGTAGCCTCTAATGTTAAGATGATGCTTAATTTTGATTGCTGCGCAGAAACAGATTTTTGCTGTTCACTGTACGAAATTCCTAAAATCACCAGATTGTTAAAAATCTGAAATTTTTTGTGCGTAATCTTTATGAATGTCTGAAACTTTCATTAGTTCAAGTTTTCGATCTGAGCGTCGTAAGTGCCTCGAAAAAATTCGTCTTTGCGGACTGTTCTGTTTTAGACAGATTATGCCTTTTTATTTTGCATTCTCTCTTTTACTAGTGTTGAGTGAAATTCTTTTTTGGGTGGAAGAGCTTCACATAACATCAGTGGCTGTAGCTAATGTTTAAAGTAACAAATCATATTGCGTCTTTATAGAACATGTGAATTTTTGATTATGCACTAACCCTCTAATGAGATTACTTTGAGTTTGGTGTGACGGAAGTTTTCAAGGGTCAAGAGAGAAGGATGATAATAGGATCAAGAAGAGTGAAGAGCTTAAGCTTGGGGAGGCTCCCATGGATCTCCCCAGCATATTTCAAGAAGACTCAAGCGTCTAAGCTTGGGGATGCCCAAGGCATCCCCTTCTTCATCGTCAAAATTATCAGGTCATCTCTAGTGAAACTATATTTTAATTCTTTCACATCATATGTGCTTTTCTTGGAGCGTCTGTGTGCTTTTATTTTCAGTATTGCTTTTATTTTCAATAAAGCTTGACTGGACCCTAGCATTCTTGATTGGGAGAGAGACACGCTCCGCTTTTTCATGAGAATACTCCTATTCTTCACTTATATTTGTTGAGTATTCATATCTAGCGTGTTCAGCTTTTAGCTCTTGTTTTCATGTATCTCTTGTCAGAGCTATTAGCTTTCTTTTGTAGAAAGTACTCTCTTGCTTCACTTATATTTTTGGAGAGTTGATGAAATAAATTGATTGGTGTTTGGTTGGTTCAAAAATGTTGCATGTGGTAATTGGTATAAGGAAAAACTTGCTTAATCTTGTAGATCACTAAATGGATAACTTGATGCTTGTCAATTGTTTTGAGTTAACAAGTAGATCATGATTAAATTGTGCATCACATGAGTTAAGCCTATTAGTGAAGAACTACCGTAAAGCTTGTTGAAAATTTGGTTTGCATCGTGGTATCTCTAAGGTCTAGATATTTTCTAATAACGGGTTTGGTTAACAAGGAAGACGGTATGAAGTCTTATAACGTTTGCAATATGTTTGTCATATAAAACTTGGTGTACGGGTTGATATTCTTGTTTGCTTACATAACCTTGCTAGCCTAAACTCTGTACTGAGAGGGAATGCTTCTCGTGCATCCAAATCCTTGAGCCAAAATCCATGCCATTTGTGTCCACCATAACTACCTATATGTGGTATTTCCTTGCCACTCCAAGTAAATTTTTCATGTGCTACCTTTAAATTATTCAAAATGTTATTATTCCCTTTTTGTGTCAATGTTTACTAGCTCATGAGGAATTAGTGTGGTTATTCTTTATTCTTTGTCAATGGACTTTTACACCTGGACTAGTGGCATATACATCCGCTTATCCAATTTGCAAAAAGAGCTGGCAACGGGGTGCCCAGTCCCAATTAATTACAACTTTAACCAATTAATTCTCTTCACACTTTTGCCCTGATTCATCAGTAAGCAATGACAAACAGTGAAATACCTGATGTGTGTAAACCAAAGAGAAAGAGGGATGATCTGCCTTGCTGGTAGAAATAACGTCCTTCATGGGAGCCGCTCTTAAAAGTCCGTTTGACAGGTAGAATACTGTTCACCCGCTACCATTCGTTGACAATTAACAAACACCTCTCAAAAATAGATACTCCTCCATGGTATGTGATTGATGGAAGGCACCCGAGGATTCGGTTAGCCATGGCTTGTGTTAGCAAGGTTGGGAGGAGTATCAAATATTTTATGCAATCTCTATATGCTTTCAAAAACCTAAAAGCTCTAGCACATGATTTAATCCCTGCTTCACTCTGCGAAGGGCCTTTCTTTTACTTTTATGCCAGTAACTATAGAAGACTTTATTATTATTCTAAATACCTAGTGGGCCCTCTTGGCCACCCAAGACCTTGGCTTTTTAGAGAATCCTGCTCCTGTGTCGTAGGACTTGTAGCTTGGCAGTCCACCGGGTAGGTTTGTTTATCCTTCCTTTTTCGAGTGTCTTCTTCAGTTTCGACCTTCATCAGTCAGGAAAAAGCCTATGTCTTAACCTCCGTCTTAGCCTCACTTCTGGAAGAGTGAAAGTGGAGTAAAGAAACCTAGAGGTAGAACCCATTTGAGACTATGAATATTCAATCTCCGTTTGAACGAGCAATCCCTCAAAAAGGCTAGTGTTACAACATGGGTTATATGCAACGTATTGGACTTGTTATACTACTTTGTGTTGACGATATCCATGAGATATATATGTTGAAAGTTGAAGCAAATGCTGAAGCTTAATTCTTCCTTTGTGTTGATTGAATACCTTTTATTAGAAACTATTGCTTTATGAGTTAACATCTATGCAAAACAGTTTGATGCTTGTCTTGAAAGTACTATTCTGAAAACGTTTAGCTTGTGTGATTCATTGTTTACTCATTATCTAATTGTTAGCAAATTATAGACCATTGACTTGGATCACTTCATCCATTTACACGTGCCTTGCAATATTATATGATCAAGATTATGATGGTAGCATGTCACCTCAAAAATTATTTTGTTTTTATCGTTTACCTACTTGAGGATGAGCAGGAACTAAGCTTAGGGATGCTGATACGTCTCCAACGTATCTATAATTTTTGATATTCCATGCTTGTTTTATACCAATTGTTACATGTTTTGCATCTACTTTATGACACTTTTATACATTTTTTAGGACTAACCTATTAACAAGATGCCAAAGCGTCAGTTCCTGTTTTCTGCTGTTTTTTGTATTACAGAAAAGCTAGTCAGGAAATATTCTCGGAATTGGACGAAACTTCACGGGGGTCCCTATTTTACCAGAAGACACCAGATGGAGCAAAGGAGCAACAGAGGAGGGACACCAGGAGGCCACACGCACCCAGGGCGCGGGTCCCCCCTGGCGCGCCCTGGGGTGGTGTGGGCCCCTCGGGAGCCTCCAGCCGCCGCCCTTTCGCATACTTATTTCCCCGAAAAAATAACCCTAAGTGCTTGAGCCAATATCCACGAAAAGTTCCAGAGACGCCACCGCCGTCAACCCTAGCTCGGGAGGGTCCAGAACCTCTTCCCGGCACCCTGCTGGAGAGGGGAATCGTCACCGGAGGCTTCTACATCGCCATGCCTGCCTCCGGAGTGATGCGTGAGTAGTTCATTCTTGGACTACGGGTGCATAGCAGTAGCTAGATGGTTGTCTCTCCAATTTGTGCCATCATGTTTAGATCTTGTGAGCTGCCCTACATGATCAAGATCATATTATTGTAATGCTACATGTTGTGTTTGCTGAGATCCGATGAATATTGAATACTATGTCAAGTTGATTATCAATCTATGCCCTATGTTATTTATGATCTTGCATGCTTTCCATTACTCGTAGATGCTTTGGCCAAGTAGATGCTTGTAACTCCAAGAGAGAGTATTTATGCTAGATAGTGGGTTCATGCCTCCGTTTAATCTGGGACAGTGACAGAAAGTTCTAAGGTTGTGGATGTGCTGTTGTCATTAGGGATAACCTAACGATGCTATGTCCACGGGCATAAGTGTTTGTTTACATTACGCGCTTTACTTAATGCGATTATCTGTTGCTTGCAACTTAATACCAACGGGGAACTCGGATGACAACCCGGCGGTGGATTATTAGTCATAGACGCTGTTGGATAACGGTCTATGCATTATATCGTAATGCCCAATTAAATACCATAGTAATCATCATGTCATATTTATGCATTGTCATGCGCTCACTATTTGTCAATTGCCCAGCTGTAATTTGTTACCCAACATGTTAATTATCTTTTATGGAGAGACACCACTAGTGAACTGTGGACCCCGGTCCATTCTTTTACACTGATTAAACAACCACAAAACTGCAAACTGTTCCTTTTTCATTCGCTGCAAGTAAACATCATTTTCCACACCATATGTTTAATCCTTTGTTTTCAGCAAGCCGGTGAGATTGACAACCTCACTGTTTCGTTTGGGCAAATTACTTTGATTGTGTTGTGTGCAGGTTTCGCGTTGGTGATCGAGTAACGGCGCCGCCAACAACCTTCAGAAGAGTTGCTGCTCCTACTGGTTCGACAAACCTTGGTTTCATACTGAGGAAAAACTTGCTGCTAGACTACATGAAACCTTCCTCTTGCGGTCTCCCAAACGAACGTGCGATTCACGCCAAGCACGGACGCTAGCGCAGCTCGCTCCCCCGCGAGGAGCTCCCCCGCCCTCATGCCCGCTCTCTGCGTCGCTCACCGAGCTCGTCGCCGGCGACGGATTTCGCGAAATCGCCGGAGAACCATAGTTGGCTGGGGATTTAATTTGTCTGATACTATGGACGGGGGAAAATGGATAGAGAGGGGTGCGACTCCTGAGTTCGAGCACCACCCCGATTCTTTACCGTGTCCATGTGTTTACGGGGCCCACCCATCCCGTCGGAACCGGACAACGTGAGGACGCGTTTGATCGACGAATCGGACGGACACCATGCGATTGCTCGCTGAGACGAGATAGCATCCGTGCATTTTTTAGCGTTTGGGTTTAAATTTACATGGAAATCTCAAACGATAACAATGGTAGCTTGTTTTGGGTTAGTCAGAAAAAATTAAAGGCCTTAGCAGCTTAGTCTTAACTGTCTAAGACCGGCCCATCTCGTTTTTTGGACAAGTTCAGCAATTCCAATATGCAAAAATGCCATAGGAACCATGCAAGCAAGTAGAGAGTGAAATGTTAAAAACCATGCTCAGAGTACACTAATTGGCATCACAGCTAGAGTTTACATCAACTGCCACAGAAGTTACAGCAACCATGTGCCATCAGTCATCACAGACAGCAAAGTTACTCCGCTAAGTTAAACGTAACTCGTTCAGACACGTCCATTCATCCACCCAGATAACTAAATGTACAGCAGGGGCTGTCGACGCACCTCACAGGGGCCCGAGGAAATCACCATCCAGCGTCACAAGGAGCTGGAACTGGCGATCTGCTTCCATCCAGCGGAACCCCAAGACCTTGAAGCGCACGATGGTGTCCTTCTCCAGCTTCGAGTGGTCCTTCATGAACATCGGGTTGTCACCGCCAATGTACTTGTACTCGCTCATCAACTTATACGACAGAAAGATGTTCTCTATCGGTCCAGATTTGAGGAACACGCCATGCTTCAGGATCTTCTCCACACAGCCGACCAAGATCTCACCCTTCATGGGCTTCTGAGTGATGCAGGTAAATGTGACCGGGAAAAGAACATCTCCGGTCAGCTCACGAACTTTCCCTTCAGATATCGACTTCAGCTCATTGACGGCGATGTAGTAGCCATGGTCCTTGGAGGCCTTCCTGTTTGTTATGTCCTCCAGAAGACGCACGATGACGGACTTGCGGAGTAACAGACCCTCGGGCTCAGCTGGTCAGGAGAGATCAGAACATTCCAAGACATCTCCGCCTGAAGGAAAACCATGGTTGATTACCTGATAAATGTGAAATTTGTACAAGATATCAGCCTTTTTGTGGTGCAGTAATCCTTTACTGATACCTTCATGCTTAAGGAATTACAGGGCATGGATACTTAAAATACATTTCTTCTGTTACAGAGCACATACAATTGCAAACTTACTGTCCATAAACAAGCAGAAGATAAAAGTAGGAGAAATGAATGGAATAGTAAAGAGTAAAAAATGTCAGTCATAGTGTTTTTACTTCCTACAAATGACTGGGTGCCCATGGTAAAATATAACAGACACATGCTTGAGGGCAGATAAAATAAAAATGGCATTTCTTCTGTTTTCTTCTGTTATTGACATACAAATGCAAATTTACTGTCCACAAACAAACATAAAATTAAATTAGAAGCAACAAACAAAATAGATAAGACTTAATAGGGAAAATGTCAGACCATGATGTTTCTGCATTTTATATTAATACCATTATGCTAGAACAACATATTAGGCATCTACACTGAAAGCTTAAATTTACAGATTTTTTCTTCTAATGTTCTACATTATATATTCTCTGTTTGCACACATCAACTATAGAAAAAAGTGAAGTTTTGGTCAATTTATATGAATGTATCAGAAGAGTTGTGCTGCAGCATTCTTATATGAAAACTCTGCACAAATCACATAGTTAAGTGAAATAATTCACACATTCTGTTCTTATTGCAAAGCGTGGGTACCGCATTGCACCCGCACGGCAGAGCCAAGCAATCAAACACTTCTATGCACAATTGGCATGATGTGGAAAGATATCAGAAATTTATCAGCATCCAAAAGCTCCAGCTATTATTAATACTAGATTTCCACAATCGTTGACGCTAATTTTAACAGTGGGATATATCCTAATATAACGACCAAAAGGGAGGATTGAATTTACAATGACTGTTGAGATACAGAACATGACCTAATTAATCTCAGCCGCATGTCTGCAACAATTTGGAAGAAGAGCATAACAGCACTTTTAACATAATGAATGAGACTAACAGGGACTAGCCCCTGTTGACTTTTAATTAAAGAAGAAACAACCGTGAGCACCATGTGGACTTGAGGACTCGAACGCTGGTGGGCTAGGCGCACACCCGTTGCCACTACCAACTGGTCGACGCCCAGTACTCAATACTTCTAACATAATCAGTTGATCATAAAAGAAAAGGAACACAAGTATATGCAACAACCAGGTCCGTTAAGGTGTCAATAATGCTGTAAACGCTAGTTAATTTGTAGGATTACTGCATAAATATCCACGATCATATAACTAGTAAAGAAAACATTCGTGGGAGAAGCACCCATATCATCTATCCTGAACATGAAGCATTTCAGCTTGGCTGTATAGCCAAACGCCATATATTTCAAGGTGGAATGTTTGGACCCTCTACCAAAATTTTCCTGATCTGGGCACAATATGAATAGCACATCTTTAACCCCATTATCAGGGAACGCATGAATGACATCTCCTCTCAGTCGAAGGACTTTAAGAACCGCGTGGGGTTTAGGTAAACCCCCAAAATTTGGGGGAAAGCGAGACTTTGCTAAAATAATCGAATCTATAACGCGGGTAGATGGATCCTCGCGAAGAAGGATTCGGGTTTGGTGGCAAACATTCAGCAACGAACGACAATGCTAGGCGTTTAGGGTAGGGGAAATACCTAGGATTTGAGAATTTAGGTTAAAGAACAATAAACAAGTGGGGGAAGTGGGGAGATGCATGGGGGAGCCGGATACCTGACCGCCGCCGCTCACCGGCCGTGCAGTACCGATATTTAGATAAGTAATTTGAAAAAATAGAAAATGATTTTGGATTATTTATTCAAATTTAAACACTTTTCATGTTGAAAGTCTTTTCAGATTCAAAACCATTTGAAATTCATATTCAAACACCTAAATAAGAAAAAAAGGCGGGAACAAAATTTCAGAACTGAAAAGTTCGAAATAATTTTGAAAAAGGAATCTTTGGTCCCGGTTGCTAGAAAGAACCGGGACCAAAGAGTCCATGGACGCGCGCGCGGGATCTGGGTCCCGGTTGCTAGAAAGAACCGGGACCAAAGAGTCCATGGACGCGCGCGCGGGATCTGCATTAACTGACCCACTCTTTGGTCCCGGTTGCTGGCAAGAACCGGGACCAAAGAGGCATTGGTCCCGGTTCTTGCCAGGAACCGGGACCAATGACCCCTGCTATAACTGCCCCGGCCCCTTCTTCTTCCTCATTCACGCAAAATCGACAAGGACCGGAGGCGACGCGGAGCGAAACGACGCCGTCACGCCGCCCGACCCGACGCCGGCCTCCACCCGCACACCTCCCGCGCGCGCCTCCAAGCCGCCGCAGCGCCTCTCGCGCCTCCACCGGCCGCTCGATCGCCGCCCGCACCACTGCCTCTCTCGCGGTGAGTTAAATATTAGTAATTTTAGGATTTCTTTTTGTATAGGAAATGTATAGGATTTTTGTATAGGATTTTTTTATATAGGAAATTTTAGTGTTAGGAATTTGTATAGGATTTTTAGTGTTAGGAATTTTGTATAGGAAAATGTATAGGATTTTAGTATAGTAAATAGGATTTTTTTTGTATAGGAAATTTTAGTGTTAGGAATTTGTATAGGATTTTTAGTGTTAGGAATTTTGTATAGGAAAATGTATAGAATTTTAGTATAGTAAATAGGATTTTTTTGTATAGGAAATTTTAGTGTTCGGAATTTGTATAGGATTTTTTTGTATAGTAAATAGAATTTTAGGAAATTTAGTGTTAGGAAATTAAAATAACATGTTTCCCCAAATTCATGGATTTGCATTCACATATGTACAAATGAGAGCATCGAGGTACTAACAATGTATGAATTTGTGTATGAATTACAAATTAAATGTATGATGTACAAATTAAATGTATGAATTAGAAATTAAATGTATGAATTTGTGTTAGGGAAAAAAATTACGGGTTTACGATACGAGTTAACGAGTTTACGGGTTTACGATACGAGTTTACGATACGAGTTAACGAGTTTACGGGTTTACGATACGAGTTAACGAGTTTACGGGTTTACGATACGAGTTTACGATACGGGTTTACGATACGAGTTTACGAGTTTACGGGTTTACGATACGAGTTTACGATACGGGTTTACGATACGAGTTTACGATACGGGTTTACGATACGAGTTTACGATACGAGTTTACGATATTTAAAGTGTTAGCAAAATTTATGTGTTAGCTGTATCTTGACATATGGAACAAAGTTACCCAACTAAAGTTTTGTGCATTGTTCTTAATTTGCAGAAACTATGGAACGAGACGAAATCAGGAAAACATCCTCCAGGATATAATCCGCGGGCCGGAAGATATTGTCGATGTCACCTCGGAGTTTTTGAACAACTCCGGTGAGGGAGATGAGTCTCTCAACCGAAGAGACGGCTCCGGTGAGGTAGAACCCGACGGCTGGGGTGAGGGAGAAGTCGGCGAGGGAGAAGCCGACGGGAGAAGCCGACGAGGGAGAAGCCGAAGGCTCCGGTGGAACATTAAATGTTGCAAACTCCGGCGAGGTGCATATACATATATTAATGAAGCCGAAGATTGTATTAATTAAGCCTCTGCTGTCTATATACATATATTAACGCTCTTTCTTCTTTTAGCCCTCCGGATCGAGCAAATCTTCTGTAAGGACAAAACGAGGCCCAGCCAAAAAGTTGGGCGACCAAGAAAGGTACAGGATCGAAAGAGTCGCTGAAGACGGCACACCGACTGCTCCCCCTGGTGCAAAAAAAATGGTAAAGCAATGCGGAGTTCTTGTTAGGGACTACATCCCGATCACCGTTCGAGAATGGCATCGGCCAAAGGAAGAGGAGCTATATGTCAGCGATATGGGCAAAGAAAGACTTTGGAGAAAGCTCATGGTTAATTTCACCCTGCCGGCGCCAGAGGTGGATTCAGATGAGGAGGATCCAGATGAGGCAGAAAAGATTGCCCGGCAAAACATGGAGCAAAAAGTCAAGGACTGGGCTCTTAAGAAGATGGCCGAGCTATTCAAGAACTGGAAGAAAAGATTGAACAACGAGTTTGTCAAGAAAAATAAGACTCCAGACTTCGATAAAGGGTATGAGAAGATAAAGGACTACTGGGAAGAATTTGTGGCGTACAAGAAATCGGAGGAAGCTCTGGAAAAGTCTGCAAAAAATGGCAAATGCTGCTCTAAAATGTACCACCATACTATGGGGCCTGGTGGCTACGCCTATAACATCCTAAGTGGGAGAAACTTGAGGCGGATGCTGGCTAAAGGGATCACTCCAGAGCCACTCGCATGGACCGAACGGGCAAGAAATTGGTTTTACGGGCATGGGGGCACGTTGGACGCAGAAGGGAAGTGCATATATAACAGACGACACAAAGATAATCCCCTACTACCCATCAAGAAATTAGAAATGCATTCAAGGATGTTGAAGAGGGACGGTTCATTCCCGATAGAGAGGATGACGAGCTCACACGCGCCCTTGGGAATAAGGAACACGACGGACGAACACGAGGCGTGATAGGCTCCAAGCCCAAGACAATTGCGATTCCCGAGCACAGGAAGAAATTTCCTGATAGAAGCCATCAGAGGAGAAAGGAAAGGGAGGCAATGGAAGCACGCGCTGCTGCAGACCGGCTGCGTAATATAGAAGAAGAATTAAAGCTGCAGAAGGAACAAATTGCCGCACTTAGCCAGCAAGGTACTAGCGGCCAATCTCAGCGGCACATGGTAGAAGCTGCATGCGATGGTACCGGCGGCCCATCGAATCGGAAAAGCAGCGTGGCTTCCACGGAGCTCCAGGATGGTAATGATGATGCAGTGGCTCCTCTTCGTCGCTACCCAGTGGATGATATCACGGAGAGCACACCTTGTGAGCTGCATGTGAAAGTTTATAACTTATCCATGAAGGTGGCGGTCGGCTATGCCCTACCAATTGGACCTAATCCAACTTACCATTTCTCTCCGGTTCCAAATGGCTACGCTGTTGTCGGGGTGGATGAGTGATGAAAGATTATGAGGAGCTGAAGCTGCAACACCCTGCAGGTGAAGATGGGGAGGTGCTTGAACTTGGAGAAGCCAAGAAAGCGAATTCTATGGCCAAAGGAATTCATCGTGCTTCCGAACTGGCAGCCAAGGCCATCGACTCCTCACCAGTCTCCAGCGCAACAGTCCTCTTCACCGCCTCAGCATTCTCCAGCGCAGCCGTCCTCTTCACCGCCTCACAGTCTCCAGCGCAGCCGTCTCCGCCGCCGCGTCACCAGTCTCCAGCGCAGCCGTCTCACAGAAGAAACGGACCAACGCCGCTCCCCCGCTCCCCACTCAGAAGAGAGGTCGCACTCAGAAGATAGTCGACATCCCGTCGGTTCCTCCCAAGAGACCTTATGACAGGACTGAAGCGGAAAACGCCGCGGTAGTGGCTGCCTACAATAAGGCTTTTTTTGCACCAAAAAAGCCCGAGCAAAAGAAGGTATATGATGCAAAAACCAAAAAGTGGGCTAAGTCCTTCCTTGAGCAGCCATCCCAGATATCGATGAATCTGCCATCTGACTATGGTCGTGAACTTAGTAAGCTAGCACGTGCCCAGTCTGAGCAGAACAAGGGAAGAAGTGCAAAAAGCGGGAAACAAATTGCCCAGCTCGGACAGCAGAAAAATCAATCGGTCCCCCCTCATAGTGTGTTCCGATGTCGACAAGGACTTCAGAGCCGCTATGGATAAGGACCTGGAATTATTGGACCCCAGAGCCATAGCTGCTGCTAAAGAACTTGGTGTCACTGTATCGCAGGCCAAGGAACAGCTACCGCCTTGGGTATGCCTTGGTCAACTTTTAGGCTATGAATATCAGCCAATGTTAGAGATAGCACGGAAATATGTCCAAGGGGAGCCTATGGTCAGTAATGAGGAGCTCACGCGTCTATCAACACATATGCGAAATCTGCATACTGGTACCTGGTGCACACATCAAAGAAGGACGCGAAAGAGTGGTTTCCGGTGGACGTTAGAGTGGAGCATTTCTTCAAACGTTACATTATACAGGTTCAACTGACTGAACTGTTCAGTTATTCCAAAAGCGCGCCCTCGACAAATCTATCCTCGCTTGCTATTGTCTGTAAGTGATTTATTTTCGTAATTAAGTCTCTAGCTCAGCTCGTTCATTGCCTGTATTATATTATCCTGACTATATATATATCCTTTTGTACGCTATTATGCAGAATGAAGATGATGGAATGCAAAAGATCTAGAGTTTTTGAGGTTGGGTTCGTTGACCCATATATCGTTAATTCACATACGTTAGTCAATCACCCCAAGACGTGGAGGATGACCTGACCACCTTTTTAATCAAGCAAAATTTCTGTACGGAAATACTATTTCCTTACAACTTCAGGTGAGTGTTTCTGTCTTGTACATATTTTTATTTGGCTTTCTCGATGTTAAGTGTAATTGATGAGCTATGCATGTCTGCTTTATGTAAACGTCCGCAGGTTCCACTGGATTCTGCTAAGCATTCAACCTGACAAGTCCATAGTTGAAGTCCACGACTCATTAAGTTGGGACCAAGCGACGTGGTCCGACATGAAAGAAATGCTCAACAAGTAATTTCAATCATTATCGCATTATATCGCCTCTTTCGTTCGTTCCTGATATCAAGTAATTAATAACTCCTTTGTTCATTTTCTTTGCCAAAGCAGGTGTTGGACAATTTTCAAACAGAAGGTACAAGGTCCATTCAAAGATGAGCTAACTTATATCGGTGAAAAGTCCGCAGCAGCCACCGGGGAGTAATTTATGTGGATTCTACGTTTGCGAGTTCATTCGCGAGTTGACCACTGAGCGGAGAACAACTACTTTAGCGAAATGCGGGAGAAGCTCGACCCAGAACGGCGCGTAGGAGCAATTCAAGAGGAATTGGCGGGATTTCTGCTTAGGGAGGTCATCGATGAAAAGGGAGAACATTATGCTTCGGACGATGAACTACATATGTGATCTATCTCCATGTAATTAAATAGTTGTATTCTCGCAAGAGATCGAATATTAATTATATATGCATCAACGTGTACTGTGTATATAGTAGAGCGTATAATATGCGTACGGAAACGATGGAGAGCACGTCGGCGATGCGAAGAAGGGGGAGACGACGGAGGCACCGCGAGAGGGAGAGGGGGCACCGCGAGAGGGAGAGGGGCACCGGCGAGAGGGGCACCGGCGAGAGGGAGAGGGGGCACCGGCGAGAGGGAGACCCTAAATACAAAAAAAAACACTCATTGGTCCCGGTTCGTATTAAGAACCGGGACCAATGAGTCTCCCCCCACGCCCAGCCAGAACTGGCCACGTGGACCAGCATTGGTCCCGGTTCGTGGACCAACCAGGACCAGCATTGGTCCCGATTGGCCAGTCCCGGTTGGGCAACCGGGACTGATGTCCAAGCCGAACCGTGACCACAGGTGGTTTTTCTACTAGTGACTGTTGTGATAAGCAGCTACTAAGTAATGCTTGTAAGAAGGGAGAAACAGAGAAAGTATAGTTTTGTTACCGGATTAGCTTAAGAGAACCATGGGCATTGTGTGAAGTTTGTGACTGTAGCTGTTCTTCAGATTGATGTAGCATTTACATAGAACCGGCAAATATCTGAAGAACAATATACACATATTGACATGCACATATTACCTAAATATATTAAGATTCACCAGATCCGCGGCCTCTCCGCCATTCACTATTCTAAGGAACAGTACCCACGTTACTGTGCCCCGCTACAGTAACTGGACATTTTTGCGCCGTCCGATCAGCTCGATCCAACGGTCCCCGTGGTAACTTTACAGAAAAGAACCCACGATTTCTGCGAAATGCTCCGCAATCCACAGCTTCTACGCACGAAGGACCTATACATAATTTTGCGAACATCGAGGGACTTTCTTGCAAAAATTACCGCACAGCTCACCTTCTCTTCTCTTTCCTTCCCCGCGCGCGGCCGGAGCCGCCGCCGCCGCCGCGCCATCCCGCCGCTGCACGCCCTCCCGAACGCATCGAAGCCCACCCTCGGGACCGCATCAACTCCCTCTCCATCCTCGCGCAAAATCGCGAGCCGAAAAGGTCGGAGCCGCCCGCGCCGTGGTCTTCTTCGCCGTGTCCGTCCGCCGCCGACGCTCCCCGATTCGCCACCTC
Organism: Poa pratensis; assembly: GCA_947311845.1. NCBI lineage: Eukaryota > Viridiplantae > Streptophyta > Magnoliopsida > Poales > Poaceae > Poa > Poa pratensis. Next base: position 1,658,857 of record CAMZMU010000128.1, on the reverse strand, counting down.
CCGAACTCGCCATGCCCAGCGCCGCCGCCCTTAGACTGCCCGCGAGGCGCCGCGTCGAACGCGCTACGCCGCGCTGCCTCCCTCGCCCCCAAGCGTCGCCGCCATCGTCGACGTCGCCGCACGGGGAAGAAGGAGGTGGCCATTGCTGACGCCATCAGATGACGCCAGCAAGGGCCCCACCAGTCAGCCTCCCACTCTTTCATTTTTTATATATTAATAAATTCCTGCCATATAGACCCCACCTGTCAGGATTTTAATTATAATTACACAAAAAAGCTTATATTTGTTAAACTCATATCTTCCAAAACGTAATTCAAATACAAATAATTTTTAAACTAAGATATTTTCAAAAAATAAAATTTAACCAAACAGGTAAAAAATTATATTAGAAAAAACACTCAAAAAATGAACATTTCAACTTATATTTGTTAAACTCAAATCTTCTAAACCGTAATTCAAATATAGATAATTTTTAAACTAATACATTTCCAAAAAATTAAATCTAACCAAACACTTAAAAAATTAGATACAAAAAACACTTAAAAAATGAACATTTCAAATATAAGATAAATATTCAAAAACATAACGAACTTTCAAACACTAATTCACACAAAAAAACTTTAAATAAGATAAATTTTCAACAACATAAATTTTTCAAAACCTTCATAACTTTTAAATCTTAATTCAAATGGACAAACTTTTAATAAGAAAAGTGTTCAAAAATATTTGAATAATATCAAAATGACCAAAAAAATAGAATTCTGACATGCGGACCCCATTTGTCAGGACTTTAGTTATAATTGCATACAAAAAAGCTTATATTTGTTAAATTTAAATCTTCCAAACCGTAATTCAAACATAGATAATTTTTAAAATCAAACATTTTCAAAAAAAAATAACCAAACATGTAAAAAATCAGATACGAAAAAACACTTAAAAAAATACCATAAAACAAATATAGATAATTTTTAAACTTCAACATTTTAAAAAAATTCGATTTAACCAAACGGGTAAAAAATAAGATACAAAAAAGTGTTAAATAATATTTGAACATTTCCAAATATAATTTTCCGTACCATATGAACTTTTAAATACTAATTTACATGGAAAAACTTTAAATAAGAAAAGTGTTCAAAAAAACATAAACTTTTTAAAACCTTCATAACTTTTAAATCTTAATTCAAATGGAAAAACTTTTGCTAACAAAAGCGCTCAGAAGTATTTGAACAATATAAAAATAACAAAAAAAATACACAATAACTATTTACATCGAGATACAATTTTTTTTGGACATTTTAATTTAACAAATATTTACAGAGAACCTAAAACACATTCCCTCTAATTAAATGGAGTTGGAATTAAAAAAATACACACTATATTTCCACTGATTATGAAGCTTCATTGAATATGTCAAGCTACAAACATAAACCTACAAAATTTAATACATTTATAATTGCTGAAATTTTAAAGCTCATCCAAACGACAACTTCCAACGAAATTTAACACTTTAAATTGGAAAATTACACCAAAAAAAAATCAAAGAAACCAATTCTCTTTGCAATATATATTGTACACCTAAACCAAAAAGAACAGATCATTAACACCTACCTAACTTTTTTATTCAGTAAAAAGAATGCTAACTGTTTATAGAGAAAAAAAATGTTCAAACATACCAATTTGATACATGCTTCAATAGAAAAAAATGCACTCCCCCACTTATATGAAATTAAATTTATTAAATATTCAAAATATACATTTCATCTAATTACAAACTTAAATAGGACATCCCAATTTGAAAATTATTTGAATACAATTAAAATTAATTTATTCCAAATAATAATGTAAGAATATAATTTTGACATTTCAATTCATTAGGCATTTAGATATATTCCACATAACAAATTTCATCGAAATTCAAAAAAAAATTAAACCCACGCCGCACCAAATTTACCTAGTGTTCCCTAAGAAAGGACTATTTTAATCGCTGCCAGTCTACAAAAGGAAAGAAAACTAATATGCGGGAAAATCAAGTTTATTTCGTTTTTTGCACTGTTTGAATGGAATAATTCTATTCTTGATGAAGTCAATTTTACACTAGCTATAAAAGACAATGAACAACAACGGGTGGTTTTTTCACCTGAAACTGTGGTTACTGTCGTTTACAATGAACCTGAACCCCACAGATCCTTGTATTGTCACGACACATTCTCTGACCATGCCCATTTCCATGTGCAGGGGGACATAGAAGCAAGCATGGAGAGTATGAGTCTCCACGAGCCTTGGGACTAATCAAGAAGGTTCTGCAACACCGTCGAACCAGTGACGGCGGTTGAACCACGAGTTGAATCGAAAGTTGGATCCAACAAGTGGGCACTGCTACACAAAATTAACTGAGATATCCTATAGAATGTTTGTACTTTGTATGGACCAGATATATATAGTCGTCAGTAAACGCATATACTCCGTATCTAGTTTCCGTCAGAGTAAAATAGTTATAGGTGTATAGGTGGTTACGTACAATCTTATGATGACTACTGCCATGCGTCCGTTTGGTTGTATGTTTGACTGATGGCGTGTTTTGATTGACTGAGAAGAGTTAAACCAGAAGATGATCTGCAGCTCTATGTAGCATGCTGGTTGTGATTTTTGATTTTCCATTGAGGTTGAGGACCCAAAAATTTGGATTAATGTGATATGGGAATTTGCAAGGTAGAGAATTTTGTGAATGCTAATTATACGACAAAACTAAAATTAAAATTGAAAAATATATAACCAAGAATGTGCACCAGTCAAACAGCGGAGTACATCTTCTAATCGAATGAGCACAAAATCGTCAGCCAATCATAGCATGCATTGTGAAGACTTGATATTCCAATTTTAAAATATGAGTAAAGGATTTATGGCTGAAGACTTGATAAACATTTTTTTGTTAAAAACGATAGTTTTGGTTTACTAGAACCATCAGCATATTGTTTCAGCTCAGTGGAAACCCAATTCTTTTCCTCAATATCTCTTGAATGAAAGTAGGGAACCAAGTAAGTGGATTAGATAGATTTAGATTGAATTTCTATATCCTATTCTAAAAGGATCATCTAGAAAGCAGAGAGCTTTGGTTCCATTCAAATAGAAAAGCTGACATAAACAGGAACAACTGCTTCCTGATAATTTGGATCATAACCATTAGGGGAAATGTGATCCCTGCCTGCCTGCTTCAACTGAACAAAGATAATCAAACACATGCATGGATTCGATAAATTGTAAGCTTCCAACACTCTATACAACAAACACACATAGAAGTAACACGTCAAGCAACCAATGCGAGGTGTGTCACAAGCAGCAGCTACCGGTTACGGCAGCAAGCGCGCAAGGCAGTCCCGGCACGTGACCCGAAATGGCAATTTCTTCCTGTTGACGATCTTAGAGTACGTCACCACGCAGGAGGCCTTGTGAGTACAGATGGAGTTGGACAGGGTTTAATTGACACTTTAAACCATTCGCAGCAGCACCATATCGCCCGCACCTCTGCTGGCACGGCAAGAGATACACGCAAGGGGAGTCGTCATTGTCAATTCATGGGTAAAGAACTTCACAACAGGTGAAGGATGTGATTTACCATGGTTCCTGCCCATGCCGCATCATGGCCGCTCCTCCGACCTCGATCTCACGAACCTCCGGCAACTCCTCGGCCTTTGGACCTCGTCGTCTAGGTTATCCTCCTCGACGTCCTCGTCCTCATCATATTGCAGACCCAGCAAGTTCTCTCCCCACAGGTAGCGCCGCCTCTGCCTTCTCAGGCCCCTCGACGAGACCCTCGGCTCATCTCCTGATCTCCCGGGGCTGCTGCTCATCATGTGGAACAGAAGGAATGTTGTCAGCAGAGAACCAGTTGGTTCGCTTGGCCCGCTGCCTTCACCATGGTCATGCGTCAGCATATCGCCACCTTCGATAGCATAGTCTCCAAACACAACTGCTCCGGCATGGCTGACCTGATCGCGCTCAGTATGTCACCGTACTCACGCTGGTGCTCCAGGCGGTGCCACGCGCGGCGCCTTGATGGGTCCACGTCAGTGGGCCTTGTTGTGGGGTGGACCCTCCTGGCGTGCCTACGGAGCGCACCGTAGGTACCGGAAAACGCGCAGGCTTCCCGTGAGCAAGATCTTGGCTTCTCGTCCCAATACTGTCTGGCGCCTTTGATGATCTCCCAGCCCTTCACAGCACCCGTACACAGTGGGCACATCAACTGGTTGGAGTTGGATGCCTCAGCTGACTCCACTGGCCCATTTCCTTCTCCCTGAAGAGATTCCAACGTTAAATCTGGATCTTGATTATAGTTGGTTCCTTCCTGCTGTCCAACTACAGCTGCTGAGCCGTGAACGACATTTTGATGACTGAGATCTTCACGGAATTCAGGTACATCTATTAACAGCCTGGAGCGGCTCCCACTGTTGAGACTAAAACGGGATCTCTGCGCAACATTTTGGTTACTCGTATCTCTGGGCAAGGAAGAGCTTGGCTGTGGTGAACTGTCCATCTGGTTCACTTTCATTTTCCTGAACCTGTCTAGGCAATTCGAGTGCCTATAGCTCGTATCACATATGTAGGATCTGCATCCTTTGTCATGAGAACTGCACAGCAAAAGGACGGCATTGTGGGGATGGTCCATGCAAATTGGACATCGAGCATCATCCCATTCCTTGTGCAGCACAGCAATCTGGGCATCTGCATTTGACATCCTGACAAGCCTTTTCTCTTCATTTGGCATCTTGAACAAGCTGTCTGGGACCAACTGGAAGTAAAAAAAGTTAATGTGACACTGCAACATGTATGGCAATTACTAAATCCTCATCAAGTCTAGACTATTTGGGATATACACATAAGTATATGAAAATGTTGAAATCCCAATGGGAGGCAAAGCAAAAATATATAATTTACGTTAACTGGCTGCGACGGTGTCATCCATGTATGTACTAAACTAGCAACTTTCAGCTTCACTCATAAAATTGATGAACAGTTAACATTTCAATCAAGAGAATTAGTTTGCACTTTGCAGATTAATTGTCAAGTATCCAACTGATTTCATATGTTTGGTCAACAACAATCATATAACTCTTAACAACCAGAGCCATGAAATCAATTATAACCAGAATTGATGAGAATAATACGAGAGACCAGATGATTTGATACATCGTAACCCTTGATATATCCAGGACCGTATAATCTGATGCGGCAGTCCAATATCTGTCCTAATTCGATGGAATGGAAACACAAACTACATATGCAATAGTACTAAAATTTGCGTAACTGCAATCATATTATTTGTGCTTATTCATCCTCATTTTAGCAAAAATATCAAATGCTCTTACAAAGGAAAATAAACAGTTGGTAAGATTCAGTAAATCTTAAATAGTAGTTTGTATATCAACAGGAAGTAAAAGATATGCATGTTCAGTACCAGAATAAACAATCAAGATAATGTTAAATATAATTATATAGCATTTTATTGGCTGGAGTAACATAATAGTATGCTTTATTTTACTTTGCAACAGTAGATGGAATATCAATACATCTTTCACCAGCAGTGTAAAGGGACTAATTGAATTGAAAACGGCTGGCACCCATGCTACAGTTCACAAAGAAATGTACGGATTCAATAATGTGAATCCTCGATAAACTCCATTACCAAGTACCAACAAACAAGTCCACATAACTACAGTGCTACATCCCACAAACACCAACACTATATTTCTCAACAGACTCATATCATGTACACTAAGACTAGTAACTAATAGCCAGTATTCACATCAAGCACAACCTCTATGTACCACTACCTGCTTAAATAAATTTGTCCCAGCGGATAAATATCAGAAGCTGAAGTACCAGTAACCACATATAACATGATATATGCTCTAAGTATAGTAGTATACCCTATCATTGCAAGACACTGAAGTACCAGCATTTTATTTTTTGAGAACAAGCTAGTTGAGGCCTATGATGTATTCTCCGTTCAAAATAGCACTAAATACCGATCCAACCTGTGCTCGTAGCATTACTGAATTCACCCAAGCGCAGTTGGATACACACATAACTGAAAAATCCATTCATTTTAAAGTTCTCACAATACCATAGATTATCAAGGAGGAAGAATCTGCCACACCAAACCAGGCAACATTAATATATAATATAGTAAGAGCTACTGATCAAACATCGAAGTAATAGGGGTAATGCAATTTTAAGCCAGAGGAGTGTCTCTATCTCAGCAAAGTCACTATGGGCAGCGTGCTTTGCAAAATTGTTGGCACAAGTGTGGCAAACACGAAACCACTTTAGCCCGGACAGAAGCTGTTAATTTTTTCTCCCTTCTCATACAGGCTAAATTTCCAGGCAACACATTGATGCTGCTGAATTGTCAACCTTTCTTTAACTAAACAGTGTGCAAACCAAGTACAACAGCTACATGTGGATGAACTCTAACCATACACAGACAGCAAGCTTGAACATAGGACAGCCAAACAGTTAGTGCTATTATTACAAGAAGATTAAGGCACCTTAACAAAAGCACCCGGTGAAATCAGCAACTGGCCAGTCTTTACAATCGGTAGCTGCCTCAACCTTCGAGAACACCCCAACAAGCAATGTGTTTCAATACTCCCAAAGCTACCACACGAGCACGATAACCAGATTTAGCCAAAACCTTTGCGGAAGCACGCACAATTCCCCGCTGACGACGCACGGTATAGAATCCGGTGCCAACCCTGCATTTGCATCGCACAAGGACAAATTGTGTTGTCATCCATGGTTACACATGTTTAAGAAAAATGAAGCTCTGTATGGCTTTCCTACTCCTTGGCATTAGCAGAAACACGCACACAATTTTCGTTGATCTCGTAAACGAAAAGGCTTCTAGAGTTTTTTTAGTACACAACAACAGGTTCCATATTTTTGTACCATTCCTAGCAAGCATATTATGCAGATGATGATCCAAGACAAGTACTAGGATCACCATGAACCCAAACGTCCAGAGACAAACCCAACACCTCACTCATGTCACAACGTGCTAACAAAAAATCCCCAACCTTATCCGGATCGAGACGGCGATCCCCAACCCACGGGAACCGCTCAGATCCAGGGGCGGATCTAGATGGTGCGCACCGATTTGCTCAAGTCAGTTTGGGATTGAAGCAATCGTTGGATAGCCGACGGGCCATACCTCGAGAAACAACTGCCCGAGGTAGCAGAGGGGGGGTGGAGACGGCGACGATGCGGGTAGAACGGGAACGGCGACGCGCGTGAGCGTGGTGGGGGTGGGGGTGACGGCGCGGCGGCGGCGGCGGCGGCGGCTCTAGGGTACGGCGGTCGGAGTGGTGCTTGACTCAGGAGAGGAAGACGGAGAGGGAGAGGAAAGAGATGTGTAACTTCTTTCCATTCTCCTAGACGAATTAGATTTCCTGGTTAGAGTCTTCTTTAAGAAGAACTCTTTTTTATGGTTTACTCCAGCCAAAAGATTAGGTACGCAAAAAGATTAGATGTACCAAGGGCATTTGAAGGTATAAGTTTGAAAAGCCACTCCCTTAAGAAAATGTTTTGAAAAGTCACATGTAGGATCCTTCTGACAAATTTTGACAAACTAGAATTTCACTCGGCATCAACTTTGGAGCAATCGTCTTCGATGACGTTACCGGACTGACTAGAATGGTTCCCGGTTCGCAACCCTACGGACGGGCTCGATACTCTCATTCTTGGGGACTGAATCTGGTTTTACTTTGGCCAAAAGATACTTTGAACTTGGAACGAGCATGAAGAGATTAAGGAGACTTTTTTTCTCTTTTGAGTTTTTCTGGCGGACCTGCCGTGCAAGATCTTTGATCTTCCCCTTGGTGAAAGTGCATGTGTTGCCCCATGTGTGGTTTTGGTAATTAATGACAATCTCTATGGACTAATGTTTGCATTGAGATATCTTTATATATCGTGTCCATGAAGAAGATTGGAGTTCATGTGTTGGACTCTAGAGGAGTATATGATGACCAAGTTTCTATCCAAGGGTTTATATGAAGAATGGTCATCTAGAGATGAGCTTATTGCAAGCATGACTTGAAAAAGAAGATTGAGTGAAGATTCATGTTTATCTCCAAGCCATCATCATATCAAGAGAAGGAGATAAAGTGCAAGTGGATACATGAAGACGGAGCTAAGCGAGGCTCTCCCATAATGATGTATGGGAGAGTATTTGGAGATGTCTTCATCAAGCATGTGCTAGCAAGCACAATCAAGAAAGGTGTTCCATCTTGAGAGAGTCAAGATCGTCATCTAGCTCAAGTGGAATGCGCAAGGCAAAGGTATGATCTTGATAGGTTTTCTATTTTACCGGTCTCATGGTGTTAGTGGGAGACCGGGTTATAAGATAGACGACGTACTATCAAGAGGGGCTCTCAAGTGATTAACTTGATCGCATATTTGTGGAGAGCTCAAACATTTGCATACTTGGCATATCATCTTTCTTGGTTCTTATTTGGCTTTTATACATGTGAGAATTTAGAGCTTGTGTTCATCTCCATACCAACCTCTAATTCATCAAAAACGGATTTCATGTGAATATCTTGTGATGTTTTTGATGTTAGAGGTTTTACCGGTTCGTCTCTTGTAGAGAAGTCAAACTCTCCTCTTGTGTTATCCTCCTCACATGATGGACTATGATGTGTATATGCATGATCTTGTAGTGCTTGTGATTATCTTCGGAGCAAGCCCAAGATCATAGAAAACGGAGTCCGGATGGAAAACTTGTTGCGTTTTCGTGTTGGAAATATTATCGGTTTATCTGTGAGGAAAGTTCCACACCTTCCCATGTGTGTAACTTTACTCTCTTTATGGTTTTTAATATTTCGTGTTGAAATGGTAGTTTGAGGATATCACTAAATTATAAGAGAAGAGCATACGAGATTCAAATTTAGACTATCTACTGAATATGGAAATAATGTAATGGATAAAATCTCTTTAGAACGAACTACAAAGTAGGAAGTATTCTATAGGAATACCAAAAACTTTCATTGACGCGTGGGGTCAAGTGATCCCTTTATTTTATAAAATTCAAGTACTCCCTCCGTTCACAATGTAACATGTTGGGGTGTTTCATATATTGTTTAGATTCGGACAAAAATGAGTATACATATACACTAAAACGTGTCTAGATACATGTGTGTACATATGTGAATGTGAAAAATGTCTAAAACATCTTATATTGTGGAACGGAGTGAGTAATACTTTATTTTCTTCCTTTCTCCGTTCCCTTTTCCTTTTCTGGCTCTTTCGGGCAATGACTTATGTGTCCAAAAAAAAGGCAATCACTGCAGTAATTATGTAAACAATCTGTAACCACTGTCATGGGCGAAATTGCTTCTCTCCATGCGCGCAAGCGCTCTCCGCACGCACGGTGGCTCCCACCCACATTCTCCCTCCCCACTTTCTCTTCCTCCCCGGCACGAGACGGAGCCAACCGAGATGGCGCCGGCGACGCCGCTGCGGAGCCGTGGCGGAGAAGGCGGCCGTAGAGGATGGACTTAAGGGTGGGGTAGGGGGTGCTCGCTGGCGACGAGATCTGATTGTGGTGTGGAGGCTTAGAGGGATGCCCAGGGCGGCGGCGGACCGGCGGAGGTGGTGCTTTGAGCAGGGTGAGGCGGAAGCGGTAGCGCCGCTGGCCGTGGGCGGCGGAGGCATACGGTTAGGCCGGCAGTGGCGACGGGGCGCGCTCGTCTTCCTCCTTTGGCGTCTTGTCATTTTGCAGTTCACATCCCGCTTTGTGCACGGTCAAAAACCACACGAGCCGTCGCGCACGCGTAAGCTAGACAAGCCCTGTCATGGGCAGCCATTGGAGTACTAGTATTAAGAACAACATGTCAGGGTACCTACTGCTACGGTAGTACCTGACCTGATCGCTAACGCTGAAGCAGAGGAGGAAACGGTGCTCGACACCCAAAGGCCAACGAGGCCCAGGCGGCCCAACCCCAAGTTCTACGGCTCGGCCTGGCAAGCGTGATTACTAAAGACACCAGCGTAACGCAGATGAGGGCATCCAGTTGGATCACGACGGACGGCTCTCTCTCGATCCCCTTCTTCTCTTGTTTCCCTGTCCTTGCTTCTTCTTCCTCGATCCCCTTCTCCCAGAACTCAATTCGAACCTCTGTAATAGTGTATCTGGAATTGTATCGTGAGAATCCCAGAGCGCCCCTTACACCTGGTATCAGAGCCCTCCTACCACCCTTCAATTTTTTTCGCCATCCATATATCTGGAGTCTATCATCCAGACCCGCCGGCAGAAGCAAATTCGAGAGGAATGTGAAGCAACCATGGGCGCGGAGGACATCTCCAAAGCGGAGCTCTTCAATCAGCTGAAGGGGCTCCTCGTGGCCGCCGAGGATCGGCAGGCGGCCTGATCTGACAGGATCGACACTCGGTTGGACCGGATCGCCAACGACCTCAACTCATGGCGTCCGCGGCTGGAGAGCCGCGTCAACGCGCTTCAGTCCGCCGTCAACTCGCTCCAGCAGCAGGCGGCGGGCAAGGCGCCGCTCCCCGATTCACCTGGATTTTCCACCACCACCGTCTCACCGGCTAAGGAGGAGCTTGGCCCCGGCTGGGCCATGGACGACCTCTCCGTCGATGCAGCGTCGTCGGTCATCATCGAGGATGGCTCCGAGATCGTCCTTCCTGCTCCCACCGACTTCATCACCACAGCGCCCACGACCTGCTCGATGGAAGGCCTGGTTCGTGACACCACCGAGTCGAGGTCAGCAATGGCCCCAATGACGGCGCCTACGGTGCACACGGCCACCGCCGATATCGTCCCCGTGCTTGCTGCACCTGCAGCAACCAACAGAGCCCTCGACGGTCAAGCCATCAGTGGTGTCCCATCGACGCCTGTCACCTCTTCGATAGTTTGCCTGCCCCGACACCCAGTGGCAATGCCCGTACTGGTTGCGTCCTCGACACCGGCTCCGCTCGAGTGCGTCCTCAACACTAACACCAACCTTGTTGAAGCGGTGCTCGTGGCCACAATGGGCGATTTCCCGGCAGTTATCATGCCTACAGCTTTCCCACCCATGATTCAGATGCAGCAGCTTTACAATGGCAACAATATCTTCATTCCAACTTCTGACCAACTCATTGCAAGTAAGGTCCCTCGTCCTATGCCCTGGCCTTCTTTCATGGGAGTTCATGTTGATGGAGATGACACACGACCCCTTCCATGGCCATCGTTCATGGAGGATTATGAGTGTGAGGCTCCAAGCGTAACCATCCTGAAGCCGTCTCAGTGGTACAGTTATGACAGTTTCGGTGCAAAAAGAGGTGCTGCTCTTGAGTTCCAAATCCTAGAATTCTATGGTAATCTTTTCACCTCTACTGGTTACCTCATTGCCCATGATATGTCCAGTTTTAGTGAATTGAGATGCTTGAATGAGATGCTCTTGTGTCTCGAATATTGGTGGTCAACTGGCAATTATGTGCAGTCAGTCGAGACTCCTCTCGTTTGGCATCTCTGCTTCGTTCCTGGATTTTCTGTATGGGTTATTGTCAGAAGTTTCGAACTAAGACTGTTTCAAATGCTTATGCAACCATCAGCTTATTGCCAATTTCCTTGGAAGGTGTGAGTATTGCAGCCTTGAGTTCTGAGCCTGACCATTATTGTTATAGCTATGAACTGAAGGACTCTGTGGTTATGAATGTACTGAGGAGTTCTTCAAATTATGTTCTATGTGATGAATGGCTACTCCAGCTAAGGAATTCTGGACAGAAAGATATCTCATATGATCAGTTCTCTGGTGCAAATCATTATACTTCCTTGCCTGGGTATTTTCTCACTGGTGGTCAGATTCAAGTTAGTGATGCATGTTCAATTTGGCAAACAAGGGGTGCTCCTTCAGAGTTGTTGGTGTTTATTGGTCGACCAAAGAAAATCTCTGGTTCAAGGCAAGATTGGCTGTACAAACACTCTCCAATGAACATTGATTGGCCAACCAAACGATTGAAGATCTCGGATCAGGGATTCCCGGTATTCTTGCAAGGCATAGGTCCCAAAACAACAATCTGTCATGAAATCAGTGTTGAACAATGGGTTGGTCTCGCAAATAAGAGAGATATTGAGCAAGTCTTTGTCATTGTGGAAGAGCTTTTGGAACTCATGGGTGCTGATGCGCTGGGTATGACAGCAGAACAAGAAGCTACAGCTGAAACTGAAAATTTGTGTTGTATTTCATTACAAGTCATGTCGACTTCGGCATCAGTTGTGGATAATTCACCATCAGTCCTTCAGTTGCAAGGTCAGATAAATGGGCAACCGGTGTCAATGCTTGTGGACTCAGGGAGTACAGCCTCATTCATTAATGTAAACCTCAAGGGACTGCTGCATGAGTGTACAGCTATTGCCAATCCTGTTTGTGTTAAGGTAGCAGACAACAAAGAACTACAATGTACTGAGGAAGTCAGAGATTGTGTGTGGACAGCACAAGCGCAGGAATTTGAGACAAATTTTAAGCTGCTTCAGTTGGGTTTGTTTGATGTTATACTGGGGCAGGACTGGCTGTACAAACACAGTCCCATGTATATTGATTGGCCTACCAAAAGATTGAAAATATCAGATGAAAGATTCCCGGTATATTTGCAAGGAATGGGGGCTGCAACACCAATTTGTCATGAGATCAGTGTGGAGCAGCTAATGGGAATTTCGAAAAATGCAGACATTGAGCAAATTCTTCTCATTCAAACGGTACAGCCTGAGCAACAAGGAGTCGAGGAAGAATTACCACCAGAGATACAGGGAATTCTCAAACAATTTCCTGATGTCTTTGCAACTCCATATATTCAGGCTTCTGTTGCCCCGCGTGCTAATCACAAGCTCCTGTTCAAGTTCTTCGGTCCTTTTCGTGTCCTGCAACATGTGCTGGCAACTAGGTTGAGAAAGAAAGCAAACCAGGTGGTGACCCAGAATCTCATTCAGTGGTCTAATGGAGAAACTGCCGTGGCAACTTGGGAAGATCGTGAAGAACTTGAAGGGCGCTTCCCGGAGGCTCCAGCTTGGGGACAAGCTGTTGCTAAAGGAGGAGGGGGTGTCAGGGTACCTACTGCTACGGTAGTACCTGACCTGATCGCTAACGCTGAAGCAGAGGAGGAAACGGTGCTCGACACCCAAAGGCCAACGAGGCCCAGGAGGCCCAACCCCAAGTTCTACGGCTCGGCCTGGCAAGCGTGATTACTAAAGACACCAGCGTAACGCAGATGAGGGCATCCAGTTGGATCACGACGGACGGCTCTCTCTCGATCCCCTTCTTCTCTTGTTTCCCTGTCCTTGCTTCTTCTTCCTCGATCCCCTTCTCCCAGAACTCAATTCGAACCTCTGTAATAGTGTATCTGGAATTGTATCGTGAGAATCCGAGAGCGCCCCTTACACAACACCGTCTAACTTGGTTGCTATAAATGACATGACAGTAAGTTATCAGCTATACTATTGCTCTGGCTCTAATCTGGACACGCTGGACAAGTGGATACCTGGTACAGGCAGCCACGTAGGAGTATTCAAGAAGCTGATGGGCCGCGCCTCGGTGCCTCCTAGGCCAACTTTAGTAGCACATGTCATTTGTAGCTTGAAACAACGTTTCTGCTTGCAATCTGTATATTCCATCAACAACTAATGGTACACTTTATTTTGGTATATTTAAATTTGACCACGTCTAGGGAGCAATCGTGTGCTCGTTTGCTATCCGCAGCCCTCGCCCCTCGCTAGAAAAGGAAAGATTCGTCCGCTACGAAAACCTGAAAGGGATAGGGAGGCTGACCAGGTGCGCCCCCCGCGCCGCGCGTCCCACGCATCTGGAGGGCCGATACCCCGCTGGTTGCCCACATCGCGACAATCCCTTTTCCCTTGCCCACATCGCGACACCATTGTCTTCCCCATACGTGCTTCCCACTCTCCCCCGTCTTCTTCTACAACTCATCTAGCAGGAGCCATCGTTGCTTCTCCCTCTGCTCTAGCCAAAAAAACTGGGAAAGACCACTGCATAGCATGGATCTGTAGGTTTCTGAACTTACAGGAAGACAAGGAAAGCAACTACAGGGGAAAAGTCACATCAGCCCTGGTACGTTTCTCCCCTTGTTTTGCTGCTGTTTTTCCTGTAGAATTCACCTGGTAACCTGTAGTTTGAACAACTAAACCCAAAAAACACCCGGAACACACTCCTGTAAAAATGGATCCCCCATACCATCTGATGGATTTCTGCAAATCATCAACTTAAAATTTGGTGTAATGCAACTTTGAAAACTGACTGCAGAAAAGCAACTCAGTATAGAAGCAGAACAAACTTGAGATTCAGTAACCAGAAAGCAACTTAGTATAAAACTGGTTGCAACTAACATTATGAGTTGCTTGCCTACACTGTTTCTTATCATGGGGCTGCAGCAACTTGGTACCAAACTGGCTGCAACTGATGCAATAACCAGAAAGCAACTTAGTATAAAAAAAGACCACCTTGGTTCATGAATTCTTAGATTATTGACTGGTGCATGATATGGTGTCTTTTAGGCCTAGACGCCTAGTACCAAAATATGTACAACTTCAAAATGCAAAACCATGTGCAACTGCATATGAATCCATAACAACTTCATGCAAAAAAGAAAAGCACAACTCCTGCCTGATCCTTGCTGCTGCTGCCCTGCTCCTTACTGCTCCATGACTGTCTGCAACTGGGGATGAAAAAAGCAGAAACCATGAGTTTCCATTAGGTTGGTAGTGCTTGATGCTATGTATCTGTGAAGTACAAAATGCAGGAATCTCAATGTTTTTTCCAATATACAGAAAATGTGCTGCTTTTGTGTACATTCATGTTTCCAAGTTAAGTTACAGTTAGTTGTTCTTATTTTTTCAGATGGTTGATGATGTCGCACACCTTCCGCGATAGAAAATTGTGAGCCAATTGTGCAACTAAAATTCTGATGTGCAAAAATTTAACCTAATAGGAAAAGCAACTTTGTTAAAATTAACCTACAACTTAGTGAGCCCGTTGTGCAACTAAAATTCTGATGTGCAAAAAGATTGTGTGCTGCTGTGATTTAGTAACTTACTGGACACTGTTCCTGCAACTTACTGCCCATGGTTTACGCCAACGCACACCTTTCCAAACAGAGATCACAAAACAGAGAAAAAACAACTTGGTAAAATTACTCTACAACTTAGTGATGCCTGTTAAACAACTTGAGCTAATTTGCAACCTTGAGAAAAAAACCTGATACAACCTACATACATCAGTTTTGAGCCCCACCCTTTAGTGTTCTACAAATGTGCAACTTTGAGTTCTAAAAAAATGGGATTCAAGCAAACTTAGTGGACACTACACACGCAACTTAATTGGAGAGCTGGGAATATGGAAATAAAAAAATGCTTAAATTTCAACAAGTACCCATCAAAGAAAACCCTACAAAATGCAACAAAACTCTGGGCCTGAACTAGGACTGATGTGTGAGTTGCATATAGGGATTGGTGCGTCAGATACAGGTGCAACAAACCACACACCCCTACGTACCACCCCTTGCTGTTCTAATGTTCAACTTTGAGTTCTGGATGCAATTTAAGCAACTTAGTGATCATGCTCTCCAACTTATGGAGGGTGTGTACTACCTTAAAAAAAACATGTACTCGTAACTTAGTGATTATGCTCTGTGAACTTGTGGAGGTGTGTATGCTCTCCAACTTTGCACTCACCTGAAAACCTACTGCTCTGCACCTTCCGTAGTGGTTTGACTACATCGATTTGGTACTCCATTGCTCTCTAAACTTAGTATCATAGTCTGCAACCTAAAAACTTCTGCTCTGCAGCTTTTGTCTGCATCTAATTTGTGGCACAAACTAAAGATAAACCCACCAGCGAGGGAGTTTCTTGACAGGTTCAAGAACCGCAGCGCGCCGCAGAAGGCCATGAACGTCAGGGGCAGCGCCGCGTTGAAGGCGTTCGACGAAATGTCCACCTCCACGAGCGCGCACGGCGATGACGGCGCATGCGAGAGGTTGCCTTAGAACTAGAAGGCATTGCCGCGCGGGTCGAGAAGTTGCAGCGCCGGTAGCGCGAGGAACGCGTCAAGCCGGAGCTCGCCGGCGAGGCCCAGGCCGCTGAGGTTGACGGCAAGGATGCTGCCGCCGGCCCACAAGCACGACGCGGTGGAGTTTGCGCCGGCGCCGGAAGCGCATCTCGTGAGAGCACTACGCGGTTCGTCCGCCACGGACGCGCGCCTGAAGGCGAGCAGCGCCGCCCGCCGTCGTCGGCCATGGCGGACGCTAGCGCAGCTCGCTCCCCCGCCCTCATTCTCGCTCTCTGCGTCGCTCACCGAGCTCGTCGCCGGCGACGGATTTCGCGAAATCGCCGGAGAACCATAGTTGGCTGGGGATTTAATTTGTCTGATACGATGGACGGGGGAAAATGGATAGAGAGGGGTGCGACTCCTGAGTTCGAGCACCACCCCGATTCTTTACCGTGTCCATGTGTTTACGGGGCCCACCCATCCCGTCGGAACCGGACAACGTGAGGACGCGTTTGATCGACGAATCGGACGGACACCATGCGATTGCTCGCTGAGACGAGATAGCATCCGTGCATTTTTTAGCGTTTGGGTTTAAATTTACATGGAAATCTCAAACGATAACAATGGTAGCTTGTTTTGGGTTAGTCAGAAAAAATTAAAGGCCTTAGCAGCTTAGTCTAACTGTCTAAGACCGGCCCATCTCGTTTTTTGGACGCACTCACGCGGGAGAATCGGTGGGTCCAGGGGGAGCTCCTATGTCTCGCCTTCAGCGGCGGAAGTGACCCGCGCCGCCCGAAGGTGCGATCACTAGGCCGGCCCATTTAAACTTTTATATTCTTTGTTTTGTCTTTCCTTTTTTCCTTTTTTTATTTTATGTTCTATGTTTTTATTTTCATTAAAAAATTGAAATCCTTATCTTGTGAACATTTTAAATCAGAACATTTTTCAGATCATTATAATTTTCAATTCTGAATATTTTTAAATTTAAATTTTTTAAATCTGAATAATATTCAATTTGATTTTTATTTCAAATTTGAACATTTTTTAAAATCATAAAAATTGAAAAAATAAAAAACAAAAATGGAAATAAATAAAAATAAATAAAAATAAAAAGAAAATAGAGAAGAAGAAAAACAGAAAAAAGGAAAAAGAAAATCCACCAAATGGGCGGGCCATCAGCAAAGTTCTTCAGGCGGTGTGACCGTCTCACGCCGCAACGGGCGATATATAGGATTTGGGGGTACATGGAGCTCCTATAGGTAAATGTGGCAACAGGGGCCAATTCACCTATTAGGGGATGGTTTCGGTTAGACAATCTTCGTGGGGCTCTTGTCAAAGCCAAAACCCTCCCCATCGGGTAAGCGCAGGCTGGTTTTGGGCCACCACTATCCATACTTGATACCCATAAATTTCCCACTAGGGAACATGACATGTGGGGCCGAGATAATATATATGTATGTATACATACCAGAAACCGTAATTCCTAGGCGTGCAACCCGTGCTTGTTTCCCCCTCCCGACCCCAACCACCACAGCCTGTAAAGACGCATGCCTCTCTCGAAATCCCGATCCTGGGGTTCCCATCTCTTCTCCACCACACGCCGGCACCCTCACTTTCCACCGCAGTCGACGATGCCCTTGCTCTCCAGTGCACACCGCCTCTCTCCACTCGAACGCCGCACTGCGGCGTCTATCTCCTCTCATCCACCGGCTGCATCCTCTCAACCACCGTCGGGTTCCTCTCGGCCATCGACCCACCGCCACATCCTCGCAGTCACTGCTCGTCGCTACGTCCTCTCAGCCACCGTTGCATGCAAGAGGAAATACCTGGATAATGATCCAGAGGGCAAAGCTGCAAGCATGGTCTCAAGTTGGCAGGAGGAAATACAGAAGCCATCCTGGCGTCCGTTTACGACTATTAAGGTCGATGGAGAAGATAAGGTGTCTGTCCAATTTTTCTCTACAGTATTCATGCACTTCCATTCTTTGAATTTTGTGTCAACAATGATTGGCTCCAAACCTCTTGGGTTTCTGCACAATTGCAGGAGGTTGTAGATGACAATGGTCCCAAACTGAGACAGCTGCGGCTCGAGTGTGGCGACAGTGTCTGCTGTGCAGTGAAGGTCGCCCTGAGCGAGATCAACGAGTATAGCCCTCACGGACGGCACGTCGTGAATGAGATCTGGAACTTCCCAGAAGGGCGGAAGGCGATGATGACCGACGCGATCATGTACATTATGGAGCAGCTGACAGTGGCAGACCCAGGATTGGGAGGATGTGAATTCAAAATTCCCCGCAAAAATCGTTCAACTTCAATCTGATTGGGAGATGGGAATTCAAAAAAAAAAATCCTGCTCTTACTCTTTTCTGTGAAAGATACAGAAGGGAACATGAGCATGGTTTGATAATAGAGTACAGCTGTTGTGCTTTCTTGTTGTGTGTTTCTTGGATATAGCTGGGAGATCATAGTTTGCTGAGTCCTGTGTATCCAATTAGCTGTAACTAACTAAAATCATGCTGTGTTATCTGTAATAATAGACAGTTAGCCTACTGAAGATGCCCTGTTGTACATTTTGTCCAGGTGCCATGTACACTTGTGTGCCTATTATCTTCAGCCTCACGGCACCGTGCTCTTGTTTGCTTCATCAGTGGTGTTTATACAGTTTCTAGAGTCTGAATAAATGGATTTTTTTTGTATTTTTCCAGACACCATTTTTGGCTTTGCTAGCAGTTCAGATGTCCATTGCAGTTGCTACTAACTTTACTAGTTATATATTTTCTGTGTGGCTATTTTTCAATAGTTTAAGTAAACATAAGTTTTGCTCACCACAGTTCACTAGCGCCTAAGCATCTTACTGTCACAAAAAAAAAAGTATATGTGTATGCTTCAACCAAGGGCAAGTTCAGCAATTCCAATATGCAAAAATGCCATAGGAACCATGCAAGCAAGTAGAGAGTGAAATGTTAAAAACCATGCTCAGAGTACACTAATTGGCATCACAGCTAGAGTTTACATCAACTGCCACAGAAGTTACAGCAACCATGTGCCATCAGTCATCACAGACAGCAAAGTTTACTCCGCTAAGTTAAACGTAACTCGTTCAGACACGTCCATTCATCCACCCAGATAACTAAATGTACAGCAGGGGCTGTCGACGCACCTCACAGGGGCCCGAGGAAATCACCATCCAGCGTCACAAGGAGCTGGAACTGGCGATCTGCTTCCATCCAGCGGAACCCCAAGACCTTGAAGCGCACGATGGTGTCCTTCTCCAGCTTCGAGTGGTCCTTCATGAACATCGGGTTGTCACCGCCAATGTACTTGTACTCGCTCATCAACTTATACGACAGAAAGATGTTCTCTATCGGTCCAGATTTGAGGAACACGCCATGCTTCAGGATCTTCTCCACACAGCCGACCAAGATCTCACCCTTCATGGGCTTCTGAGTGATGCAGGTAAATGTGACCGGGAAAAGAACATCTCCGGTCAGCTCACGAACTTTCCCTTCAGATATCGACTTCAGCTCATTGACGGCGATGTAGTAGCCATGGTCCTTGGAGGCCTTCCTGTTTGTTATGTCCTACAGAAGACGCACGATGACGGACTTGCGGAGTAACAGACCCTCGGGGCTCAGCTGGTCAGGAGAGATCAGAACATTCCAAGACATCTCCGCCTGAAGGAAAACCATGGTTGATTACCTGACAAATGTGAAATTTGTACAAGATATCAGCCTTTTTGTGGTGCAGTAATCCTTTACTGATACCTTCATGCTTAAGGAATTACAGGGCATGGAAACTTAAAATACATTTCTTCTGTTACAGAGCACATACAATTGCAAACTTACTGTCCATAAACAAGCAGAAGATAAAAGTAGGAGAAATGAATGGAATAGTAAAGAGTAAAAAATGTCAGTCATAGTGTTTTTACTTCCTACAAATGACTGGGTGCCCATGGTAAAATATAACAGACACATGCTTGAGGGCAGATAAAATAAAAATGGCATTTCTTCTGTTTTCTTCTGTTATTGACATACAAATGCAAATTTACTGTCCACAAACAAACATAAAATTAAATTAGAAGCAACAAACAAAATAGATAAGACTTAATAGGGAAAATGTCAGACCATGATGTTTCTGCATTTTATATTAATACCATTATGCTAGAACAACATATTAGGCATCTACACTGAAAGCTTAAATTTACAGATTTTTTCTTCTAATGTTCTACATTATATATTCTCTGTTTGCACACATCAACTATAGAAAAAAGTGAAGTTTTGGTCAATTTATATGAATGTATCAGAAGAGTTGTGCTGCAGCATTCTTATATGAAAACTCTGCACAAATCACATAGTTAAGTGAAATAATTCACACATTCTGTTCTTATTGCAAAGCGTGGGTACCGCATTGCACCCGCACGGCAGAGCCAAGCAATCAAACACTTCTATGCACAATTGGAATGATGTGGAAAGATATCAGAAATTTATCAGCATCCAAAAGCTCCAGCTATTATTAATACTAGATTTCCACAATCGTTGACGCTAATTTTAACAGTGGGATATATCCTAATATAACGACCAAAAGGGAGGATTGAATTTACAATGACTGTTGAGATACAGAACATGACCTATAATCTCAGCCGCATGTCTGCAACATTTTGTAAGAAGAGCATAACAGCACTTTTAACATAATGAATGAGACTAACAGGGACTAGCCCCTGTTGACTTTTAATTAAAGAAGAAACAACCGTGAGCACCATGCGGACTTGAGGACTCGAACGCTGGTGGGCTAGGCGCACACCCGTTGCCACTATCAACTGGTCGACGCCCAGTTCTCAATACTTCTAACATAATCAGTTGATCATAAAAGAAAAGAAAAGGAACACAAGTATATGCAACAACCAGGTCCGTTAAGGTGTCAATAATGCTGTAAACGCTGGTTAATTTGTAGGATTACTGCATAAATATCCACGATCATGTAACTTGTAACGAAAACATTCCTGGGAGAAGCACCCATATCATCTATCCTGAACATGAAGCATTTCAGCTTGGCTGTATAGCCAAACGCCATATATTTCAAGGTGGAATGTTTGGACCCTCTACCAAAATTTTCCTGATCTGGGCACAATATGAATAGCACATCTTTAACCCCATTATCAGGGAACGCATGAATGACATCTCCTCTCAGTCGAAGGACATTAAGAACCGCGTGGGGTTTAGGTAAACCCCCAAAATTTGGGGGAAAGCGAGACTTTGCTAAAATAATCGAATCTATAACGCGGGTAGATGGATCCTCGCGAAGAAGGATTCGGGTTTGGTGGCAAACATTCAGCAACGAACGACAATGCTAAGCGTTTAGAGTAGGGGAAATACCTAGGATTTGAGAATTTAGGTTAAAGAACAATAAACAAGTGGGGGAAGTGGGGAGATGCATGGGGGTGCCGGATACCTGACCGCCGCCGCTCGCCGGCCCTGCAGTACCGCCGCTCTCCCGCTAGTTCGCGCCGCAGATGGCCGCCGCGCGCTACTGCTGGTCGCCGCTGTGTTCCAGAGTGAGAGAGAGGGAGAAAGAGAGCAGTGCAGTGTGCCGAGCAACTATTTTAGGGAGTTACAGCAATTACCATGGGAGGTAGGCATCTCTCCGAAATTACACCACTGCCACCGCAGACGACGGGAGGGTGCTGAAACTATTTTAAACTTGACTCGTAATAATTTGAGGTGCTTGGAACACTTGCATAGTGTGCCGCAGATTTTTCAAGCCATTTCTGGAGAGAAAAGATGAAGAAAAAATTCGCATATGAAAAAGTATAGAACCATATGGGGCCTGATTTTTTTAAAATTGGGGAAATTTCCTTCATTCATCTCGTGGTTAACTGACCGACCACTAGATTTGGAGCTGCCATGGCATTGAACATACACCTTTTCATCCTTCTCGCGGCTAGCGAATGCTGCAATGAGTTCATCCTCTCCAGATAGGCATGACGATGAATTCGTGAACATCTCCATAATGAACTCACACCATCGATCTCTTTACTAGCATTCCAAGATGTGGCTCCTCTCATCTCTCTATATCCTCTTCCACACCACAGTGAGTGATAGTGAGTTCATTATGGAGATGTTCACGAATTCATCGTCATGCCTATCTGGAGAGGATGAACTCATTGCAGCATTCGCTAGCCGCGAGAAGGATGAAAAGGTGTATGTTCAATGCCATGGCAGCTCCAAATCTGGTGGTCGGTCAGTTAACCACGAGAGGAATGAAGGAAATTTCCCCAATTTTAAAACAATCTGGCCCCATATGTCTCTATACTTTTTCACATGCGAATTTTTTCTTCATCTTTTCTCTCCAGAAATGGCTTGAAAAATCTGCGGCACACTATGCAAGTGTTCCAAGCACCTCAAATTATTACGAGTCAAGTTTAAAAATATTGTATAAAAAGTTAAGTTTAAAATAATTTCAGCACCCTCCCGTTGTCTGCGGTGGCAGTGGTGTAATTGCTGTAACTCCCTAAAATAGTTGCTCGGCACACTGCACTGCTCTCATTCTCTCTTTCTCCCTCTCTCTCACTCTGGAACACAGCGGCGACCAGCAGTAGCGCGCGGCGGCCATCTGCGGCGCGAACTAGCGGGAGAGCGGCGGTACTACAGGGCCGGCGAGCGGCGGCGGTCAGGTATCCGGCTCCCCCATGCATCTCCCCACTTCCCCCACTTGTTTATTGTTCTTTAACCTAAATTCTCAAATCCTATGTATTTCCCCTACCCTAAACGCCTAGCATTGTCGTTCGTTGCTGAATGTTTGCCACCAAACCCGAATCCTTCTTCACGAGGATCCATCTACCCGCGTTATAGATTCAATTATTTTAGCAAAGTCTCGCTTTCCCCCAAATTTTGGGGGTTTACCTAAACCCCACGCGGTTCTTAAAGTCCTTCGACTGAGAGGAAATGTCATTCATGCATTCCCTAATAATGGGGTTAAAGATGTGCTATTCATATTGTGCCCAGATCAGGAAAATTTTGGTAGAGGGTCCAAATATTCCACCTTGAAATATATGGCGTTTGGCTATACAGCCTAGCTGAAATGCTTCATGTTCAGGATAGATGATATGGGTGCTTCTCACAGGAATGTTTTCGTTACTAGTTATATGATCGTGGATATTTATGCAGTAATCCTACAAATTAACCAGCGTTTACAGCATTATTGACACCTTAACGGACCTGGTTGTTGCATATACTTGTGTTTCTTTTCTTTTATGATCAACTGATTATGTTAGAAGTATTGAGAACTGGGCGTCGACCAGTTGGTATTGGCAACGGGTGTGCGCCTAGCCCACCAGCGTTCGAGTCCTCAAGTCCGCATGGTGCTCACGGTTGTTTCTTCTTTAATTAAAAGTCAACAGGGGCTAGTCCCTGTTAGTCTCATTCATTATGTTAAAAGTGTTGTTATGCTCTTCTTACAAAATGTTGCAGACATGCGGCTGAGATTAATTAGGTCATGTTCTGTATCTCAACAGTCATTGTAAATTCAATCCTCTCTTTTGGTCGTTATATTAGGATATATCACACTGTTAATATTAGCGTCAACGATTGTGGAAATTTAGTATTAATAATAGCAACCCCTGCTAATGGCAGACCCTTGAAAAGAGGGTGTATTTCCATATCCAGTTATTCACCATCCACGAGATAGAATTTTCCCACGGGCACTTGAAACCCCCTGCTAATGGCAGACCGGAGAACTCCTGCATCTGATGCAGAGCCTTCACACCCACATGAAATAAATGTGAAGTTTAGGTCCAAGTCGCAAGCTACCATCATATTTTGAGAAAGGGTTCCTTTCCTATTCCTATATGGAGCAGCTATATCTTCAGCAATTGTAATGGGGATATGGGTTCCATCAATTGCCCCAATGCAATTCTGCATATTAAAAAACAGCAAACATGGTGGGTTTAGAAATGAATATGGATAAGCTTGGAGAAGTTTTTGACAAAGTAGATAGATGTATAGTGGTTCACCTGAAAATAAGGCCAAAAGAGAGGGTTCGAAACGATTTTTGTGTGGGGCTGGAGCGAAACTGGAACCTTCACAAATCTGTGGACTAGAATTGGAATTATGTTGAAAATCTCATTCATCTTCCTACTAACTGTTTTAGCACTATGTTGGAAGTATTTTTGTAGATCTTGATTGGTAGCATTATGTGAGATCATGTACATGAACATGCCCAACTGCTCATCGACACCTACAATTGGTGTGCCTTCCAATAGACGTTCTCTTTTAAGATAATTTGAGATGGATCTAAAAATTTCAGGCTCTATCCAAAATTCAACCTTAGACCAACTCTCATGTCCTTCAAGTATCTCCTTAACCTTCATAGCACCGGTTAAGGAAGATGTGTGGACTGGTCTTTTTTCCTCATAAACACAAGAGTATATAGCGGGAACCAAAACGAAGAAAAGTTCGTCGTCTTCTTCTTGTTCTTGCAGCAGAAATTTTCTAATCTTATCCCTTCTAGAACCCATCACTAGTATTTTAAGCAAGAAAAAATTAATAACAGTGCAGCTAGGAGTATGGTAATTACAAAACCAGGAACAATAGAAGGCACAAATTTATCAAGGATATAACCAGGAACAGATGAATAGCATTATTAAGTGTAAGAACAAATCAGGTAGTACTGTACCTGCAATTCAACGGTGTTATAGATGAAAATTATGCTTAGCCCAAGGAAAGATATGGCGAGATTTACAAGTGACTCCAAACAAAACAGAAAGCATCCAATATGTATATACCACAAGTCCACAAGCCATAGTATCAAAGCAGCTATTCTATTTACAGGTAGAAGGGAGGAGGAGAATGAGACGTTGACTCACAGATGGTGTTGCTCTAGTCGGCAGTGCTGCAAAATATAGGATTTCTGAAGGAATATGAGGTGCTGCAATATGTCACTAACGGTTGACAGCGTGCAAGATCTGTACCAGCAACAAATTAGTGCGGGGATGAACTATGCTAGGCAGCACAAAGATCTCAGATCTGGAGCGGCACAAAGATCTCTCGATCTGGAGCAGCACGAAGCACAGATACAGCCACTATGCTAAGCAACACAAAGAATTCTAACAAGGAGGAGGTGGTCACGTTCCTAAATCTGGAGCAGCAACTCATCAGTGCAAGGACTAGGATATGAACTACAGAAAGCAAAACAAGGAGGGGAGCAGGAGTAGGACTAACCTTCGTCGAAGTAGGAGGCAGACAATCGCGACCGCTGGCCGTCGTCGTCGCCGGAGGGGACAGGTGATTTGCGGCGTAGCAGATCTTGGGAGAAGGACGACCGCCCCGGAGAGGGGAAAGGCGGGAGAGGAGAGGAACGTGGAGTTGGAGCGCTCGGGAGGGCCCCGCTCCAGTCGCTGGAGGAAGAAAATCGCCGGAGACGGGAATGGCGGCGCCTCTGTGTCCCGTCGCACTTCCGTCGCGAGACGAGAGCGCCTCGAGGGTTTCGTCCCCGACCTCCCGACTAGAATCCCAGAATCCCCTGCCACCAAACAAGCCCTTATGGGGTTTAACTTGATTAAACTGGGCCGGTTGAAAGGATCGGTATGACACCTAGAGGGGGGGGGGGGGTGAATAGGTTCTACTTCAATTTTAGTCTTTTTCAAATTAGGCTTGACACAAAAGGTAAATTCTCTAGATATGCAACTACGGTGAATTTACCTATATGACAAGCTAGCAACTAAGCACGATATAAAGTAAAAGCGATAAGCAAGGATAGAAGTAACCGAAAGTGAAAGCACACGGAGACACGGATGTAATCCCGAGTTCCTCCTTGTTAAGGGAGTACGTCTCGTTGGAGAGGTGTGAGGCAGCACAAAGCTCGAACCTCAACGCCACAAAGGCGGTGCACCCTCTTCTCCGATGAACCGCACCACAAAGGATTGGTTCACCTTCCACTATCGGATTCCTTCAAGGCGGAAACCGGAGCCCTTACAACAACGACTTGGGGCACAACCCACAAAGGATTGGGGGCTCCCAAACAGCTATAATCTGTCACAAAGACAAGTAAGTGAGTACAACAATGGGCTAGGTTTTCCTAGTGGAAACCCTAGCAAATGGGCCCTCAAGCTAATGAGGGGGAAATGACAAATGGCTCGGTGAAGATGTAGATCGGGGCCTTCTCCTTCAATCCTCCAAAGATCAACGAGTTTGGGTGGAGGGATTGGGAGATCTAGTGGTTCTTGAGCTTGCAACAATGGTGTTCTTCAAATGTGGGCGAGCTAGCTGGCTGGAAGAAGGTGGAGGGGTATTTATACCCCTCCCCAAAAAGTAGCCGTTGCAGACAAGTATCACACCGGAATATCCGGCCCTAGTGGCCGGAAACTCCGGCCTGGGGCGGAAACTCCGGTCTTCTGGGGCCGGAAACTCCGGCCCACACCAGGGGCTGAGCACACTTCACAGCAGCAGATGCTTGGGCAAAACTCCGGTGCCCTGGGGCCGGAAACTTTGGCCAGGGGCGGAAACTCCGGCCTTTGGGGCCGGAAACTCCGCCCCCACCAGGGGCTGAGCACACAACATAGCAACTGAAGCTTGGGGAAAAACTCCGGTGCCCTTGGGCCGGAATGTTCAGCCAGGGGCGGAAACTCCGGCCTTGAGGGCCGGAAACTCCGCCCCCCACCAGAGGCTGAGCAACATTTCAGCAGCTTCTGCTTCTTCGAGGAAAAGTCCAGAGACCGGAAACTCCGGTCATGTAGGCCGGAAACTCCGGCCTAAAAAGCTCCAGAAACTCTTTTCTCTTTTTGGTGTTGATGCATATGTTGTAAACAATAACCCTGCATTACTTAACACCAGATTAGACATACCTAGTGTTGTTAACTAACACACAAAACTAGGAGATCACAAAATATTCTTTCAATCTCCCCCTTTTTGGTGTTAGATGACAACACACGGATTTGCAATAAAGTTCACCACACTATCAAGTATAACAAATGGAAAAGCTCCCCCTAGATGTGTGCATACAACTCATTTGCTTTGGAATGCAAATGCACACATATAGAGAGACAAGTTCCAACACAAACAAGACATATCACATAAAAAAGGTTGAGTCTAGAGATAAAGACCATACCTTGTGCATAAACATGTAGATATACATCCATAACCATAGCACAATAAGGTAGACTCAAACCATACATAATAGAAATCCATATGTCTTACACTCACATAGTTCACAACACATAATATGCAAATAAGTTCCAAATAACATAAAAGGGACACAAGCGCAATAAAAATGATAAAAGGCACATGCTTGTGTCCAACCCATGCAAATCCCGGAGAACCTAATAGAACTACTTCTCCCCCTTTGGCATCGAGAAGCCAAAAAGGGAAAAGAGCATAGCTAACGAAACCCAAGGAGATCACTCGGAGTCTTCTTCCATGTCATCATCCCCTTCTTGATTGTAGTCTTCATCGGAGAGATTCATGGGAGCCTTGCCGGTGTTGCAGGAAGTGGAGGGCAATGAAGTCACATCCTCATAATCAGCCCAAGGAAAAGCCTCTTGGTTCCACTTGTCTAGAGAGATAATCTCGGAGGACGAGGAGGATAAAATAGGAATGCCATCTTCATCTTCTTCCGGAGGAGGAGTGATGCTACCATTGTTAAGCTTGCGCAATTCCTTGATCATGATCTTTTGGTTGCTTATGATGGTCTTCTCTCTCACATATGACCCATGATTCTCCTTGTGAATAGCAACATCCATGCAAAGCAACTTTCTCTTCCACCAAGAAAGCTTACTAACTTCCGTGTTCACTTTGGCCCTTCCTCTAAGATATGAGGGAGGGTCGGCATTCTTGCTTCTCCTTCTAGGCATTGGGGCCTCGGTCTCCGCTTCCTCATCACTAGATAGCGGAGGATGTGCTCGAGAGGAAGACGGTTGCTTGGTGTGCTTGCTAAGTTGGTTGAGAGTCCCCTTGGCATGCTTTGTGAAGCGAGAGGTATCGATGTTGGGGACCTTGGAGAGGATGAGCTTCATCACATATGGTGCATAGAGAGGGTTCTTGTGCTCAAATATGGCCCAATGCAATTCACACTTGATGAAATCCATGACATCAACTTCTTGGCCTTCGCAATCCGGACCGGCTTGGTGCACCTTGTAAGCATGGTATAAGAGATTGACAAGCCCTCCTCGAATGACATCCACATTTCCGGCTTGAGGAGCAAGATTGAGCCGAACCATGCGAAGGAAAATGTTGTAGGTAGGGAGGAGGTCTTGAATAGTGCCAACCGATTTTGCAACTGAATATAAGGGGCGCAAGCGACGCTTGTTGTAGGCAGCCCCTTCCACATGCATTCTCTTCCCAACACAAGTAGTGGCCCCCTTGAACTCATAACCCAAACACCTACCAAACTCCACAAAGTTGGAGGTGCACTTGCGAGAACCGGTCATCCAAGTCATGGTGACATCTTCATCATTATCAAAAACCACTGTGGCAAAGAACTGATGCACAAGCTGAATATCAAAATCTTCATGAACATGGGAGATGAGCCTCTCAAGTCCAAGCTTCCGAGCAATCATCACGGCCTCTTGAAAATAAGGCTTCTTGTCCAGGCTCTCAAGGCTCAACACCTTTTGCTCACACACCATATGCTTCTTATCAATGCGGGCATATATCTCATTCATGATCAGCTGCTGCCCCCTTGGAAAATTAGGATCATCGGTGTTGGATGGCAAGTCATAGAACTGCTGAGATCTCATCCGACGAAACTCGATCTTCCCCATGCCCAAAACAGTGGTCAAGGAGTCAAAATGAGCTCTCTCGGCCTCTTCTTCATTATCAAACCCACCAAGGGCAGCATGTCTTGTGGCTTCTTCATCTATGGTACTCTGCTGTCTCAGGCGGTCAACGCGGCTGTCATACAGTAGCTTGTCCCTTGTTTGAGCACGAACAACTTTCCTTGGTGACTTGTCAGGATGTTTCATGGAAGCCTTTTTCCTCTGCACACCTGTGAAAGACAGAATAGGAGAAAAGCTTGGGGATAAGCTTGCATGTCCAGGAACCAAAGAAGAAGTAACCAAAGAATTCTGGGCACAAACTTTCTGATCTACCCCGGAGTTTCCGGCCTCAGGGGGCGGAGATTCCGGCCCAGACCGGAGTTTCCGGCCTGGAAGACCGGAGTATCCGGCCCTGAGATGGGAAACCTCAATTTAGCTCAAGAAACTTTGTGCTGAGAATTCTAGGGTTACATCTAAGATACACCTTGCCATCTAGAAGATTCTACACCAAGAAAAACTAGGGGAACTACTCTCCAAACTTAGATCTAGGAGAAAACCTAAGGAGAGAGAGTTGGTTACCCTTTTTGTCCATGGTGCAGCCCAAACGGAGGAGAGGAAGGTCCCCTGCGTTGGTGTGGAGGAGGAGGCCGGAGGCACGGCGGATTCCGGCGGCTGGGAGCAGCCGGAGAGGCACTTCAGGGCGGCGACTGTCGTGGGTTTGTCACGTCAGATGTCATGGATGACTTCGTAGGTGTGGGATTACGCGAGACAAGCATCTCCGAGCTTGGGATCGCAGGAACAAAGATCGACACAGATTTACCCAGGTTCGGCCCACTCAATGTGAGGTAAAAGACCTACTTCCTGCCTACCCTAGATTGGTATTGATATGATATATGTGGTGTTACAATGGAGGCGATCCGATCTGGTACTCGCCGTATCAACTAGGGTTTAAGGGCTTCGACCCTCTCTAAGTCCTGCGAGTTCTCTTTATATACACAGAGACTCGCTAGGTTACAAAGGAAACTTCCTGTACAAGGAAAGTATCAATAGAGACCTATTCGGAGACTAACTCCTCCTTACGCCTCCAGGATGTATCTTCTAGATGCTTCTCCTTATGGCGGTGCGATATTGGGCTTGTTCCCATGTGGGCCTTCATCCGTGCGAGTAAGCTTGAGTCGCACTTGTTCATATGGGCCGCGGGTTAATCCAGAAAGTATTCCCCCGACATTAGCCCCCAAGATTGGTTAGGACTTCACGGAGAGGATCTCCTAGTTGCTTGAAAGGGTCGTTGAGCCGCACTGTGAACGTTCTGCCCAATCTCTGATTGACGCGGCTTAGAGCTGCGACTTATGCGCGCGACTCATCCGCCCTGCTGGAAATATTCTGTTTCCTTTAATTGCGGACCGTTCCCCATTCCGCGGACGCAAATTGTGCCGTTAGTTTCGGGCCCTCCAGTTATAAGCTGCGGCAGCCTAGGTCAACATTCACTTGCCTCTGCTCTTTCCTCATTGTTAGTTGCGCCGCCGTCTTCCCCAATCGAACTCAGCTCCCCATCCAAGCTCTTCTCGCCATGGCGCCAAGGGCAAAGCCATCCGACGATAGGCGCAAGATGTCCTGCAACTGGGAAGGTTCTTGGGTGACGGAGAAGTTCCTCGCAGATCTCGCTGATAATGGCTTCTTGCCGCCGAAGGAGAACAACATCTGGCGGGCGCCAGGCAATGAACTCGAGCCGCATCCCCGGCCCAACGAACTGGTGATGTTCGTGGAGCACGTGGAGCGCGGATTCACGCCGCCCGGCTCCCTCTTCTTCCGCGATCTGATGCAATGCCTTGGCCTCCGCCTCCACGATATCGGGCCTAACTCCATGCTCCAGGTGAGCAATTTTCACGTTCTCTGCGAGGACTATCTGGGCATAGCCCCCAACATCGATCTGTGGCTGGCCTCTTTCTCCTGCAACAGCCAACTCGTTTCGAAAGGCGGCGCCTACGTTCAGGTTGGCGCCATCTGTCTGCAACGCCATAGAAACTCTTGTCTTCCCAAGCTTTCCTTGGCGAATCGACCCAGGGCCTGGCACACATCTTTCTTTTACTGCCAGGATACTTCTCCGGAAGGCGAAACTCGCCTCCCTTCTTGGTCCAATTCCCTTTTTGTGCCTTCTGAGGCACTCAAATCCAAACCTCGGGAGGCCGCACTCTCCTTCGTGAATGAGTCGCTGATCAAAATCCGCGCCTTAATCGGTCATGGCCTCACTGGCCTTGATCTCCTTTCTTGCTGGACGAAGTGGCGCATCCAACCAGTGAGCCCCCGGCAGCGATCCTTCCTCGAGTGTTCTGGCACTCTGCTGATGTCGATCGCGTCAGAGCAGCTGACAGGGAACCTCAAGACTGGGTGGATTTCGTCAACCGTGTGACTGACGAGAAAGATGTCTCCTTTGATAAGGTGGGGCTTACCCCTTTTAGTGTCAACAACAAGCCCTTCGAGGTATCCTTTCTTCTCTGGTCCTTCGTCCTTGTAACGAAATTGTGTTTCTTCTTTTGATATTAAGGTCCACCTTTTTCTTGAAACAGGCTGATGAGAATTATTGGTCACTTCCTACGACTGATGCGAGCATCGCTGATCTCAAGCGCACCGCTAAGAAGAAGCTACTGCCCGCTCTAGAGGGCAGTGAAGTTGCTGCTATTCCATCTGTTGCCTCTGCGGCTTCAGATGATGAAGAAGATGAGTTGGAGGAGAACGACAGTCATGTGCCTGCCGCGGGTCTCCTTGTTATATCTGACCCAACCCCTCGTAGGGCCTCCAAGAGACTGTCGCGAGAGAAGCCAGAGCTTACTGCTATGGAAAATCCCGAGGCCGCCAAGCGTCACAAACCTGCGATGGGCGCGACTCCTCCTACTGCCAGGCGCGTGCTTAGGACCACCGCCTCCGCTGAGAAAGACATGGAACCCCACTCTGGTAATCTTTTGCTGCCTTGATCTCCTGGCTACGTCTTCTTTTTACACCTTGTTTAACATATGAATCTCTGATTGTAGACTCAGGGTTCCAAAGTGTGTCATCGCCGTCAAGTGACGGCCTCCTGGCCTCCGTGAAGATGGCTCCAGAGTAAATAACCTTCTTTCGTGCTTATAATGTCTTTCTTCTGTTATATGCACTGCTTTCTTCTTTACACAATGATCTTGTTCTTGCAGAGATGTATCTGTTGCTGCAGCTGCGAGTGACCTGGGGAATATCTCCAAAGGTGCAGCAGAGCCGCACACGTCGCCTGCGACTCAAACTGTCATGGCAGAAGGCATGGCAACTACTGATGATCTGGCCATGATCCCTTCTCCTGATGTGGCTACCCAAGAGGTGGCTCTGGCAGACGGAACAAAGATGCCGCTGGTTAAGTCGCCAGCGACTAATAATCAACAGCTGTCATCCCTGCAACTTGAGGTTTCTCCCTCCTCCTCCTTGAGCCGCGCTGAACAACTATCGCAGGCCATTATTGCCTCAACTGATAGACAAGCCGCAGAGCTTCGTGAAGCGCTGTCCAACTTGGCTGCGACTTATAAGGTAATTATCTGTCTAACTCTAGCCCCCAAGGATCGAGTTTCTTCTGTTATGCAAAGGGGAACTTGATACTTTTATAATTCCTGTTGTTGATTCATCTTCTTCTTCACAGGAAGAGCTCCACGCCGTTACGGCCGAGAAGCGCGCCTTGGAGAAACAATTACAAGAGGCTCCCTCTGAACTTGAAAATTTGCACGAGCTCCTGCGCCAACGCGATGCTCAGTTGAAGGAAAGGATACCAGTATTGGTGATGCCAAAGCTACCGAGCTACGGCTTAAAAAGGTTGAAGAAGAACTCTGGGAGAGGATCCAGCAGCAGGATAACCAAATTGGTGCTCAAAAGGACGCCATTGCGCAAGCAAATGAAAATACGCGACTAAAGGCTGTTGAGATTGGCGATCTTGAGAAAAAACTGACCAAGATATCTGACACCCATAACCTTGTTCATGCCAAAGTGTGCATCATGTCTCAGGAGCTGGCTGGTACGTGTTGCGACTCAAACCCGTAGCTTTTGACTTGGCCTTCTGCTTTTGTATATAGCTGAGCTAACTGATAAATGTCTTGTTGCAGGCGATAATGCCGCATTGCAGCGAGGTACTACTCAAGAACAGCTGGAATATATCCGCGAGTTTGCGCGGAAAGCTTGTGATGCCATGAAGCCATTATCGGCCTGCTTGCTGCCCACCAAGACTGTTCCTGTTGATTCTGAGGGGCTGTTGAAAAGGCTACTGAAGGCGCCCCAGTACTTCTTGGACTGGAAGGAATCCTCTGCTCGCTCCGGTGCCGCTCATGTTCTTGCCTTGGCGAAAACATATTATCCATCCTTCGACGCCGCCAAGGTTTCACAGGGTAGGCCTTCAAAGAAAGCTGATGGCACCGATCTGACAGCCTCGGAGTATGCGGCTACTTGGAAAAGTATGCGCGGTCATGCGACTGAGCTTGTGGACGGGTTGGATTTGGCGACTTATCTGGGGAAATATCGTCCAGATGGGAGCAGGTTTGAGAAGGTGCCCACCGCATCAACCAGCCGCTCTCCAGATGTCTCCAACTCTGAAGCCTCCAAGCCCACGACTGACGAGCCTGCGACTGTTCCTTCTGGCAAGCTTGGTAAGCCGCCTGTTCCTCCTACCCATAAGCAAAAAGCTGGAAAAAATGAAGGAAAATAATGATGTGATAATGTTAGCCCTTCGTGGCTTGTAATAATCGTTAGAATTATATGTCAAAAGACAATATTTTTGTTGTTAAGTACTCTCAGCAGTACGGGTTTCGACCAATAGTCTGGTCCTTATGATTTGTCTCGGTTTTTCCTTACTTAGGCCCCTGCGCGGCTCAGTATTTCCCAGGGTAAAAAATGCGTGTTCAGGGTCGAGAGAGGCCATGATAGGCAATCAAACTCGATTGACTCCGCACCCCCAGTACTTTGGCCGCATATTGCAAGTCGCATCCAAGTGAAGGTTGAGTATAATCACGATATATGCCACTCGTTTGGCGATTCCAAGGTAAAAGGCCGCGCTAAAAAGCTGCCGCACCCCCAAGGAACCAATGATTAAAAAATGAAAGACTCACGACTCAATTGGTAGTTTGAGCAGCTTTTATTTCAGAACCATTATATGATACGTAGGGTCGGTCGCGCCTAGGTGGCGACCAGAGGTGAGACATGGGTTAC
Source organism: Poa pratensis (assembly GCA_947311845.1). Taxonomy (NCBI): domain Eukaryota; kingdom Viridiplantae; phylum Streptophyta; class Magnoliopsida; order Poales; family Poaceae; genus Poa; species Poa pratensis. The sequence continues at coordinate 1,624,848 of CAMZMU010000128.1, read as the reverse complement.
GGCCGCGCCTAGGTGGCGGCCGGTTTCTGATACATGGGTCGGTCGCGCCTAAGTGGTGACCAGAGATGATGCTTGGGTCGGTCGCGCCTAGTTGGCGACCAGAGATGATGCTTGGGTCGGTCGCGCCTAGTTGGCGACCAGAGATGATGCTTTTTCGAGCCCTGAATGGCCATCTTGGTGTTTTTGTTGCGACTGCTAGTGGCGACTCGCAATGGTTAGGACATATCCTTATTGCTGATGGCCTGTGGCCCTTGCTTTTCTTGCCTCCCTTGCGGCTGTAATCTGAAGTCGCAAATCAGGAAAGTGCTTTTTGGCCTCCACTATGTCGTCAAAATTTTGTTGCGGTTCATGGACGGGCATGTTCTCTGCGACGCAAGCAGCTCGGGCCATAGCCCTGTCGCCTTCTTCGCATTCTTGAGCTATCTTTTTGTCGCCATGAATGGTGATGACCCCATTGGGACCTGGCATCTTCAGCTTTAGGTACACGTAGCACGGTCTGGCCATGAACTTTGCGAAGGCTTCTCTGCCAAACAGCGCGTGATATGGGCTCTGAAAATCTACAACTTCGAACCAGACATACTCGCTTCTGAAATTGCTTTGTGTTCCAAATGCGACTTTCAAGTTGATTCGCCCTAATGGTTGGGCTGATATGCCTGGCACGACGCCGTGGAACGTTGTTCTGGACAGATGCAGCTGCTTTTCTTGGAGGTTCATTCTTTTGAAGGTCTCATAGTATAGTATGTTGATGCTGCTGCCTCCATCCATCAGTACTTTGCTTAGTTTGTATCCTGCGACTTGAGGGGCGACTACGAGTCCGAGTTTGCCTTCTTTGTTTATTTCTCTGATTTTGTCTTCACGGCTCCAAACTATGGGCTGCTCGGACCACCTTAGCCATTGTGGTATGGCTGGTACTATTGTGTTGACTGCCTGATTGCGTCGCCGCAGTTTCTGCTCGCTTCTTGAGGTATTAACCACAACCGTGTGATACTGACCCAGCTGTTTTGGGAACTGTGGTTGATCTGGCTGCGGGTTTGGTGGAATGTTGTTACTGGCTCCACCGTGGTTGCCTCCCTCATTATTCTGGTGGCTGTTGTTTCCATTGAGTGGTTGCCCATCCTTCCACTTTTTGTAATGATAGCACTGTGCCTTTGTGTGGTTGGGTGGCTTCCCATCTTTTCCTATATGGATGTCGCAGGGACGGTTGAAAACCTCTTCCAGGTTGACTGGGTGGAAATTTCTTCCTCTGCCACCGCCTTGTTTGTAACGAGTGTTCGTGTTTGCGACTAATCCCGAGTTTCCTTCGTCGTTTTTGCGCTTATTGTAACTCGCGTTGCTATTGTTAGCCTGCTGCTGTTGCGGCTTACTGCTGGTCTTCTTTCCTTTGCCAGCGACTTCCTCTTCCTCTCCATCGGATGCGTCCCTGGTTTTATCTGAGCTGGCGTACTTGTTTGCTGCTGCCATCACCTCGCTGAGGCTCTTGACTTTGTCCTTCATGCGACCTAGCTTGTGAACCAATGGTTCGAACTTGCAATTTTTCTCCATGACCAGTACAGCTGAGCTCGGGGGTATGTTATCCGAGGAGTGTATGATTTCTGCCACCCTTCTCATCCAGTGGCGGCTTGACTCGCCTTCCTTCTGTATGCAGCGCTCGAGATCTTCTATGCTACAGAGTCGCTTGCATGTTCCTTGGAAATTTTTGACGAAAGCTTCCTTCATCTCATCCCAAGAGTTTATTGAGTTTGGTGGTAAGTTTTGTAACCAGATGTGAGCTGCGCCTTCTAACATCATGTTTAAGTATCGGGCGCAGATTTCTTCGGATGCGTTGAGGATGCTCATACCCATCTCGTAGTTGTTGAGCCATGTCACTGGATCCATGCTCGCGTTGTAGTTTGCGACCTTGCGAGGTCCTTTGAAATCTGCAGGGAACGGCTCAGACCTAATCTTCTCGCTGAAGCAAACTGGACCTTTGAGTCGCGATGATAAGTTGGACGGGACTGGCCTCCTTGCTGGGTCAACCACCGCATGCGGCTGTGCTGCTTCTGCGAGTTGAATTTGCTGTGGTTGATTTTGCGCTGCCGGCTGGTTTTCCCTCTGTCTCCTCGCTGAACTTGAAGTCGCGACCTGCTGCGACTCGGCATGGATGCTCCTCTCGATTGTGGCTCTACTGTTGTAGGGGGTGGCATGCAGCCGCCCCGCATGTTCAGACATGTTCGCCTGCTGGATCACCGCTGTGCTCAACATCTCGATGGTGCGTCGTGCCTCTCTGTCCATTGGTGTGTTTCCCGCTGGCGTCATCCTAGCCAAGATGTTGGTGGCCGCATAGAGATTCTCTACTGGGCTAACATAGTGTCCTTGCGGTGTATGGAACCTTTGAGACTGTGGCTGTGGATGCTGCACAAAGACTGGTTGCAATGATGGAGGTGGCATGATGGCCCTGTTGTTGACTTGTACCATGGCTCTTGATTCTGGTGCTTCCACCACTCTTGTTGTTGCAAAGGATGGGACTGCTGGTGCAATTGATGGTGCCGCGAGTGACCGGGCCGCAGATGTGGCTTGTGGTACAGATGGTGCTACGTATGAGGGCACTGCGACTCCGGTCATTGCGACTGATGGCACCGCGATTTCTGACCTCGCCACTGACCGCACCGCGTTGTTTGCGACTGATGGGATCGCGTTGGGCGGTGCCGCAGACGCTGGTGTGCCGACCGTGGGGAGCGCGGCTGTAGGTCCAGAGGTGGGCGATCGAAACAGCTCCATGGGGTTTACTGCTCCTGGCTGCAGGCGACTAGCCTGGCGTCTGTGCGGTAAGGTACTTGGTCCTCCTTGCAATATGACAGTATCTTCGGCGAGTCGCCGCTGTTCTTGCTGGAGGCGTTGGTCCTCGCGTGCTAGCCTGCTTCTTTCATCCACAATCCTTTGGACTTCGTCATACAGTCCGATCCTGGTGGCCTCCAGTTCTGTTGCCCTGGCGGCGGCATCGATCGCAGATATTGGCGTAAACAGCACATTGCCTTGTGATGTGACAACCGCCGCATTGGGGACTGTTCTTGCTCCGGTCTCCGCGAGTGCGACTCCAGATGAGGCGTAGTCGCAGCAGGTGCCGCGTTGTTTGAGCCTAGTTCTGCTACTCTTGATCCGTCCGTCGCGGTTTGTACCGCTGCTTCCAGTGCCGCGGGGGCTAGGCTGTCCTGTGGCATGCCCAGCCCTTCCTCTGTTTCCACGGTCCTGTAGATCCCTTCCGTGTGCTGATTTCCTATGGAGGGCGAGCTGCCGCCCCTTGGGTTTCCGCATTGCCTCTCTTCCAAGACATACTCAATGGACTGGGCTTCTTCGTCTTCAAGGGGTAGCGGCTCGTTGTTCGTGGATTGCTCCTCTTCGTCCACCGTCACAGCGACCCCTTCTTCTGAGTCGCCTAGTTGTGAGGTTTCTTCTGTATCACCGCCGATGAAGCCGACGAAGACATGAATAGATCCAAACGGGATGACGTGGCCGGTCTCTAGGTAATCAGCCTCCGGTCCCCAGCTTGAATCGTCAATAAGAGGTACGCCGTCGACCGTGATGATACGGCCTACGGCGAGATCTTCAACTCCTTTCATCGATCCTGCGCGGAACGTGACGCTCTTGACCGCAGGCCCCACGGTGGGCGCCAACTGTCGTGGGTTTGTCACGTCAGATGTCATGGATGACTTCGTAGGTGTGGGATTACGCGAGACAAGCATCTCCGAGCTTGGGATCGCAGGAACAAAGATCGACATAGATTTACCTAGGTTCGGCCCCCTCAATGTGAGGTAAAAGACCTACTTCCTGCCTACCCTAGATTGGTATTGATATGATATATGTGGTGTTACAATGGAGGCGATCCGATCTGGTACTCGCCGTATGAACTAGGGTTTAAGGGCTTCGACCCTCTCTAAGTCCTGCGAGTTCTCTTTATATACACAGAGACTCGCTAGGTTACAAAGGAAACTTCCTGTACAAGGAAAGTATCAATAGAGACCTATTCGGAGACTAACTCCTCCTTACGCCTCCAGGATGTATCTTCTAGATGCTTCTCCTTATGGCGGTGCGATATTGGGCTTGTTCCCATGTGGGCCTTCATCCGTGCGAGTAAGCTTGAGTCGCACTTATTCATATGGGCCGCGGGTTAATCCAGAAAGTATTCCCCCAACAGCGACGGCTGCAGGGGTGGAGTTGGGGGTCGGGGGTGTGTGAGAGTTGTGTCCACAACTCCCACCCCGATCCCCTTTTGGATCCCTGCGAAAACTGCCAAGACCGGAGTTTCCGGCCTAAACGCACCAGAGTTTCCGGCCTGAGCCAGAAATTCCGGGGTTTAGGGCGGAAACTTCAGTCAAACCGGATATTCCGGTCCAAGAGGACCGGAGTTTCCGGTCCCACCAACTCAAAAGTGCCAGATTTGTTGTTGAACATGCAAGAAGCAAGAGGAGCAAGTTTTCAGAAGAGATAGTCCTGGGATAAGACACAAAGTCACTAGAGATGGTACTTCACACTCGAACATGATAAGAGGCACAAAAATCAAATAAGAAGCATGATTTGAGTGCGTTTTCCATAAAGACCAACGGATAGGCAAAAATGCCATAAATCTCCAAAGAGATCAAATCTTCACAAAGAAGATGGCGGTGGCCTAAGCCACCATGTATGAGTATATGTGGTGTGACACCGCGAAGATGTATCTTGGGTTCACCGCCACTACTCGACATTTAAGCTCACAATTCATAGAATGAACAATATAGAGACAAAATGAGTTCTTACTATCGGCATAATGGGGGAGGGATAGTCCAATGGATTAGGACCGCACTCCCCTATGTCCATGCCTACACCTAAACCAAACACATAGTTAAGAAATAGGTGTGTATGCAAGATAGTCAAGCGACGCTCCCCGAATCGATGATATTTAGCTCATGCCTCAAATAAGTGAACCTTGCTTCATCAAGTGGCTTCGTGAACATATCGGCAAGTTGGATCTTCGTGGGAATATAGCCAAGCTCAATGTCACCCCGGTTGATGTGATCACGGATGAAGTGATAGCGAATCTCAATATGCTTCGTTCTTGAGTGCTCCACCGGGTTGTGGCCAATCTTGATAGCACTTTCATTGTCACATAAAAGAGGCACTTTGTCACAATGGACACCGTATTCCTTTAAAGTTTGCCTCATCCAAACAATTGAGTGCAACAACTAGCGGCCGCCACATACTCGGCTTCGGTGGTGGAGAGAGATATGCAATTTTGCTTCTTAGAAGACCAACTCACCAAGGACCTACCAAGAAATTGGCAAGCCCCGGAAGTTGATTTCCTATCATCCTTGCAACCGGCCCAATCCGAATCCGTGTAACCGGCAAGAGAGAATGTTGAGCTTTTAGGATACCACAAACCAAACTTTGGGGTATGAACCAAATATCGAAAGATTCGAAGAACCGCCGTTTGGTGGCTTTCTTTGGGAGCCGCTTGGTACCTTGCACACACTCCTACACTCAACACAATATCGGGTCTAGATGCACAAAGATAAAGCAAAGAACCAATCATGAGCGATAGAGTTTTTGATCAACATCCTTATCTTTACCCTTTGGATTAAGTTCAAGATGACACTTGGTGTCCATAGGAAACTTCTTCTTTAGCATTTTGCATCTTGAACCTCTTGAGCATGTCTTGGATATATTTGGCTTGAGAGATGAAGGTCCCTCCACTCAATTGCTTGATCTCAAAACCAAGGAAGTACTTCAACTCTCCCATCATGGACATCTCGAACCTATCGGTCATAAGCTTTGAAAATTCATCATTAAAAGCTTTGTTAGAAGAGCCAAATATGATATCATCAACATAAAGTTGGCATATGAAAAGCTCCCCTTTAACCCTCTTGGTAAAAAGAGTGGGATCGATTTGCCCCACTTCAAAGCCACGGTCTACAATAGCTCTCTTAGGTGCTCATACCAAGCACGAGGTGCTTGTTTGAGACCATAGAGCGCCTTATCAAGTTTGTAGACATGGTTAGGGAAGTGTGGTCCTCAAATCCCGGAGGTTGCTTAACATATACCAACTCCTTTAAAGGACCATTAAGAAAGGCACTTTTCACATCCATTTGTTGCAACTTGAAATTATGATGTGATGCATATGCAAGAAGGATACGGATGGACTCAAGGCGAGCCACGGGAGCATAGGTCTCTCCAAAATCAATGCCTTCAACTTGAGAGTACCCTTGAGCTACCAATCTTGCCTTGTTCCTCACAACCATTCCATGCTCATCTTGCTTGTTCTTGAAAATCCACTTGGTGCCTATAACATTGAGGCAATCTTTTGGCTTCTCCACTAGATTCCACACTTTGTTGCGCTTGAAGTTATTGAGCTCTTCATGCATGGCTTCCAACCAATCCGGATCTTCAAGAGCTTCAAAGACTTTCTTTGGTTCCACCATAGAGATGTGGGCTTGATGTTCATTGAAGTTTGCCAATTGTTTTCTTGTGGTGACCTTGTTCTTGACATTAACAATGATATTTTCTAGATGAAGACTCTTTCTTCTCCAATCCATTTTGACTCTTGCTACACGACGGGCTTCGATATCCACATTGTTGCGTGGAAGTATCTCTTGATCATCTTGATCATTTGAGTCCCCGTCTTGACCGGAATGGTGACCTTGATCATCTTGATGCACATCTTCAATAATAGAAGGAGATGGTTGATCATGGTCTTGACCTTGGCTAGATTTAAAATAGGAGAACTTGGTTCTTGCATAGCCTCTTGGTCAACATGAGGAGGGTCTTGAACTTGTTCTTGGGTAGGTGCATCATTTGCTTCCATAGAAGGTGCAACTTCAACTTGTGATGATGGAGTCTCCACTTGAGTGGAGCTAGGACTTGCTTGAGGAGGCTCATGATGGACTTCAATGGGGCGATAGAAACCAACCCCCATTCTTCTTATTGCATCTTGAGGTTCCTCATTATCTACATCACAAACATGAAATTGCGCCACTTGGGAGCTGTCATTCTCATCGAAACTCACACTACAAGATTCCACAACTCTCCCTAAGGATTTGTCGTAGACTCTATAAGTGTGAGATTCGGCACCGTACCCAACAAAAACACCCTCTAAAGCTTTAGCTTCAAATTTAGATAAATGAACACCTTTGATTTTGTAGAAACACTTACAACCAAACACACGGTAGTAGGAGACATTGGGCTTGTTGCCGGTAAGCATTTCATATGAGTTTCCTTCTTTCCTTTGCGAAAGAATAACCGGTTGGAGGAGTGACACGCCGTGGAGATGGCTTCGGCCCATAAGAAGAGTGGAGACTTAAACTCCGCCAACATGGACCTAGCCATATCCTTAAGAGTCCGGTTCTTTCTCTCGGCTACACCGTTTTGTTGAGGGGTATACGCAGCGGACAGACGGCTCTCTCGATCCCCTTCTTCTCTTGTTTCCCCTTCCTTGCTTCTTCTTCCTCGATCCCTTCTCCCAGAACTCAATTCGAACCTCTGTAATAGTGTATCTGGAATTGTATCGTGAGAATCCGAGAGCGCCCTTACACAACACCGTCTAACTTGGTTGCTATAAATGACATGACAGTAAGTTATCAGCTATACTACTGCTCTGGCTCTAATCTGGACACGCTGGACAAGTGGATACCTGGTACAGGCAGCCACGTAGGAGTATTCAAGAAGCTGATGGGCCGCACCTCGGTGGCTCCTAGGCCAACTTTAGTAGCACATGTCATTTGTAGCTTGAAACAACGTTTCTGCTTGCAATCTGTATATTCCATCAAGCACGTATGGTCTTCCCCATACGTGCTTCCCACTCTCCCCCGTCTTCTTCTACAACTCATCTAGCAGGAGCCATCGTTGCTTCTCCCTCTGCTCTAGCCAAAAAAACTGGGAAAGACCACTGCATAGCATGGATCTGTAGGTTTCTATGGTTTCTGAACTTAGAGGAAGACAAGGAAAGCAACTACAGGGGAAAAGTCACATCAGCCCTGGTACGTTTCTCCCCTTGTTTTGCTGATGTTTTTCCTGTAGAATTCACCTGGTACCTGTAGTTTGAACAACTAAAGCCAAAAAACACCCGGAACACACTCCTGTAAAAATGGATCCCCCATACCATCTGATGGATTTCTGCAAATCATCAACTTAAAATTTGGTGTAATGCAACTTTGAAAACTGACTGCAGAAAAGCAACTCAGTATAGAAGCAGAACAAACTTGAGATGCAACTGATTCAGTAACCAGAAAGCAACTTAGTATAAAACTGGTTACAACTAACATTATGAGTTGCTTGCCTACACTGTTTCTTATCATGGGGCTGCAGCAACTTGGTACCAAACTGGCTGCAACTGATGCAATAACCAGAAAGCAACTTAGTACAAAAAAAAGACCACCTTGGTTCATGAATTCTTAGATCATTGACTGGTGCATGATATGGTGTCTTTTAGGCCTAGACGCCTAGTACCAAAATATGTACAACTTCAAAATGCAAAACCATGTGCAACTGCATATGAATCCATAACAACTTCATGCAAAAAAGAAAAGCACAACTCCTGCCTGATCCTTGCTGCTGCTGCCCTGCTCCTTATTGCTCCATGACTGTCTGCAACTGGGGATGAAAAAAGCAGAAACCATGAGTTTCCATTAGGTTGGTAGTGCTTGATGCTATGTATCCGTGAAGTACAAAATGCAGGAATCTTAATGTTTTTTCCAATATACAGAAAATGTGCTGCTTTTGTGTACATTCATGTTTCCAAGTTAAGTTACAGTTAGTTGTTCTTATTTTTTCAGATGGTTGATGATGTCGCACACCTTCCGCGATAGAAAATTGTGAGCCAATTGTGCAACTAAAATTCTGATGTGCAAAAATTTAACCTAATAGGAAAAGCAACTTTGTTAAAATTAACCTACAACTTAGTGAGCCCGTTGTGCAACTAAAATTCTGATGTGCAAAAGATTGTGTGCTGCTGTGATTCAGTAACTTACTGGACACTGTTCCTGCAACTTACTACCCATGGTTTACGCCAACGCACACCTTTCCAAACAGAGATCACAAAACAGAGAAAAAACAACTTGGTAAAATTACTCTACAACTTAGTGATGCCTGTTAAACAACTTGAGCTAATTTGCAACCTTGAGAAAAAAACCTGATACAACCTACATACATCAGTTTTGAGCCCCACCCTTTAGTGTTCTACAAATGTGCAACTTTGAGTTCTAAAAAAATGGGATTCAAGCAAACTTAGTGGTCACTACACACGCAACTTAATTGGAGAGCTGGGAATATGGAAATAAAAAATGCTTAAATTTCAACAAGTACCCATCAAAGACGGACGGCTCTCTCTCGATCCCCTTCTTCTCTTGTTTCCCTGTCCTTGCTTCTTCTTCCTCGATCCCCTTCTCCCAGAACTCAATTCGAACCTCTGAAATAGTGTATCTGGAATTATATCGTGAGAATCCGAGAGCGCCCCTTACACAACACCGTCTAACTTGGTTGCTATAAATGACATGACAGTAAGTTATCAGCTATACTATTGCTCTGGCTCTAATCTGGACACGCTGGACAAGTGGATACCTGGTACAGGCAGCCACGTAGGAGTATTGTTCTTTCTCCCTAAAATTGTTGCTCGGCACACTGCACTGCTCTCATTCTCTCTTTCTCCCTCTCTCTCACTCTGGAACACAGCGGCGACCAGCAGTAGCGCGCGGCGGCCATCTGCGGCGCGAACTAGCGGGAGAGCGGCGGTACTACAGGGCCGGCGAGCGGCGGCGGTCAGGTATCCGGCTCCCCCATGCATCTCCCCACTTCCCCACTTGTTTATTGTTCTTTAACCTAAATTCTCAAATCCTAGGTATTTCCCTACCCTAAACGCCTAGCATTGTCGTTCGTTGCTGAATGTTTGCCACCAAACCCGAATCCTTCTTCACAAGGATCCATCTACCCGCGTTATAGATTCAATTATTTTAGCAAAGTCTCGCTTTCGCCCAAATTTTGGGGGTTTACCTAAACCCCACGCGGTTCTTAAAGTCCTTCGACTGAGAGGAAATGTCATTCATGCATTCCCTAATAATGGGGTTAAAGATGTGCTATTCATATTGTGCCCAGATCAGGAAAATTTTGGTAGAGGGTCCAAAAATTCCACCTTGAAATATATGGCGTTTGGCTATACAGCCAAGCTGAAATGCTTCATGGTCAGGATAGATGATATGGGTGCTTCTCACAGGAATGTTTTCGTTACTAGTTATATGATCGTGGATATTTATGCAGTAATCCTACAAATTAACCAGCGTTTACAGCATTATTGACACCTTAACAGACCTGGTTGTTGCATATACTTGTGTTTCTTTTCTTTTATGATCAACTGATTATGTTAGAAGTATTGAGAACTGGGCGTCGACCAGTTGGTATTGGCAACGGGTGTGCGCCTAGCCCACCAGCGTTCGAGTCCTCAAGTCCGCATGGTGCTCACGGTTGTTTCTTCTTTAATTAAAAGTCAACAGGGGCTAGTCCCTGTTAGTCTCATTCATTATGTTAAAAGTGTTGTTATGCTCTTCTTACAAAATGTTGCAGACATGCGGCTGAGATTAATTAGGTCATGTTCTGTATCTCAACAGTCATTGTAAATTCAATCCTCTCTTTTGGTCGTTATATTAGGATATATCACACTGTTAATATTAGCATCAACGATTGTGGAAATTTAGTATTAATAATAGCAACCCTGCTAATGGCAGACCCTTGAAAAGAGGGTGTATTTCCATATCCAGTTATTCACCATCCACGAGATAGAATTTTCCCACGGGCACTTGAAACCCCTGCTAATGGCAGACCGGAGAACTCCTGCATCTGATGCAGAGCCTTCACACCCACATGAAATAAATGTGAAGTTTAGGTCAAAGTCGCAAGCTACCATCATATTTTGAGAAAGGGTTCCTTTCCTATTCCTATATGGAGCATCTATATCTTCAGCAATTGTAATGGGGATATGGGTTCCATCAATTGCCCCAATGCAATTCTGCATATTAAAAAACAGCAAACATGGTGGGTTTAGAAATGAATATGGATAAGCTTGGAGAAGTTTTTGACAAAGTAGATAGATGTATAGTGGTTCACCTGAAAATAAGGCCAAAAGCGAGGGTTCGAAACGATTTTTGTGTGGGGCTGGAGCGAAACTGGAACCTTCACAAATCTCTGGACTAGAATTGGAATTATGTTGAAAATCTCATTCATCTTCCTACTAACTGTTTTAGCACTATGTTGGAAGTATTTTTGTAGATCTTGATTGGTAGCATTATGTGAGATCATGTACATGAACATGCCCAACTGCTCATCGACACCTACAATTGGTGTGCCTTCCAATAGACGTTCTCTTTTAAGATAATTTGAGATGGATCTAAAAATTTCAGGCTCTATCCAAAATTCAACCTTAGACCAACTCTCATGTCCTTCAAGTATCTCCTTAACCTTCATAGCACCGGTTAAGGAAGATGTGTGGACTGGTCTTTTTTCCTCATAAACACAAGAGTATATAGCGGGAACCAAAACGAAGAAAAGTTCGTCGTCTTCTTCTTGTTCTTGCAGCAGAAATTTTCTAATCTTATCCCTTCTAGAACCCATCACTAGTATTTTAAGCAAGAAAAAATTAATAACAGTGCAGCTAGGAGTATGGTAATTACAAAACCAGGAACAAATAGTAACAATGCAACCAGGAACAATAGAAGGCACAAATTTATCAAGGATATAACCAGGAACAGATGAATAGCATTATTAAGTGTAAGAACAAATCAGGTAGTACTGTACCTGCAATTCAACGGTGTTATAGATGAAAATTGTGCTTAGCCCAAGGAAAGATATGGCGAGATTTACAAGTGACTCCAAACAATACAGAAAGCATCCAATATGTATATACCACAAGTCCACAAGCCATAGTATCAAAGCAGCTATTCTATTTACAGGTAGAAGAGAGGAGGAGAATGAGACGTTGACTCACAGATGGTGTTGCTCTAGTCAGCAGTGCTGCAAAATATAGGATTTCTGAAGGAATTTGAGGTGCTGCAATATGTCACTAACGGTTGACAGCGTGCAAGATCTGTACCAGCAACAAATTAGTGCGGGGATGAACTATGCTAGGCAGCACAAAGATCTCAGATCTGGAGCGGCACAAAGATCTCTCGATCTGGAGCAGCACGAAGCACAGATACAACCACTATGCTAAGCAACACAAAGAATTCTAACAAGGAGGAGGTGGTCACGTTCCTAAATCTGGAGCAGCAACTCATCAGTGCAAGGACTAGGATATGAACTACAGAAAGCAAAACAAGGAGGGGAGCAGGAGTAGGACTAACCTTCATCGAAGTAGGAGGCAGACAATCGCAACCGCTGGCCGTCGTCGTCGCCGGAGGGGACAGGTGATTTGCGGCGTAGCAGATCTTGGGAGAAGGACGACCGCCTCGGAGAGGGGAAAGGCGGGAGAGGAGAGGAACGTGGAGTTGGAGCGCTCGGGAGGGCCCCGCTCCAGTCGCTGGAGGAAGAAAATCGCCGGAGACGGGAATGGCGGCGCCTCTGTGTCCCGTCGCACTTCCGTCGCGAGACGAGAGCGCCTCGAGGGTTTCGTCCCCGACCTCCCGACTAGAATCCCAGAATCCCCTGCCACCAAACAAGCCCTTATGGGGTTTAACTTGATTAAACTGGGCCGGTTGAAAGGATCGGTATGACACCTAGAGGGGGGGGGGGTGAATAGGTTCTACTTCAATTTTAGTCTTTTTCAAATTAGGCTTGACACAAAAGGTAAATTCTCTAGATATGCAACTACGGTGAATTTACCTATATGACAAGCTAGCAACTAAGCACGATATAAAGTAAAAGCGATAAGAAAGGATAGAAGTAACCGAAAGTGAAAGCACACGGAGACACGGATGTAATCCCGAGTTCCTCCTTGTTAAGGGAGTACGTCTCGTTGGAGAGGTGTGAGGCAGCACAAAGCTCGAACCTCAACGCCACAAAGGCGGTGCACCCTCTTCTCCGATGAACCGCACCACAAAGGATTGGTTCACCTTCCACTATCGGATTCCTTCAAGGCGGAAACCGGAGCCCTTACAACAACGACTTGGGGCACAACCCACAAAGGATTGGGGGCTCCCAAACAGCTATAATCTGTCACAAAGACAAGTAAGTGAGTACAACAATGGGCTAGGTTTTCCTAGTGGAAACCCTAGCAAATGGGCCCTCAAGCTAATGAGGGGGAAATGACAAACGGCTCGGTGAAGATGTAGATCGGGGCCTTCTCCATCAATCCTCCAAAGATCAACGAGTTTGGGTGGAGGGATTGGGAGATCTAGTGATTCTTGAGCTTGCAACAATGGTGTTCTTCAAATGTGGGCGAGCTAGCTAGCTGGAAGAAGGTGGAGGGGTATTTATACCCCTCCCAGAAAAGTAGCCGTTGCAGACAAGTATCACACCGGAATATCCGGCCCTAGTGGCCGAAAACTCTGGCCTAGGGCGGAAACTCCGGTCTTCTGGGGCCGGAAACTCCGGCCCACACCAGGGGCTGAGCACACTTCACAGCAGTAGATGCTTGGGCAAAACTCCGGTGCCCTGGGGCCGGAAACTTTGGCCAGGGGCGGAAACTCCGGCCTTTGGGGCCGGAAACTCCGCCCCCACCAGGGGCTGAGCACACAACATAGCAACTGAAGCTTGGGGAAAAACTCCGGTGCCCTAGGGCCGGAATGTTCAGCCAGGGGCGGAAACTCCGGCCTTGAGGGCCGGAAACTCCGCCCCCCACCAGAGGCTGAGCAACATTGCAGCAGCTTCTGCTTCTTCTAGGAAAAGTCCAGAGACCGGAAACTCCGGCCTAAAAAGCTCCAGAAACTCTTTTCTCTTTTTGGTGTTGATGCATATGTTGTAAACAATAACCCTGCATTACTTAACACCAGATTCGACATACCTAGTGTTGTTAACTAACACACAAAACTAGGAGATCACAAAATGTTCTTTCAATCTCCCCCTTTTTGGTGTTAGATGACAACACACAGATTTGAATAAAGTTCACCACACTATCAAGTATAACAAATGGTAAAGCTCCCCCTAGATGTGTGCATACAACTCATTTGCTTTGGAATGCAAATGCACACATATAGAGAGACAAGTTCCAACACAAACAAGACATATCACATAAAAAAGGTTGAGTCTAGAGATAAAGACCATACCTTGTGCATAAACATGTAGATATACATCCATAACCATAGCACAATAAGGTAGACTCAAACCATACATAATAGAAATCCATATGTCTTACACTCACATAGTTCACAACACATAAGATGCAAATAAGTTCCAAATAACATAAAAGGGACACAAGCGCAATAAAATGATAAAAGGCACATGCTTGTGTCCAACCCATGCAAATCCCGGAGAACCTAATAGAACTACTTCTCCCCCTTTGGCATCGAGAAGCCAAAAAGGGAAAAGAGCATAGCTAACGAAACCCAAGGAGATCACTCGGAGTCTTCTTCCATGTCATCATCCCCTTCTTGATTGTAGTCTTCATCGGAGAGATTCATGGGAGCCTTGCCGGTGTTGCAGGAAGTGGAGGGCAATGAAGTCACATCCTCATAATCAGCCCAAGGAAAAGCCTCTTGGTTCCACTTGTCTAGAGAGATAATCTCGGAGGACGAGGAGGATAAAATAGGAATGCCATCTTCATCTTCTTCCGGAGGAGGAGTGATGCTACCATTGTTAAGCTTGCGCAATTCCTTGATCATGATCTTTTGGTTGCTTATGATGGTCTTCTCTCTCACATATGACCCATGGTTCTCCTTGTGAATAGCAACATCCATGCAAAGCAACTTTCTCTTCCACCAAGAAAGCTTACTAACTTCCGTGTTCACTTTGGCCCTTCCTCTAAGATATGAGGGAGGGTCGGCATTCTTGCTTCTCCTTCTAGGCATTGGGGCCTCGGTCTCCGCTTCCTCATCACTAGATAGCGGAGGATGTGCTCGAGAGGAAGACGGTTGCTTGGTGTGCTTGCTAAGTTGGTTGAGAGTCCCTTGGCATGCTTTGTGAGGCGAGAGGTATCGATGTTGGGGACCTTGGAGAGGATGAGCTTCATCACATATGGTGCATAGAGAGGGTTCTTGTGCTCAAATATGGCCCAATGCAATTCACACTTGATGAAATCCATGACATCAACTTCTTGGCCTTCGCAATCCGGACCGGCTTGGTGCACCTTGTAAGCATGGTATAAGAGATTGACAAGCCCTCCTCGAATGACATCCACATTTCTGGCTTGAGGAGCAAGATTGAGCCGAACCATGCGAAGGAAAATGTTGTAGGTAGGGAGGAGGTCTTGAATAGTGCCAACCGATTTTGCAACTGAATATAAGGGGCGCAAGCGACGCTTGTTGTAGGCAGCCCCTTCCACATGCATTCTCTTCCCAACACAAGTAGTGGCCCCCTTGAACTCATAACCCAAACACCTACCAAACTCCACAAAGTTGGAGGTGCACTTGCGAGAACCGGTCATCCAAGTCATGGTGACATCTTCATCATTATCAAAAACCACTGTGGCAAAGAACTGATGCACAAGCTGAATATCAAAATCTTCATGAACATGGGAGATGAGCCTCTCAAGTCCAAGCTTCCGAGCAATCATCACGGCCTCTTGAAAATAAGGCTTCTTGTCCAGGCTCTCAAGGCTCAACACCTTTTGCTCACACACCATATGCTTCTTGTCAATGCGGGCATATATCTCATTCATGATCAGCTGCTGCTCCCCCTTGGAAAATTAGGATCATCGGTGTTGGATGGCAAGTCATAGAACTGCTGAGATCTCATCCGACGAAACTCGATTTCCCCATGCCCAAAACAGTGGTCAAGGAGTCAAAATGAGCTCTCTCGGCCTCTTCTTCATTATCAAACCCACCAAGGGCAGCATGTCTTGTGGCTTCTTCATCTATGGTACTCTGCTGTCTCAGGCGGTCAACGCGGCTGTCATACAGTAGCTTGTCCCTTGTTTGAGCACGAACAACTTTCCTTGGTGACTTGTCAGGATGTTTCATGGAAGCCTTGGTCCTCTGCACACCTGTGAAAGACAGAATAGGAGAAAAGCTTGGGGATAAGCTTGCATGTCCAGGAACCAAAGAAGAAGTAACCAAAGAATTCTGGGCACAAACTTTCTGATCTACCCCGGAGTTTCTGGCCTCAGGGGGCGGAGATTCCGGCCCAGACCGGAGTATCCGGCCTGGAAGACCGGAGTATCCGGCCCTGAGATGGGAAACCTCAATTTAGCTCAAGAAACTTTGTGCTGAGAATTCTAGGGTTACATCTAAGATACACCTTGCCATCTAGAAGATTCTACACCAAGAAAAACTAGGGGAACTACTCTCCAAACTTAGATCTAGGAGAAAACCTAAGGAGAGAGAGTTGGTTACCCTTTTTGTCCATGGTGCAGCCCAAACGGAGGAGAGGAAGGTCCCCTGCGTTGGTGTGGAGGAGGAGGCCGGAGGCACGGCGGATTCCGGCAGCTGGGAGCAGCCGGAGAGGCACTTCAGGGCGGCGACTGTCGTGGGTTTGTCACGTCAGATATCATGGATGACTTCGTAGGTGTGGTATTACGCGAGACAAGCATCTCCGAGCTTGGGATCGCAGGAACAAAGATCGACACAGATTTACCCAGGTTCGGCCCCTCAATGTGAGGTAAAAGACCTACTTCCTGCCTACCCTAGATTGGTATTGATATGATATATGTGGTGTTACAATGGAGGCGATCCGATCTGGTACTCGCCGTATGAACTAGGGTTTAAGGGCTTCGACCCTCTCTAAGTCCTGCGAGTTCTCTTTATATACACAGAGACTCGCTAGGTTACAAAGGAAACTTCCTGTACAAGGAAAGTATCAATAGAGACCTATTCGGAGACTAACTCCTCCTTACGCCTCCAGGATGTATCTTCTAGATGCTTCTCCTTATGGCGGTGCAATATTGGGCTTGTTCCCATGTGGGCCTTCATGCGTGCGAGTAAGCTTGAGTCGCACTTGTTCATATGGGCCGCGGGTTAATCCAGAAAATATTCCCCCGACATTAGCCCCAAGATTGGTTAGGACTTCACGGAGAGGATCTCCTAGTTGCTTGAAAGGGTCATTGAGCCGCACTGTGAAAGTTATGCCCAATCTCTGATTGACGCGGCTTAGAGCTGCGACTTATGCGCGCGACTCATCCGCCCTGCTGGAAATATTCGGTTTCCTTTAATTGCGGACCGTTCCCCATTCCGCGGACGCAAATTGTGCCGTTAGTTTCGGGCCCTCCAGTTATAAGCTGCGGCGGCCTAGGTCAACATTCACTTGCCTCTGCTCTTTCCTCATTGTTAGTTGCGCCGCCGTCTTCCCCAATCGAACTCAGCTCCCCATCCAAGCTCTTCTCGCCATGGCGCCAAGGGCAAAGCCATCCGACGATAGGCGCAAGATGTCCTGCAACTGGGAAGGTTCTTGGGTGACGGAGAAGTTCCTCGCAGATCTCGCTGATAATGGCTTCTTGCCGCCGAAGGAGAACAACATCTGGCGGGCGCCAGGCAACGAACTCGGCCGCATCCCCAGCCCAACGAACTGGTGATGTTCGTGGAGCACGTGGAGCGCGGATTCACGCCGCCCGGCTCCCTCTTCTTCCGCGATCTGATGCAACGCCTTGGCCTCCGCCTCCACGATATCGGGCCTAACTCCATGCTCCAGGTGAGCAATTTTCACGTTCTCTGCGAGGACTATCTGGGCATAGCCCCCAACATCGATCTGTGGCTGGCCTCTTTCTCCTGCAACAGCCAACTCGTTTCGAAAGGCGGCACTACGTTCAGGTTGGCGCCATCTCTCTGCAACGCCACAGAAACTCTTGTCTTCCCAAGCTTTCCTTGGCGAATCGACCCAGGGCCTGGCACACATCTTTCTTTTACTGCCAGGATACTTCTCCGGAAGGCGAAACTCGCCTCCCTTCTTGGTCCAATTCCCTTTTTGTGCCTTCTGAGGCACTCAAATCCAAACCTCGGGAGGCCGCACTCTCCTTCGTGAATGAGTCGCTGATCAAAATCCGTGCCTTAATCGGTCATGGCCTCACTGGCCTTGATCTCCTTTCTTGCTGGACGAAGTGGCGCATCCAACCAGTGAGCCCCCGGCAGCGATCCTTCCTCGAGTGTTCTGGCACCTCTGCTGATGTCGATCGCGTCAGAGCTGCTGACTGGGAACCTCAAGACTGGGTGGATTTCGTCAACCGTGTGACTGACGAGAAAGATGTCTCCTTTGACAAGGTGGGGCTTGCCCCTTTTAGTGTCAACAATAAGCCCTTCGAGGTATCCTTTCTTCTCTGGTCCTTCGTCCTTGTAACGAAATTGTGTTTCTTCTTTTGATATTAAGGTCCACCTTTTTCTTGAAACAGGCTGATGAGAATTATTGGTCACTTCCTGCGACTGATGCGAGCGTCGCTGATCCCAAGCGCACTGCTAAGAAGAAGCTACTGCCCGCTCTAGAGGGCAGTGAAGTTGCTGCTATTCCATCTGTTGCCTCTGCGGCTTCAGATGATGAAGAAGATGAGTTGGAGGAGAACGACAGTCATGTGCCTGCCGCGGGTCTCCTTGTTATATCTGACCCAACCCCTCGTAGGGCCTCCAAGAGACTGTCGCAAGAGAAGCCAGAGCTTACTGCTATGGAAAATCCTGAGGCCGCCAAGCGTCACAAACCTGCGATGGGCGCGACTCCTCCTGCTGCCAGGCGCGTGCTTAGGACCACCGCCTCCGCTGAGAAAGACATGGAACCCCACTCTGGTAATCTTTTGCTGCCTTGATCTCCTGGCTACGTCTTCTTTTTACACCTTGTTTAACATATGAATCTCTGATTGTAGACTCAGGGTTCCAAAGTGTGTCATCGCCGTCAAGTGACGGCCTCCTGGCCTCCGTGAAGATGGCTCCAGAGTAAATAACCTTCTTTCGTGCTTATAATGTCTTTCTTCTGTTATATGCACTGCTTTCTTCTTTACACAATGATCTTGTTCTTGCAGAGATGTATCTGTTGCTGCAGCTGCGACTGACCTGGGGAATATCTCCAAAGGTGCAGCAGAGCCGCACACGTCGCCTGCGACTCAAACTGTCATGGCAGAAGGCATGGCAACTACTGATGATCTGGCCATGATCCCTTCTCCTGATGTGGCTACCCAAGAGGTGGCTCTGGCAGACGGAACAAAGATGCCGCTGGTTAAGTCGCCAGCGACTAATAATCAACAGCTGTCATCCCTGCAACTTGAGGTTTCTCCCTCCTCCTCCTTGAGCCGCGCTGAACAACTATCGCAGGCCATTATTGCCTCAACTGATAGACAAGCCGCAGAGCTTCGTGAAGCGCTGTCCAACTTGGCTGCGACTTATAAGGTAATTATCTGTCTAACTCTAGCCCCCAAGGATCGAGTTTCTTCTGTTATGCAAAGGGGAACTTGATACTTTTATAATTCCTGTTGTTGATTCATCTTCTTCTTCACAGGAAGAGCTCCACGCCGTTACGGCCGAGAAGCGCGCCTTGGAGAAACAATTACAAGAGGCTCCCTCTGAACTTGAAAATTTGCACGAGCTCCTGCGCCAACGCGATGCTCAGTTGAAGGAAAGGATACCAGTATTGGTGATGCCAAAGCTACCGAGCTACGGCTTAAAAAGGTTGAAGAAGAACTCTGGGAGAGGATCCAGCAGCAGGATAACCAAATTGGTGCTCAAAAGGACGCCATTGCGCAAGCAAATGAAAATACGCGACTAAAGGCTGTTGAGATTGGCGATCTTGAGAAAAAACTGACCAAGATATCTGACACCCATAACCTTGTTCATGCCAAAGTGTGCATCATGTCTCAGGAGCTGGCTGGTACGTGTTGCGACTCAAACCCGTAGCTTTTGACTTGGCCTTCTGCTTTTGTATATAGCTGAGCTAACTGATAAATGTCTTGTTGCAGGCGATAATGCCGCATTGCAGCGAGGTACTACTCAAGAACAGCTGGAATATATCCGCGAGTTTGCGCGGAAAGCTTGTGATGCCATGAAGCCATTATCGGCCTGCTTGCTGCCCACCAAGACTGTTCCTGTTGATTCTGAGGGGCTGTTGAAAAGGCTACTGAAGGCGCCCCAGTACTTCTTGGACTGGAAGGAATCCTCTACTCGCTCCGGTGCCGCTCATGTTCTTGCCTTGGCGAAAACATATTATCCATCCTTCGACGCCACCAAGGTTTCACTGGGTAGGCCTTCAAAGAAAGCTGATGGCACCGATCTGACAGCCTCGGAGTATGCGGCTACTTGGAAAAGTATGCGCGGTCATGCGACTGAGCTTGTGGACGGGTTGGATTTGGCGACTTATCTGGGGAAATATCGTCCAGATGGGAGCAGGTTTGAGAAGGTGCCCACCGCATCAACCAGCCGCTCTCCAGATGTCTCCAACTCTGAAGCCCCCAAGCCCGCGACTGACGAGCCTGCGACTGTTCCTTCTGGCAAGCTTGGTAAGCCGCATGTTCCTCCTACCCATAAGCAAAAAGCTAGGAAAAAATGAAGGAAAATAATGATGTGATAATGTTAGCCCTTCGTGGCTTGTAATAATCGTTAGAATTATGTGTCAAAAGACAATATTTTTGTTGTTAAGTACTCTCAGCAGTACGGGTTTCGACCAATAGTCTGGTCCTTATGATTTGTCTCGGTTTTTCCTTACTTAGGCCCCTGCGTGGCTCAGTATTTCCCAGGGTAAAAAATGCGTGTTCAGGGTCGAGAGCGGCCATGATAGGCAATCAAACTCGATTGACTCCGCACCCCAGTACTTTGGCCGCATATTGCAAGTCGCATCCAAGTGAAGGTTGAGTATAATCACGATATATGCCACTCGTTTGGCGATTCCAAGGTAATAGGCCGCGCTAAAAAGCTGCCGCACCCCAAGGAACCAATGATTAAAAATAAAAGACTCACGACTCAATTGGTAGTTTGAGCAGCTTTTATTTCAGAACCATTATATGATACATAGGGTCGGTCACGCCTAGGTGGCGACTAGAGGTGAGACATGGGTTACGGCCGCGCCTAGGTGGCGGCCGGTTTCTGATACATGGGTCGGTCGCGCCTAAGTGGCGACCAGAGATGATGCTTGGGTCGGTCGCGCCTAGTTGGCGACCAGAGATGATGCTTTTTCGAGCCCTGAATGGCCATCTTGGTGTTTTTGTTGCGACTGCTAGTGGCGACTCGCAATGGTTAGGACATATCCTTATTGTGGATGGCCTGTGGCCCTTGCTTTTCTTGCCTCCCTGGCGGCTGTAATCTGAAGTCGCAAATCAGGAAAGTGCTTTTTGGCCTCCACTATGTCGTCAAAATTTTGTTGCGGTTCGCGGACGGGCATGTTCTCTGCGACGCAAGTAGCTCGGGCCGTAGCCCTGTCGCCTTCTTCGCATTCTTGAGCTATCTTTTTGTCGCCATGAATGGTGATGACCCCATTGGGACCTGGCATCTTCAGCTTTAGGTACACGTAGCTCGGTCTGGCCATGAACTTTGTGAAGGCTTCTCTGCCAAACAGCGCGTGATATGGGCTCTGAAAATCTACAACTTCGAACCAGACATACTCGCTTCTGAAATTGCTTTGTGTTCCAAATGCGACTTCCAAGTTGATTCGCCCTAATGGTTGGGCTGATATGCCTGGCACGACGCCGTGGAACGTTGTTCTGGACAGATGCAGCTGCTTTTCTTGGAGGTTCATTCTTTTGAAGGTCTCATAGTATAGTATGTTGATGCTGCTGCCTCCATCCATCAGTACTTTGCTTAGTTTGTATCCTGCGACTTGAGGGGCGACTACGAGTCCGAGTTTGCCTTCTTCGTTTATTTCTCCGATTTTGTCTTCACGGCTCCAAACTATGGGCTGCTCGGACCACCTTAGCCATTGTGGTATGGCTGGTACTATTGTGTTGACTGCCTGATTGCGTCGCCGCAGTTTCTGCTCCCTTCTTGAGGTATTAACCACAACCGTGTGATACTGACCCAGCTGTTTTGGGAACTGTGGTTGATCTGGCTGCGGGTTTGGTGGAACGTTGTTACTGGCTCCACCGTGGTTGCATCCCTCATTATTCTGGTGGCTGTTGTTTCCATTGAGTGGTTGCCCATCCTTCCACTTTTTGTAATGATAGCATTGTGCCTTTGTGTGGTTGGGTGGCTTCCCATCTTTTCCTATATGGATGTCGCAGGGACGGTTGAAAACCTCTTCCAGGTTGACTGGGTGGAAATTTCTTCCTCTGCCACCACCTTGTTTGTAACGAGTGTTCTTGTTTGCGACTAATCCCGAGTTTCCTTCGTCGTTTTTGCGCTTATTGTAACTCGCGTTGCTATTGTTAGCCTGCTGCTGTTGCGGCTTACTGCTGGTCTTCTTTCCTTTGCCAGCGACTTCCTCTTCCTCTCCATCGGATGCGTCCCTGGTTTTATCTGAGCTGGCGTACTTGTTTGCTGCTAGCACCACCTCGCTGAGGCTCTTGACTTTGTCCTTCATGCGACCTAGCTTGTGAACCAATGGTTCGAACTTGCAATTTTTCTCCATGACCAGTACAGCTGAGCTCGGGGGTATGTTATCCGAGGAGTGTATGATTTCTGCCACCCTTCTCATCCAGTGGCGGCTTGACTCGCCTTCCTTCTGTACGCAGCGCTCGAGATCTTCTATGCTACAAAGTCGCTTGCATGTTCCTTGGAAATTTTTGACGAAAGCTTCCTTCATCTCATCCCAAGAGTTTATTGAGTTTGGTGGTAAGTTTTGTAACCAGATGTGAGCTGCGCCTTCTAACATCATGTTTAAGTATCGGGCGCAGATTTCTTCGGATGCGTTGAGGATGTTCATACCCATCTCGTAGTTGTTGAGCCATGTGACTGGATCCATGCTCGCGTAGTAGTTTGCGACCTTGCGAGGTCCTTTGAAATCTGCAGGGAACGGCTCAGACCTAATCTTCTCGCTGAAGCAAACTGGACCTTTGAGTCGCGATGATAAGTTGGACGGGACTGGCCTCCTTGCTGGGTCAACCACCGCATGCGGCTGTGCTGCTTCTGCGAGTTGAATTTGCTGTGGTTGATTTTGCGCTGCCGGCTGGTTTTCCCTCTGTCTCCTCGCTGAACTTGAAGTCGCGACCTGCTGCGACTCGGCATGGATGCTCCTCTCGATTGTGGCTCTACTGTTGTAGGGGGTGGCATGCAGCCGCCCCGCATGTTCAGACATGTTCGCCTGCTGGATCACCGCTGTGCTCAACATCTCGATGGCGCGTCGTGCCTCTCTGTCCATTGGTGTGTTTCCCGCTGGCGTCATCCTAGCCAAGATGTTGGTGGCCGCATAGAGATTCTCTACTGGGCTAACATAGTGTCCTTGCGGTGTATGGAACCTTTGAGACTGTGGCTGTGGATGCTGCACAAAGACTGGTTGCAATGATGGAGGTGGCATGATGGCCCTGTTGTTGACTTGTACCATGGCTCTTGATTCTGGTGCTTCCACCACTCTTGTTGTTGCAAAGGATGGGACTGCTGGTGCAATTGATGGTGCTGCGAGTGACTGGGCCGCAGATGTGGCTTGTGGTACAGATGGTGCTACGTATGAGGGCACTGCGACTCCGGTCGTTGCGACTGATGGCACCGCGATTTCTGACCTTGCCACTGAACGCACCGCGTGGTTTGCGACTGATGGGATCGCGTTGGGCGGTGCCGCGGACGCTGGTGTGCCGACCGCGGGGAGCGCGGCTATAGGTCCAGAGGTGGGCGATCGAAACAGCTCCATGGGGTTTACTGCTCCTGGCTGCAGGCGACTAACCTGGCGTCTGTGCGGTAAGGTACTTGGTCCTCCTTGCAATATGACAGTATCTTCGGCGAGTCGCCGCTGTTCTTGCTGGAGGCGTTGGTCCTCGCGTGCTAGCCTGCTTCTTTCATCCACAATCCTTTGGACTTCGTCATACAGTCCGATCCTGGTGGCCTCCAGTTCTGTTGCCCTGGCGGCGGCATCGATCGCAGATATTGGCGTAAACAGCACATTGCCTTGTGATGTGACAACCGCCGCATTGGGGACTGTTCTTGCTCCGGTCTCCGCGAGTGCGACTCCAGATGGGGTTCTCCTGTTTGCGACTTCTGAGGCCGTGACTCCTGGCGTAGTCGCAGCAGGTGCCGCGTTGTTTGAGCCTAGTTCTGCGACTCTTGATCCGTCCGTCGTGGATTGTACCGCTGCTTCCAGTGCCGCGGGGGCTAGACTGTCCTGTGGCATGCCCAGCCCTTCCTCTGTTTCCACGGTCCTGTAGATCCCTTCCGTGTGCTGATTTCCTATGGAGGGCGAGCTGCCGCCCCTTGGGTTTCCGCATAGCCTCTCTTCGAAGACATACTCAATGGACTGGGCTTCTTCGTCTTCAAGGGGTAGCGGCTCGTTGTTCGTGGATTGCTCCTCTTCGTCCACCGTCACAGCGACCCCTTCTTCTGAGTCGCCTAGCTGTGAGGTTTCTTCTGTATCACCGCCGATGAAGCCGACGAAGACATGAATAGATCCAAACGGGATGACATGGCCGGTCTCTAGGTAATCAGCCTCCGGTCCCCAGCTTGAATCGTCAATAAGAGGTACGCCGTCGACCATGATGATACGGCCTACGGCGAGATCTTCAACTCCTTTCATCGATCCTGCGCAGAACGTGACGCTCTTGACCGCAGGCCCCACGGTGGGTGCCAACTGTCGTGGGTTTGTCACGTCAGATGTCATGGATGACTTCGTAGGTGTGGGATTACGCGAGACAAGCATCTCCGAGCTTGGGATCGCAGGAACAAAGATCGACACAGATTTACCCAGGTTCGGCCCCCTCAATGCGAGGTAAAAGACCTACTTCCTGCCTACCCTAGATTGGTATTGATATGATATATGTGGTGTTACAATGGAGGCGATCCAATCTGGTACTCGCCGTATGAACTAGGGTTTAAGGGCTTCGACCCTCTCTAAGTCCTGCGAGTTCTCTTTATATACACAGAGACTCGCTAGGTTACAAAGGAAACTTCCTGTACAAGGAAAGTATCAATAGAGACCTATTCGGAGACTAACTCCTCTTTACGCCTCCAGGATGTATCTTCTAGATGCTTCTCCTTATGGCGGTGCGATATTGGGCTTGTTCCCATGTGGGCCTTCATCCGTGCGAGTAAGCTTGAGTCGCACTTGTTCATATGGGCCGCGGGTTAATCCAGAAAGTATTCCCCGACAGCGACGGCTGCAGGGGTGGAGTTGGGGGTCGGGGGTGTGTGAGAGTTGTGTCCACAACTCCCACCCCGATCCCCTTTTGGATCCCTGCGAAAACTGCCAAGACCAGAGTTTCCGGCCTAAACGCACCGGAGTTTCCGGCCTGAGCCAGAAATTCCGGGGTTTAGGGCAGAAACTTCAGTCAAACCGGATATTCCGGTCCAAGAGGACCGGAGTTTCCGGTCCCACCAACTCAAAAATGCCAGATTTGTTGTTGAACATGCAAGATGCAAGAGGAGCAAGTTTTCAGAAGAGATAGGCCTGGGATAAGACACAAAGTCACTGGAATGGTACTTCACACTCAAACTTGGTAAGAGGCACAAAAATCAAATAAGAAGCATCATTTGAGTGTGTTTTCCATAAAGACCAACGGATAGGCAAAAAGGCCATAAAGCTCCAAAAGATCAAATCTTCACAAAGAAGATGGCGGTGGCCTAAGCCACCATGTATGAGTGTATGTGGTGTGACACCGCGAAGATATATCTTGGGTTCACCGCCACTACTCGTCATTTAAGCTCACAATTCATAAAATGAACAATATAGAGACAAAATGAGTTCTTACTATCGGCATAATGGGGGGAGGGATAGTCCAATGGATTAGGACCGCACTCCCCCTATGTCCATGCCTACACCTAAACCAAACAATAGCTAAGAATAGGTGTGTATGCAAGATATCAAGCGACGCTCCCCGAATCGATGATATTTAGCTCATGCCTCAAATAAGTGAACCTTGCTTCATCAAGTGGCTTCGTGAACATATCGGCAAGTTGGATCTTCGTGGGAATATAGCCAAGCTCAATGTCACCCCGGTTGATGTGATCACGGATGAAGTGATAGCGAATCTCAATATGCTTCGTTCTTGAGTGCTCCACCGGGTTGTGGCCAATCTTGATAGCACTTTCATTGTCACATAAAAGAGGCACTTTGTCACAATGGACACCGTATTCCTTTAAAGTTTGCCTCATCCACAACAATTGAGTGCAACAACTAGCGGCCGCCACATACTCGGCTTCGGTGGTGGAGAGAGATATGCAATTTTGCTTCTTAGAAGACCAACTCACCAAGGACCTACCAAGGAATTGGCAAGCCCCGGAAGTTGATTTCCTATCATCCTTGCAACCGGCCCAATCCGAATCCGTGTAACCGGCAAGAGAGAATGTTGAGCCTTTAGGATACCACAAACCAAACCTTGGGGTATGAACCAAATATCGAAAGATTCGAAGAACCGCCGTTTGGTGGCTTTCTTTGGGAGCCGCTTGGTACCTTGCACACACTCCTACACTCAACACAATATCGGGTCTAGATGCACAAAGATAAAGCAAAGAACCAATCATAGAGCGATAGAGTTTTTGATCAACATCCTTATCTTTACCCTTTGGATTAAGTTCAAGATGACACTTGGTGTCCATAGGAAACTTCTTCTCTTTAGCATTTTGCATCTTGAACCTCTTGAGCATGTCTTGGATATATTTGGCTTGAGAGATGAAGGTCCCTCCACTCAATTGCTTGATCTCAAAACCAAGGAAGTACTTCAACTCTCCCATCATGGACATCTCGAACCTATCGGTCATAAGCTTTGAAAATTCATCATTAAAAGCTTTGTTAGAAGAGCCAAATATGATATCATCAACATAAAGTTGGCATATGAAAAGCTCCCCTTTAACCCTCTTGGTAAAAAGAGTGGGATCGATTTGCCCCACTTCAAAGCCACGGTCTACAATAGCTCTCTTAGGTGCTCATACCAAGCACGAGGTGCTTGTTTGAGACCATAGAGCGCCTTATCAAGTTTGTAGACATGGTTAGGGAAGTGTGGATCCTCAAATCCCGGAGGTTGCTTAACATATACCAACTCCTTTAAAGGACCATTAAGAAAGGCACTTTTCACATCCATTTGTTGCAACTTGAAATTATGATGTGATGCATATGCAAGAAGGATACGGATGGACTCAAGGCGAGCCACGGGAGCATAGGTCTCTCCAAAATCAATGCCTTCAACTTGAGAGTACCCTTGAGCTACCAATCTTGCCTTGTTCCTCACAACCATTCCATGCTCATCTTGCTTGTTCTTGAATATCCACTTGGTGCCTATAACATTGAGGCAATCTTTTGGCTTCTCCACTAGATTCCACACTTTGTTGCGCTTGAAGTTATTGAGCTCTTCATGCATGGCTTCCAACCAATCCGGATCTTCAAGAGCTTCAAAGACTTTCTTTGGTTCCACCATAGAGATGTGTGGCTTGATGTTCATTGAAATTTGCCAATTGTTTTCTTGTGGTGACCTTGTTCTTGACATTAACAATGATATTTCTAGATGAAGACTCTTTCTTCTCCAATCCTTTTTGACTCTTGCTATACGACGGGTTTCGATATCCTCATTGATGCGAGGAATTTCGCTTGATCATCTTGATCATTTGAGTCCCCGTCTTGACCGGAGGTTGACCTTGATCATCTTGAAGCACATCTTCAACAAAGAAGGAGAGGGTTGATCTTGGTCTTGACCTTGGCTAGTTTGACAATAGGAGAACTTGGTTCTTGAATAGCCTCTTGGTCAACTTGAGGAGGGTCTTGAACTTGTTCTTGGGTAGGTGCATCATTTGCTTCCATAGAAGGTGCAACTTCAACTTGTGATGATGGAGTCTCCACATGAGTGGAGCTAGGACTTGCTTGAGGAGGCTCATGATGGATTTCAATGGGGCGATAGAAACCAACCCCCATTCTTCTTATTGCATCTTGAGGTTCCTCATTATCTACATCACAAACATGAAATTGCGCCACTTGGGAGCCGTCATTCTCATCGAACCTCACATACAAGATTCTAACTTCCCAAGGTTTGTCATAGACTCTATAGTGTGAGATTCGCACCGTACCAACAAAAACACCCTCTAAAGCTTTAGATTCAAATTTAGAAAATGAACACTTTGTTTTATAGAAACACTTACAACCAAACACACGGTAGTAGGAGACATTGGGCTTGTTGCCGGTAAGCATTCATATGAGTTTCCTTCTTCCTTGCGAAAGAATAACCGGTTGGAGAGTGACACGCCGTGGAGATAGCTCGGCCCATAAGAAGAGTGGAGACTTAAACTCCGCCAACATAGACCTTGCCATATCCATAGAGTCCGGTTCTTCCTTCGGCTACACCATTTTGTTGAGGGGTATATGCAGCGGAATATTGATGACGAATCCCTCTTCACTAAGAAACTCATTTAAGGTGTAGTTCTTGAACTCGGAGCCATTATCACTCTAATGACCAAAATGGGACATTGTATTGGCGTTGAACTTATTGGAAAGTCGATGACGGTTTGTTGGTTTCATCCTTCGTCTTGAAGAAAAAACCCAAGTAAATCTTGAATAGTCATCAACAATCACCAAACAATATTTCTTCCCACCAAGACTAGGTTGAGGCACGGCACCAAAGAGATCAACATGAAGAAGTTCCAATATCCTTTGATGAAATGATGGTGTTGCTTGGATGGGGAGAATCATGCATCTTTCCTTCAACACAAGCCCTACAAAGACGATCTCTAGAAAAAGAAACATTCTTTTAGTCCAAGAATGTGGCCACCCTTGTGAAGACTTTGCAAAGTTCTCATGTTGACATGGGACAAGCGGCGATGCCACAACCACCCCACGTCGGCCTTTCCGAATAGGCATATTGCTTGAGTGTTGGTAGACCCCGAAAAGTCTACCACAAACAACTCATTTTCAACATACCCAACGAACATGACCTTTAGAGTCTTGCTCCTCAAGAGTACCACCATATCAATAGTAAAATGGACATCAAAGTTCATCTTATTAAGAGCACGAACGGACATAAGATTGTAACCTAGAGACTCAACAAGCATGACATTTACAAGGGTGATATCCCTTGCAACTACCACCTTGCCGAGACTCTTTACCTCGGCTTTGACTTGTCACCATAAGAGACGGTTGAGTTATTTAGATTTGGTCTCAACTCCGTCATAATCTCCTTGCTTCCGGTCATATGACTAGTGCATCCACTATCAACCACCCATTTCGATCCACCGGAAGCATAGTCCTACAAGAAATCATTGCTTGGATTTAGGTACCCATTTCTCAATGGGTCCTCTTTGGTTAGCAACAAGGGTCTTAGGAACCCAAATAGAGTAATCAATGTAACCATCATATGGACCAACATATTGAGCATAAACATCCCCATAATAATCAACATAAAGAATATAGTTGGGGTTGTTATGCCCCGCAAAGTCACTACGAGTGGTCTTGCCCCTTGTGGCACTACCACCCGCAATGGAAGTCTTGGCTTGTGCGGGCTTGGTCTTGATCTTCTTGTTGTTGCCCACTTTCTTCTTGGGCTCGGCTACATAACCAAGACCCTCCTTCCCTTTGTGTGGTTTTTGCTCAAATAAGTAAGCAATACCCTTATCTTTACCTTTGGGAATAGAGGTCTTGGCACTAACATTTTCTTCAATAACATTTTCATGAACACGAGGAAGAATAGATATGCTAGTTGAGCTAGATTTAGAAAGTTGAGTTTGAAGTTGCTCATGAGACTTGACTAAAAGGGAGTGAGTGTTTCCAAGGCCTTGTGAGCCTTGTCAAGCTTCTCCATATCCTCAAGAAGTCTAGCATTAGCAACCCCAAGTTCAACTTTCTCCTTTTTAAGCACTTTATATTTAGCAAAGACATGATCTCTATCCTTAATGATTTTATTAATGATATCATCATTTTTAGCATCAAGAGAATCAAGTCTTTCCTCAAGAGAACATCTTTCTTCACTCTCTTCATCAAGAGAGGCATTCAAGGATGCGGAAGCATTCAAAGAGGCAATGGTGAGAGAATCCTCTCTCTCAATCTTACTCTTTTCTTGAAGAAGTTCTTCGGCCGCACATAGTTGTCTCATGAGAGACTCAACATGTTCCTTAGCTTCACCTTGCAAGTTAGTCATGAAGTATCGAAAGCAACAAGTTCTTCTTAATCACAAGACTAGATTGATCACTCATTTCATGCATAGTCTTGGGAGAAGGAGATGATACCTCGGTGACATTAGCCATGAGGCAACGAGCGTTGTTGGTGGAGAAGTTCTCATTGGGGGATTCAAAGAGAGAAGATGATGAAGTTGATACAATAGCCAATGCGGCTACCTCTTTAGTAGGTGCATCTTCATCTTCGGAATCACTTGTGGCATATTCTTCTTGTGCCACCAACACAATTCTTGGTGCCTTCTTGAAGAAAGGCTTCCTTGGTCTTGCGGGCTTCTTTTGGATCAACCTTGAGTGGTCCTTGGGGATGAGCTTCCCACCATTTTGCTCTCGGTTCTCATAAGGACACTCTCTTATGTAGTGGTTCTTGTCATGACAATTGTAGCACGTCTTCCACTTTGAGGCTAGCTCTTTCTTCCCACTTGAGTTGTTCTCTTTATCAACCTTGGCTTTAGCTTTTGCCGGGTCTTGCCAAAACTCTCTTGTGGCAAGAGCTATATGACCATTTAGAGCCGGTTCAAGATCATTTGGAGCAATGTTGCTTGGGCACGCTTCAACCTCATCAAGACATACCACCTTGGCCTTCAAAGCAAGTGAGGGGCCTTGTTTCATCCCCATGGCCCTAGCACGGTTATCTTCGGCATTCTTGGTGGCAACCTTGGAGGCTTGCACTTCTTGCATAACTTCATTGGATGTCATTTCGTTGTAGTTGTGTCTTCCTTGAATGGACTTCACTCGATGGGCTCGAAGGCAAGAGAGCATTCACATACTTCCTCTTGACAAGCATCATCCACATAGGTTGCCCCCACATCAAGAAGGCCTTTGCAAGAGTCTTGAGTCTTCCATACATGTCTTCATGATTCTCATTGTCAAACATGTAGAAGCCTTCGGCATCATTGCTCAAAGATCATATCTTTCTCTTCATGCTTTCATTCCCAAGAAATGCAACCTCAAGACAATTCCAAGCTTCTTTGGCGGTGGTGGCATTGAGAACATAATGCTTGTCACTTTCACTCAATGAAAGTTCAATCATGTGGAGTGCGGAGGCATTGAGTTGCTTTTCGGCAAACTCTCTTCTTGTCACATTGCTTGGATCCGCAACCTTGTACCATCTTCAATGATCCTCCAAAGCTCGATAGAGGCACTGTTAATATGAGATTTCATTGAGCGTTGCCAACTAGCAAAGCTAATGCATTAAGCTTAGGTGGAGGACCAATGGGGTTTATGCGGGTGGTGATAGGTGGGTCGATAGGGTACCATCCCGGAACGGATGGTACTCTTCCTTCCCATCTTCATGCTTGGTAGGAGGTGGAGAGATGGTTTAGATCCGGAGGTGGTTTCAACCCCCTTTCTTTTTCTTTTTACCCTCCTCGGAATCACCTTCATCGGAGTTAGAGATCCTCTAGTGGGATGGTTTCCGAAACCTTGGCATTTGTAATTTCATGAATATGTCACGCAACTCATCAAATTTGAGGTCCATGGACGATGTCAATGTTGTTTCCAACGATTTGATATCGGCCATGGATGCCATGGTCTTTGGCTTTCTCCTTGGCACGATCGGCCTCATCCTCACTTTGTGTCATACTTCTCTTAGGCGGTTAAGCCCAAAACAAGAGAGCCTGCTCTGATACCAATTGAAAGGATCGGTATGACACCTAGAGGGGGGTGAATAGGTGCTACTCCAATTTTAGTCTTTTTCAATTAGGCTTGACACAAAAGGTAAATTCTCTAGATATGCAACTACGGTGAATTTACCTATATGACAAGCTAGCAACTAAGCACGATATAATAAGGCGGTAAACAAGGATAGAGGTAACCGAAGTCAAAGCACGCGGAGACACGGATGTAATCCCGAGTTCCTCCTTTTTAGGGGAGTACGTCTCGTTGGAGAGGTGTGAACCAACACAATGGTTCAACGGCCACAAAGGCCTCACCCTCTTCTCCGGTGAACCGCACCACAAAGGTTTGGTTCACTTCAACTATCGGAAACCTTCAAGGCGGAGTCCGGAGCCTTTACAACAACGATTTGGGGCACAACCCACAAAGGATTGGGGGCTCCCAAACAGCTACAATCTGTCACAAAGACAATCAAGTGAGTACAAATGGGCTAGGTTTTCCTAGTGGAAACCCTAGCAAATGGTCCCTCAAGTGAATGAGGGGGAAATGACAAACGGCTCGGTGAAGATGTAGATCGGGGCCTTCTCCTTCAATCCTCCAAAGATCAACGAGTTTGGGTGGAGGGATTGGGAGATCTAGTGATTCTTGAGCTTGCAACAATGGTGTCTTCAATGTGGGCGAGCTAGCTGGCTGGAGGGTGGAGGGGTATTTATACCCCTCCCAGAAAAGTAGCCGTTGCAGACAAGTATCACACCGGATATCCGGCCCTAGTGGCCGGAAACTCCGGCCTGGGGCGGAAACTCCGGTCTTCTGGGGCCGGAAACTCCGGCCCACACCAGGGGCTGAGCACACTTCACAGCAGCAGATGCTTGGGCAAAACTCCGGTGCCCTGGGGCCGGAAACTTTGGCCAGGGGCGGAAACTCCGGCCTTTGGGGCTGGAAACTCCGCCCCCACCAGGGGCTGAGCACACAACATAGCAACTGAAGCTTGGGAAAAACTCTGGTGCCCTAGGGCCGGAATGTTCAGCCAGGGGTGGAAACTCCGGCCTTGAGGGCCGGAAACTCCGCCCCCCACCAGAGGCTGAGCAACATTTCAGCAGCTTCTGCTTCTTCGAGGAAAAGTCCAGAGACCGGAAACTCCAGTCATGTAGGCCGGAAACTCCGTCCTAAAAAGCTCCAGAAACTCTTTTCTCTTTTTGGTGTTGATGCATATGTTGTAAACAATAACCCTGCAATACTTAACACCAGATTAGACATACCTAGTGTTGTTGACTAACACACAAAACTAGGAGATCACAAAATGTTCTTTCACCGGTGCGGGCCGGGCCTCAGTGCAGGGGGAGACGAAAAGGGTAACCGACCCGAGCCCGCCGCACGCACTCCGCCACTCTCCTCCTTCCTCCTCTCCTCGCTCGCTCGCCTCCTTCTTATCGGATTTTCATCCCCCAAATCCCTCCCTGCCCACCCGCTCCCCCAAATCTCGTCATCACCGGGGACGCCGCCGCCGCAACATCCAGGACGCACGCGGGGAGCAGAACCAGGCCGTCCGCCGCACGTACATACGCCCGCCCGCCGCCCTCCGCCGTTGCTGCTTCCGCGCGGCGCCGTGGATCGATCCATCGGCTCCTCCTCCTCCCACCGGTAAGCGAGCAAGCCCTGCCTCTCCCTCCATCGATGGATCGTCGCGTCAGTTTTTTCCCTCGCCGGTTCCCGCCGCGCCGCCGTTTCGTTCCGAATAGTTCCCCTTTCTCTCTTCCTCCAATGCGTCCGCCGCGCGGCCTGCCAAATCCATCCGTCCGTCCGTCCATCCTAGGGTTCGGCCGCGGTGTGTGTTTTGTTTTTCTCCCCGAAACGAACTCGATTTCAAGGGCTCGACTGAAGCCCCCCAATCCCAATGCAGGCATGTATATCAATCAAGCTGTGGAGGAGGATTACGCATTATTTGTTTATTTATTTATTTTCAAGGTGAAATCTTTATGCGTGGATGTCGAATCCAGTCCGGAGTGACTGTCTCGCAGTACGTGGTCTTCATTATCGGTAGTAGAATAGTTTTGCCGTGTCAGAGTCTGGTCGTTTAAAACGTATTCCGGGGAGTGGTTGGTGAATGTGGCACGATGACTGACACTCTGACAGAAGCAATGGCTACTTGGTATGCCACTTGATTGTCGGGAAAAAATTAATATGCAGAAAAGAAAATCTAAGGGTACATTAGTTGTTGGTGGCATTACTTACAACTTTTCCCTAAAATCGGCTGGGTTGTGGCGATTGGCAGATAAACCGACTTGGTTGGGTGTCAATGTGTTATCATTTGTTCTTGCGCTTACTACTTTTATGTCGCAGATGAAGGAAGCTTTTGATCCGCCCGCCTTTATGGCCGCGACACCAGAAACAGAAAACATTACTTCCAGCTGCATGAGCAACAACATCGGGGATGATTTGCTTTCTGAGCGAGATTCCGTTTCCTCGCATCAGCCATGTATGTGTCCTGGTAGCTAGCTTCCCTTCCAAAGGAATCTAATTTTGATTGTCTAGGCGATGTTGGATTTTGTTCTTATTTTGCTGGCGATTTCTTTCTCGTTCTGCAGGGGACAGTATGAAGAGCGAAGAGGATGCTGATTTCCTTCATCACGCAAACAGGGCTTTGTCACTTCTGGTACGAGCCTACTTATCTCTTCAATTATCATTGCTCAACATCAGAAGGGTTGTATTTTTCTGAACTAAAGATGTTTGCTTTGGTTCAACTGACTAAATAAATATAATAAATCTTCAATTAGGCAGAATGTTGGCCGACCAAGAGACGACATATCCAACAGTTAGGTGTAGCGGAGATGTGCATGTTGAGATGGATATGTGCCCACATAAGAAATGACCGGGTTAGGAATGATGATATACGTGAGAGAGTTGGGGTAGCACCAATTGAACAGAAGGTTGTCCAACACCGTCTAAGATGGTTTGGTCATATAGAACGTAGGCCTCCGGAAGCGCCATTGCATACCGGACGGATAAAGCGGGATGCGAATGTTAAGAAGGGTTGTGGTAGGCTAAACTTGACATGGGAGGAGTCTGTTAAGAGAGATCTGAAGGATTGGAATATCACCAAAGAACTAGCCATGGATAGGGCTGCGTGGAAGTTAGCTATCCATGTGTCAGAACCATGACCTGGTTTTGAGATCTTATGGGTTTCAACTCTAGACTACCCCAACTTATTTGGGAAAAAAAGGCTTTGTTGTTGTTGCTTCAATTAGGCATAACATCCAAGAGACATTGTACTTGTTACAAGACGATTTAACATTTCAGTTCGTTCAGTCTGAACACTTTAGGAGTGGATGCAATCACAGTCTCATAGGCCTTAAGTGTGAACTGTTCCTGCATTCATGCATGTGCGTCACATGTACACTTGCTTAAACATGAACAGAATTATTGATCGCTTGTTCACAAGTATTTGCTAAGTAAAGTACGTTTTAGTAAAGGCATGCAATTTGTGGATAACATGCTCTATACAAAACTTAATGATTTTGTTCATCAAGATTCAGCGACTCCTCCCTTCTCAGGATTATCAAGCGCAGTCGTCGGAATGCAAGTATGCTACTGACATTGGGTCACATGCATATTCCATGGAAGCAATGTCACCACGAAGTGAATATGGTAGGCAGCAGCCACACTTCTCTTTATCAAGCAGTTCTTGGGAAAGTTCTTTATTGGAAACAAGGTCAGACAATCCAGATGCATCAGGGCATGCAATGGCAAGAACCAAAAGCGATGTCTTTAGGCCAAGGGATGACTATCTTATGTTACATTCGAGTGATCCTCACATGAGAAGATCGTATCCACAAGCATCTAAAGTTGATTTTAGCTTAGATTGTCATTCAGATCATCACTACAATGGATCGGATCGATCTAGTGCCTTCTCAAACTACAATGGTCAATCTATTGAACACCGCAATGAGGTATATCTGTGGTCCATTAGTTGTACTAGAATGAAAAAAATATGTGTATATATTGTTGTGCATCTGACATATGTAGTAAGTGATTAAACCTTTTGTGTGTACAAATGTGTTCCTTAACGAAAAATTCTCATTGATGCAGATAGTTGATTTGCCCAGAGGGACCCATTGTACGGATGAGACTACTTCATTTTCAAGTGGGTGGTGCTTTGAAAATGGGGGCCGGGTCCTTCACTACCTAGAGGACTGTCGTATGGTGATGAGATCCCTTCTCTTTCTAGTCGGAGGTGCAGTGGCAATGGTCATAGAGGACTGTCGTATGGTGATGAGATCCCTTCTCTGTCTAGTCGGAGGTGCAATGGTAATGGGTGCTTTCACGCTCAAGTCAATGGCATTATGGTGCTGAAAATCCCTTGCTCTCAAGTAGACAAGGTTATGGCGATGAAATCCCTTCTCTATCTAATCAGAAGTTTAATGGCATATGGCGCTCAAATCAGTGGCAATATAGCGCTGAAGTCCCCTCATTCTCGAGTAGACAGTTATGGTGACGAGATCCCTTCTCTGTCTACTCAAAAGTCTAATGGCATATCATACTCAAGACAATGTCAGCAGTATGGTGCTGATGTTCGTTCGTTCTCAAGTAGACAAGGTTACGGTGAGGACATTTCAGAACTATCTCACCGTTGGCGCTACCGAGACAAAGTACCTTTGTATTCTGGGTCAAAGATGCCATGATGCTGAGGCACATCGATCACCAAGCTACCAGCAAGGTGCTTCTCGTGGGAGTGGGCACCCAAGAGGCTACCGGCAAGGTGCTTCTCGTGGGAGCGGGCACTCAGATGACAATTTTCTCCATGGTCTTGTTAGTAATCAGCAAGTCAGAATGACCACCACCAGACATACTGGCACAAGACCACGGGTGGCTAACAGAGCTGTAAACAACACTAACTACTGTAGAAATAGCAAGAAAGAAAACCCATTGAGAAATTCTGAGGATATAAGAGACCAAGTTTGTGGTCCTCGTGCAAGCAAGTTGAATAACGCATCAACGCCGACTACGAAGAAAGATATCTTGAGCCCTTTGGTCCGTAGAGACCAATTTAACAGATCAGACTTCTCAGTTCAGTATGAACATGCCAAGTTCTTCATGATAAAATCATATAGTGAAGATGATATTCATAAAGGTATCAAATATAATGTTTGGGCAAGTACACCAAATGGGAACAATAAGCTGGATGCTGCTTTTCATGATGCTGAGGTTTTAACGAAGGAAAAGGGCACAAAATGTCCTGTCTTCCTATTATTTTCGGTCAGTAAGGATCAAATGCCCTTCTAATTGTTTATCGTTTTTTAGTTTGATGAAGCAGCAAAAGCATTTAACAGCCCAAGTGTCTGATAAGTTATATGTTTTAGTGAGATAATTAAGTAAGCAGAGCAGTGCATTTTAGCCAGTTCCTTCCATGAGATTGTTATCTTAAAAAAAAAAATGTAATGAGATTGAATTGCTACTTACCAGCGTGATGTTGATGTGCATCCTACCCTTTGTTTCGTTTGTTAGTAAATAGACTTCTTTGTTAAATGAAATGTGCACTGTAGTCCTTTTTTTAAGTCAAATTCCCCTGAATTGTGCCCCTAGCGGGCTAGCCATCAGATTAAGTGATGGTTTTATCTAAAACAGATGCATTTAATTCACTGAATGCTCCTCATTAGATATGAATAAAACCATCCAATATATTGTTCATTGTATTGTCAAATTGGAAGGTCATTTCATTGTATTCCCTGTTTCAGGTTAATACCAGTGGGCAGTTTGTAGGAATGGCTGAGATGCTAGGTCCTGTTGATTTCAAGAAGACCATGGACTTCTGGCAACAAAATAAATGGAATGGCTTTTTCCCTGTAGTTTGGCACACTATAAAGGACATTCCGAATCGGCTCTTCAAGCATATTACTCTAGAAAACAATGACAACAGGCCTGTTACTTTCAGCAGGGACACTCAAGAGGTACCATGATTCGTCCTTCTTTTCTAGAATGATAGTTCAGATCTCCTATTGTTACAATAGATAATGTCATGAAAACTAAGAATTCATGTATCCCTATGTGATTAATATTATATCAATTGGACCTGTCTAACATGCTACTAGTTGCAATAGCGCTACCACTACTGCCTCTCCTTTCTTACTCTTTCTCCCATGCACTGCCACTTCTATTACCTCGAAACAGGCTTACACCCCGCTATATAAATATAGCAACCACACTGATACAATAATTCGAACAAAAGGAAATGCTGGGGCATCAGCACAAACATACCCAAGGAGAAAAATAAATGAAAGCAAAGGCGAATCGACGAAACAATGATGACTCGCAACCGTGGCGTCCTCCGACTTTGCTCCACCACACTCCAAGCACCCCGAAGCGCCCCGTGCCAAGCAACACCTTCAAGAAGGAGGCACCGTTACCGCACTGCTGCCCGGACCACCGGTCCTAGGGTTTCCCCCGGCACGTAGAGTATAGTGGACAGGGGATTCCCGCGACGCCCTTCAGGAAGGAAGGGTGCCACTCGAAGGTGGCACCACGTCAGGGTCAGACTAGCCGACAGGGATTTCTCCCGACCCCGTCCACACCCTAGAGCAACGGAGCACAACCACCTAGCTTCATCCAGCATGCGCCGCCACAATTTTGAAGTCACCATTATCTGTCTCTTCGTGAACACTGGCGTGTGGCCTGCAAGACAGGGCCAGACGACATCGTCGAGCCAGGGAGCAGCAGCCTCACAGCCGTGCGGGAGGGATCCACCTCCACCGCCAAGATGCAGTCATCGGCCGGACAGAGCAGCCAGGGCACACTAGGCCCACACTGGCCCGGCCGGGCCCAGACGGGCCCATAAAGCCCCGGCCGCGCTGCTGCAATGGGCAGGGCGCACCGCCGCTGTCCTTAGCCTAAACTAGTCGTCGCCACCACCTGCAGAGGGCTCCGCAGCCGCCGAGCTTCAGCCCGCCCGAGCCCATCTGGGGCCCGTGCTGCCCAGATCTGGCGCTCAGCAGCCACCGGCAAGCTTGCAGCCATGGTGCCCCGCCGTGGCCAGCACCACCACCAGCACCACCCGGCCGCACCGGACCCAGGCCTCCCGAGCCGCACCGCCGTCGTCCGGACGAACCACGCGAATCCCCGCGAATCCTCGTGGAAATCCTCCAAACGCGCGAGTAGAAGCAGGCCGCCGCCGCCGGCACCGCGCGGGCAGCTTCTATTACACTTGGTGTTTCTTTTAAAAACAACAGGAGGAAAACTTTGGTAGAGCCGAAGTGAAGTAGCTGAATCCTAGTAGCACTAAATGGACCTTTTCTTTGCTATCTTGAAAGGATCTTATCTCCTGAACTTAGTGTCCACTCTGTTTGAGCTGCTTAGTCCCACATGTCAAACAGAACACGACAAGCATAACAAAATGAGATTCATGTCGCATATGTATCATCTATTGGGGATAAATACAATGCTAAAAGTTGGTTCTTAACTGTAGTGTAATTTCAGCTGGTTGCAACTACTATTCAGTTACGAGAGGCAACTATTGAAAGATTTTTTAGCTCGCCCTCTCACCAACCTTTCCAACAAAAATATTTTGCAAATAAAAAAAAGAAATAGAAAATCAAAATCCACTGATACTTCCTGATAACACATCAAGCCATATCAGAGATGTACTGCACATTTGTGTGGTGCCTCAGCGGATATCGAGGCAATCTTACTGCACAGAATCGGCACGGGATCATGTGTATCACAGTGCGTTTTGTATATCTGTATTATATTACCTCATATCAAATTTATTTCATGTCATATGCCTTGTTGCAACTTAACTTCAGTTTCTCACTGTCTAGATTATTTTTTGATCTTACCATTTTGTTCCTTTTATGTAGATTGGCCTGCCCCAGGGTCTGGAAGTGTTGAAAATCTTCAAGGCGTATCGCCACGGAACATCAATTCTGGATGATTTTCACTTTTATGAAGAAAAGGAAAACACACGCTGTGCACGGAAGGGGATAAATGCAGACTCGTTGCATGAAGCCAGACTATCGTACTTCGGAACAGATGACTTGAAATCGATGGTATGTATATCTTTTACTGAAGTCGTGTGATAAGTGGAGCTGTTGTGATAAGCAGCTACTAAATAATAGTACTTGTAAGAAGGGAGACACGTAGAGAGTAACTGTGTGAATATTGTGACTGTAGCTGTTGTTCAGGTTGATGTAGCATTACATAGAACCGGCAGATATCTTTTTTTTTTTTTGCGAAGATACAGCCAAAGCTTACAGCAAGTTTACAGAAAGGACCTCCTCGAAGCACAAAAATACAAACCAGTCCATCTCCTGCAACGCGAAGCCACCGACGAACCGCAGAACGCACCGACGGCGCGCCGCCGCCGCATCGCCACACTGACCTTGGTTCGGCAGATGTCCCCAGGCGGACAGGAAGTCGTCGGAACTCGAAATCCGGAGATCCTCCATCCTGCGCCACCGGTCGCGTCGCCAACTTGCTCGAGCTCGAGCTGCACCAAGAACTTCAAAAGCCGAGACCTTCGTCTTTGATCTCCGGCACGGGGACGTCGCCCACGGCAGCACCAAGCTGCGAGGGTGACGGAGGCAGCAGATCCACGCCAGAACTCCACCGGAGCGCCGTCGTCGGAGGGAAAGATCCGCACCTGCAAAACAACCACACGCCACCGACGACGCCACCGCCCTCCCAGCGCCGCCGGCAGAAACCCTAGCTAACCCTACGCTATATACACACCGGGATCCGGCGTTCCCCACCCTCCCGCTGCCGGAGCAGCCGGCGGAGGGGAGGAAACGGCCGGATCCGCGGCGGCGAGGTGGGTTAACCGGGGAGGTTTCAGAAAATCGCCTCCTACTGTAGACGAGAGGGAGGGGACGGCAGATATCTAAAGAACAGTATGCGCATATGTTCCCTAAGAAAGGACTATTTTAATCGCTGTCAGTCTACAAAAGGAAAGAAAACTAATATGTGGGAATATCAGGTTTATTTTTTTTTCTGCGCTATTTGAATGGAATAATTCTATTCTCGATGAAGTCAATTTTACACAAGCTATAATAAATAATAACTGGTGGTTTTTTCACCTTAAACTGTGGTTGCTACCGTTTACAATGAACCTGAACCCTGCAGCTCCTTGTATGTATTGTCACGACACATTCTCTGACCATTGCCGATTTTCATGTGCAGGGAGACATAGAGGCAAGCATGGAGAGTATGAACCTCCACGAGCCTTGGGACTAATCAAGAAGGTTCTGCAACCCCGTCGAACCGGTTGAACCATGAGTTGAATCGAAAGTCGGATCCAACAAGTGGGCACTGCTACACAAAGTTAACTGAAATATGCTATAGAACCGGTTGAACCATGAGTTGAATCGAAAGTCAGATCCAACAAGTGGGCACTGCTACACAAAGTTAACTGAAATATGCTATAGAATGTTTGTACTTTGTATGGACCAGATATATAGTCGTCGGTAAACGCATATATCTAGTTTCCGTTGAGTAAAATATTTTATATAGGAGGTTACGTACAATCTTATGATGACTACTGCCATGCGTCTGTTTGGTTGTATATTTGGCTGATGATGTGTTTTGATTGACTGGGAAGAGTTAAACCAGAAGATGATCTGCAGCTCCATGTAGCATGCTGGTTGTGATTTTTGATTTTACATTGAGGTTATTTCTATGTCAATAGAAGCTTGAGCACCCAAGAATTTGGATTAATATGACATGGACATCAAGTAAGGTAGAGAATTTTGTGAATGCTAATTATACGACAAATCTAAAATTAAAATTGGAATTGAAAAATATATGACCAAGAATGTGCACCAGTCAAACAGCAGAGTACATCTTCTAAGGTTATCATCTTCTAATCGAATGAGCACAAAATCATCAGCCAATAGTAGCATGCATTGTGAAGACTTGATATTCCAATTTTAAAATATGAGTAAAGGATTTATGGCTGAAAGTACAAAAATGTTTATTTCCAATCGTAATTAAATCGTTAAAAAAGGAATAAGGAAGCCAAATAGCTAAAAACGATAGTAAGTAGATTAGATGAATGTAGCTAAAAACCATCAGCATATTGTTTCAGCTCGGTGGAAACCCAATTCTTTTCCTCAGGATCTCTTGAATGAAAGTAGGGAACAAAGTAGATGAGATGGATTTAGATTGAATTTCTATCTCCTATTCCAAAATGATCATCCAGAAAGCAGAGAGCTTTGATTCCATTAAAATAGAAAAGGTGACATAAACAAGAACAAGTGCTTCCTGATAATTTGGATCATAACCATCAGGGGAAAATGTGATCCCTGCCTACCTGCTTCAACTGAACAAAGATAATAAAACACATGCATGGATTCGATAAATTGTAAGCTTCCAACACTATATACAACAAACACAGATAGAAGTAACACGCCAAGCAACCAATGCGAGGCGTGTCACAAGCAGCAGCTCCAGGTTAGCGCGCAAGGCTGCCCCGATATGGCAAGTTCTTTTTGTTGACGATCTCGAGTACTTCACCACGCAGGAGGCCTTGTGAGTACAAATGGAGTTGGACAGGGTTTAATTGACACTTTAAACCATTCCCAGCAGCACCATATCGCCCGCACCTCTGCTGGCACAGCAAGAGATACACGCAAGGGGGAGCCGTCATGGGTAAAGAACTTCACGACAGGTGAAGGATGTGATTTACCATGGTTGCTGCCCATGCTGCATCATCGCCGCTCCTCCGACCTCGATCTCACGAACCTCCGGCGGCTCCTCGGCCTCTGCACCTCTTCGTCCTCCTCGACGTCCTCGTCCTCATCATATTGCAGACCCAGCAAGTTCTCTCCCACAGGTAGCGACGCCTCTGCCTTCTCAGGCCCCTCGACGATACTCTCGCCTCGTCTCCTGATCTCCCAGGGCTGCTGCTCATCATGTGGAACAGAAGGAACGTCGTCAGCAGAGAACCAGTCGGTTCGCTTGGCCCGCTGCCTTCACCACGGTCCATATCGCCACCTTCGATAGCATAGTCTCCAAACACAACGGCTCCCGGCATGGCTGACCTGATCGCGCTCAGTATGTCACCGTACTCGCGCTGGTGCTCTAGGCGGTGCCATGCGCGGCGCCTTGATGGGTCCACGTCAGCGGGCCTTGTTGTGGGATGAACCCTCCTGGCGTGTCTACGGAGCGCGCCATAGGTGCCGGAAAACGCGCAGGATTCCCTTGAGCAAGCTCTTGGCTTCTCGTCCCAATACTGTCTGGCGCCTTTGATGATCTCCCATCCCTTCACAACCCCCTAC
Source organism: Poa pratensis (assembly GCA_947311845.1). Taxonomy (NCBI): domain Eukaryota; kingdom Viridiplantae; phylum Streptophyta; class Magnoliopsida; order Poales; family Poaceae; genus Poa; species Poa pratensis. The sequence goes on along the minus strand of CAMZMU010000128.1, from coordinate 1,581,767 downwards.
ACAGTGGGCACATCAGTTGGTTGGAGTTGGATGCCTCAGCTGACTCCACTGGCCCATTTCCTTCTCCCTGAAGAGCTTCCAATGTTACATCTAGATCTTGACTATAGTTGGTTCCTTCCTGCTGTCCAACCACAGCTGCAGAGCCGTGAACGACATGTTGATGACTGGGATCTTCACGGAATTCAGGTACATCTATTAAGACCCTGGAGCGGCTCCCTCTGTTGGGACCAACACGGATCTCTGCACAACATTTTGGTTACTCGTATCTCTGGGCAAGGAAGAACTTGGCTGTGGTGAACTGTCCATCTGGTTCACTTTCATTTTCCTGAACCTGTCTAGGCAATTCGAGTGCCTATAGCTCGTATCACATATGTAGGATCTGCATCCTTTGTCATGGGAGCTGCACAGCAAAAGGACAGCATTGTGGGGATGGTCCATGCATGTTGGACACCGAGCATCATCCCACTCCTTGTGCAGCGCAGAAATCTGGGTATCTGCATTTGGCATCCTGACCAGCTTTTTCTCTTCGTTTGGCATCTTGAACAAGCTGTCCGGGACCAACTGGAAGTAAGAAAATTATGAATGTGACATTGCAACACGTATGACAGTTACTAAATCCTCATCAATTCTAGACTATTTGACATATACACATAAGTATAAGAAAATGTTGAAATCCAAAAGGCAGGCAAAGCAAAATAAATAATTTATGTTTAACTGGCTTTCAACTGTGTCATCCATGTATGTGCTAAACTAGCAACTCTCAGCTTTCAACTGTGTCATCCATGTATGACATATAAACATGACTATTTGACATATACACATAAATTTATGAATAGTTCAGATTTGAATTAAGAGAATTTGTTAGCACTTTGCAGATTAATTGACAACTATCCAAATGATTTAATATCTGTAATCAGCAACAATCATATAACTCTAACCAAGCAGAGCCGTGAAATCAACTATAACCAGAACTGATGAGGAAAATACAAGGGACTAGATGATTTTATTTAAGCAGGTAGTGGTACACAGAGACCTGCTTAAATAAATGTGTCCCAGCTGATAAGATCAGTACCATAAGTAGCAGTAACCACATATAACATGATTTATGCTCCAAGTACTATTGGAAGACACTAATGTGAAACTGTTTCTAGTGCTAGACAAGCCCATTATGCAGAACACACACACACACACACACACACGACACACACAAATTTCCTTGAACTCGTAAACGAAAAGGCTTCTAAAGTAGTATAACCTTTGCTTCGATTTCCAGCAATGAGTACACACACAACAACATGTTCCTTGTTTTTTTTTTTACCATTCACAGTAAGCATATTATGCAGATGATGATGATGATCCAAGACGAGTAGTTCTAGGATCGATCTCCATGAACTCTAACGTACGTCCAGAGACAAACAAACCCAACACCGAAAAATCCCCAACCTTATCCGGATCGATGCGGCGATCCCCGACCGCGGGACCGCTCAGATCCGGCGGCGGATCTAGACGGCGCGCGCCGATTTGGTCAGGGCACTTTGGGATCGCTGGATAACCGACAGCGCATCATACCTCAGAAAATAACCGCCTGAGGTCGCGGACGCGGGTGGAGACAGCGACGGGATCGGCGACGCGCGTGCGGGTGGTGGGGGTGACGGCGGCGGCGGGTCTAGCGCGCGGCGGCCGGAGTGGTGCTTGACTCAGGAGATGTGTAACTTGTTTCCATGGATTTCTGTTTTTTAGTCGTCTTCTTCTTTAAGAAGAAGTTTTTGTAGACACACCACAAGGTTAGGTACACAAGAAGATTAGATGTGGTACTCCAAGGGTATGGAGGGTACAAGTTTGGAAAGCCATTGAATGGTCATATGTTTGTATGATCATTTTGACAAATTTTGGCAAACTAGAATTTTCCTCGGCGTCAACTTTGGAGCATGGCGTTACCGGACCGACTAGAATGGTTCTCGGTTCGGAACCTTTTAGGCTGGCTCGATACTCATAATCTCGTCGGTGTGTGAGTGTGTGGATTTGATGAACCCTAATTCAGAAGAAATCGTCTCTGGCTCAGCAACCAAAAACTGAATCTAAGGTATTGGATTGATTAGGCCGAAACTCTGCTATATAACTGTTTAGTCGATTTAGGTCATGAGGATCCAGTACCTCGGATTCGGAAGATACCTTACAAATCTCTATGAACGTGTGGTAAGTAGGGTTGTGGAGCACACATAATGAATAGTAAATATAATGACAAACATATAAGATGTGTATCAAAAGCTTTGCTCGAGGTCACCTAAAATGTTCACATTGATATACTATCACTTATGTGTCAAGCTTTGACATTTTTCATCTTCATCTTGCACCCATACCTACGTTGTTAACAATGGGTGTAAAGCTAAATGTGAACATGTCTAGTCTCACACACGTAGATCTTTAATTAAGCCAACCATGTGTTTAATTTATTTTATCAATTCAGACTTTATATGTTGAGTACCCGCATATAGCTGAGTCAAACTAAAGTAAGTCTAACTTCCTTTTGCAGACCCCATTTTGATCCCACGAAGAATGAGAAAATACACAAAGCTTTTTTTTCCACATAGTCAGGGGAGAGACACACACGCAGAAGTTACCCCTGACTAGATGTTTCGGTGGCAGCTAGTTGGTCGCAACTAGTTTCATTCAAAGTATTATTACACCATAGGGAGACCTAAATTAATTATATTTTCTACATGAAATCTTTCAAACTTTGAAATGATATTTAGCATAATATGGTAATATCAATAATAATTTTATATTATTTATTTCACACAGTTAACCACACAATAAATTTACTACATATTAGTTAAGTGATTTTTTGTATACAATTGTAATGTAAATCGATGAAGAATAGACTTGCGTTGCGCTATATTTAAAAACTAATTTGTAACATTATTACCTGATAAAATTATTTTTACAGCTGCATACATTATGTATTATAATCCATACTAGCAAAGTGCCCGTGCGTTGCTACGGGCAGTATTATTATACTGAGATATTTAATGATTTTTTCTTAAACAAAACAATTGCTCCAAACATCAGCTGGCGGTATGTGAAAGAGCTTCTCCTTACATTTTGTGGCATTATTTAATTTTTGACACAATCACAAATGACAACGGTAGCATTGGGGCGACCGATCGGGACACACGAGCAACATCGAAAAATCCGCGAAGGACTAATGTTTTGCCGCAATAGTGGCCTCGGCGGTGACAAATTTGACTCGCCGGAGTTGCACCATAATTAGATCGAGTGACGTGAACCCGGTCATCCTGAGCTCGAAACATCGAAGTCAGCCTCTTTCGATCAATACACAGTTGAGGAGGCCGACCACAAACGTGACAGGTGTGGAAACAATCTTGGGAAGGCAACGTTAAGAGGGAGCCTTGCATATGTGTTGCAAGAGGGCTCTTTAAAAATGTTAAAATAGTTCTTTCTAACTAATTGCTATATGAATGAACATTTAAAACATAAGCAATAAAATTAATTTTCCCAAGAAATACAAAAAAAATTCAAGTGAATGTGACAACTAACTAATCTGCTAGATGATGTAAAAAAAAACTAATCTGCTAGATGAGTTTTTCTTGTTTTTGCGGGGGTGCTAGATGAGTTGTTAAAAAAACTATTTTCTGCTATGGACCTTTTTTTTTGTAGGCTTGTAGCCGGCTTCGTAGGACGTACAAGTTTTTTTAAAAAGATGGCAGGACGTATACGTTAATAATGATGGGTGATGCTAAAGATTTAGATTTGGTGATTTACTTGGATTGTTTTTTTTTTTTTTGCGTTTACGACCGACTGATCGCTGGTCTGGATGGATTGCTGTTTTTTTTCTACCGTGTGATCTGATCGCTGGTTGTTTTTCCGTTCGGCGTTCGCTCTTCGCGTGTCTTGGACCGATCGCTGGTCGTTTTTTTGGTGGGCCGGCCTGATCGTGCATGGGCCGAAGTTGATCGGAGCCAAATCGATCGATGGCTGATCCTGAGTTGTACATCGACTCATCGAGTCGGATATATGCAACGTACCATCATCACCACCTTTAGCCATATTATTATAATCCATATTAATAGTTGAGGTCTCAAGATCATAAGGTTTCTGATATATCTTTACAAACGATTTGCTATATGAGTTGTTTAAGCATATTACGGCCGGAGAAACTTCTAGACCATAAATTAAACTGTAGCAAGGTTATTTATTAGAATTTTTCGATTGCTCAATATCTTGTGAGCAAAGTTTTAATATCCCTATGTAGCTACGCTATATCGTTGCTATAGCTTTTGTACAACCCTCCCGTTGAAGCTATGCAATTTTAACAGTAAAATGAGATGATGATAATAATTCGCTAAATCCTACTAGAGCGCTAAATTTGAAGCCATTTAACCCGCTAAGCCACGAGACCCAGAAAGTGGCATGCAAGTGAGTTCCATAAATCCATCCATCTAACTCACTGTTCCATTTTTTTATATATACATATGACACACTGATTGTTACATTTTATATACATATGCCACACTCCGCGTCTTTTCTAGCATGATCATATCTTGATCATATTTGTTTTTTAAATATGACACACTCATTGCTAGAAGAAATGTCAGTCCTTCAAGTCCCCACGGAGAACGCATTTTGTTTTTTGAGCTAATCCACGGAGAACACATGAGAAAGCAGCGGAACGAGGCAGGCCCAAAACCATCCGGCCCAGGGTTTCGGAATCACCATCCATACAAAAAGTTCAGTTTTTTATCTACACTTTTACCACTAAATCTATGCATAATTACACCTCTGCCCCTACCTCTACTATTACCGATTGAATTTCCATGTCTACCAAGCGATGCCAAACCCTTAATACAGAGGCCTCAAACTTATCATCATCAGTTTCAGAATCAGATTCACCGCTACTAGCAACAGAATCATGAAAGGCCTCATGATCAAAACCCTTAACACAGCATCCATTTATATCGAACAAGTATGTACATTACACTGGATAGAGCGCACAAACTTAACATCACATGTAATGCAACCAGAGAAGCTGTGACCTTAAAAGTTCCCACGGATACTTATTCTGCAACATATTCTATATAGTTGTATACGATACATTCCAGCGGTAAGTGGTAACCAGGAGGACTTGTTTCATACAGTAAATCATGGAGCTGCAGCAGGTGGGTTGCAGTGGTAGATTTGTGGACATCCGTGGCCGGCGTAAGGCCGGCCGCGGGCGGAAGGGTGGCCGCCAGGGGTAGCCGGCCTGCTGCCTGGGTTCGGTATCCCTCGAGAACTGTCGGTGTAGACTTCTTTCATAGCTCTCCCTGTATTACGTACGCATGGCCCAACGGTAAAAGTACTGCGCAGTTGTATAGTACTGGACATAGTGCTTCAGGTAGACACTAGGTTACCTGCTAGTTGGACCTAATTTGAAAGATACTGAAACAAATGGCGAAACAAGTGTACTTTACCTCCCTGTACGGAGATAGCTTGGAAAGCACAAATGAGCAGGAAAGCTATCACGAGCAGCGTGCGGAGTGAAAACAGAGCATTTCGCTGCGTCTTCATCTCTGAATCTGATCTCCCTTCCTCACTTGCTATGCTTGCTGTTGCTGCACTCCTAGCTGGTTGTGTTATCTACTTGCTGGGGTTAAGCTTCTATATAGACCATACGAGTAGACGAGAGGCACAGCTTTTCCATGTCATCCAGGCGTCTAAGGAATTTGGGCGTTGACCTGAGTCAACCGGTGACCCTTTTATTGGCCTCTTCCTGGAATTTTGGGGCAACTTTTGGCACCTTTCTAGTTAGTCGCCAAATTTTCCAGGCCACTATTTGCCACTTTGCTAGTTAGTCGCCGTTTTTTCCAGGCCATGTTGATAAGCCACCGGACAACCAATTTGGGTTCACAAATACAGTATGTGGTTGCCGTTTTTTGGTATTGGCATTTTTTTGGTATACTAACTCTTAGTAAATCCATGCATGCACCATCGAGGTATCAAAGAGATGAGGAGGATTGCCACGAAGAAATTAAAACTATCAGTGTGTGGCTACCGTATCTGAAGTGCGTACAAAATTAGGACCAAATCGTGAGTGGTTATTACAACTTCTGAAATTCCAACGAGAATACTACTACTACAAGACTGCCAAAACAGTAGCAGCACGACCACCCCTGCCGGAGCCAAAACGAAGCGGAACGAGCTATCAGTCATCAGTAGGGAAGCCAACAAGGCATCACCCATACACAGCGGGCACCCTGTTCGGCAATGTCAAGGACACCGAGTGTGTAGGGTTGTGTGCAAGTGAATGATTCGATGTTCATTCCGATGTTTCTGTTCCATGGAGCATGTTAAGTCAGCAGCCAAACTTTTTCTTGCTAACCAGTGACATGCCAACAAAATTAAGAAGAATGATCGTGACAACAACGTCTGCAAAATGTTGGCACATGTTTATGATTCTCTGACAGGTAAGAAAAGGGACACACCAAATTAAGACGCTGACACAAGTTTGGGCATCACATCGCAAATTTGCAAGACTGCAACTGGCGAGAAAATAGGCTAGTAAACTCGGCCTTTTTCCTCTAGTGTCACAAATAATGGAACCTCCAAAAGAATATGAGATTTTCCTCAAAAAGTTGCCTTGTCCTAGAAAATCCTAAGGCAAATCTAGTTTCTTGAGACCGTCATTTCGTAATACTTCCACCCCGCCAGCGAGGGTAACACTCGTCTAAACTATTTGAGTAGTATCACTAACCAGCGGATCAGAGAAGAGTCTCTCCTGCTCATTCGGTCCGCGACGTGCACCTACTTATTTCTGTCAAGGACGAGGGAAACGCAAAACAATATCGCTCCGTGCAACTAGCTATGTCCAGGCTTCGCACCGAAGAACATCTCCACGCGAAATTCACTTCTCTTGAGACGGAGGCGGTTTTGGTGTCGGTGTTGGCATTGGCATTGGCTGAGACTTGCACGCCCTGCAGTCGGCTGGTGGCGGAGCTGCTGTGGTGCCTGGAACCGTTACCCTGATTGCCTGGCGCTTCCCATCTTTGGTAGGGACATCGAGGATGGCATCCAATATGAGTATCTCCCAGTCGCTTTGCTTTAGAAACGAAAACCAAGATTCATCTGCAAGGAAGAGATGCAAGGCAAAGTAAGAATTAGGTTGTCCTGGTACATCAATATCTGTGACCATTCAATAGGCAAGCATTAGTTCCTAATAAGAACCTCTTTTAGTTAGTTCACTGGTGCTTCTGAATCTACTTGATGTCCCAAGAAAAATCATGCATAAAATAGAAACGGGAGCAACATTCGTTATCAACAGATATCGGCAATAGTAGAATACAGAGGTCAATCTGGACAGCGCTGCAATACCATATTAGCCCTGGTGAAGTAGTTATGCTCTTCTACCACCACTGCACGATGGCATGTGCTGTGGAATCAACTCCATTTATTTAAAATGAATAAAGTTAACTTTGTCAACAGCTCTTTCTTCAAAAACAGCTATTCATTATTTAATATCAGTACAAGAATGGGATAAAAAACACTTCTTAAACAGCTATTGCAGTACCAAAACGGATCCAACGGAACTAAAAGCTAAAGTTAAATAGCAAACGAGGCCCAAGTGCAAACTTTGCCAACCAATACTTTCCCAGTTTCCCTTACTCACCCGTTCTGCAATTATCCTAAATATAGTACCATGAATATCATGGTGGATATGCTGTCTAAGAATATTGTTGATGTGGAGATATATCAATGTTCAATGATGAAATAATGCAGTTTTCTTTTGTACCTAAATCAAATGGCTCGCCCTTCGTATTTCCACAGTATATCTAGTATATCAATCCAATGTGTAACGGAACTCATAAACAATAATTTGTCATTCTTTAGCGATTACTGAGTGTAACAGTGTAAAAACAAGCAACAAACTAAACTAAATATGCATGAATGAGATATAGTAATATGCACCCAAAACTAATCTGCTAGACTCCACTTCAATCTCACTATCAAAACAAAGCTACCTGGTACTTTGACCCCGAGTCCAGCATACTTCAGGTCCATATAACAAAAGTGCCTCAAAGCTCTCTTCATACTAAATCTATAAAATTCAAATTTCCTCTAACAATTTATAGGTTCTCCACAATAAATATCTATGGGTTTGAACCATCTTTGGAAGAATTAAACAATGTATGGGTTGTCCACCTACACCCAACGAGTGCCCTAGCTTAAAAATTATAATGATCTCGTCAGTTGTCAGACAAACTATCAAGGTTCAAGAAAGCGGAAAGCGTAAGCGGAGCGTTTTGCTGTCGCTTAGAGTTTTAATCGCTTAAGCGACGCTTAAGCGTTTCTAAAATTCACTGATTTTAGTACTGGGCTTGCATCTGGGAGCATATGATAAGTTGAGGGGAGTAGAGGAGACTGATACTTGCTGTCGGGAAGGAGATGCAAGGTAGGCAGGGAATGGGTTGTGCCCGTAAGGCCGCCATTGTTGATGTGAATTTGTGCGTATAAGTGTAGAAGGTGAGAGAAAGATGAGGAGAGTAGATGGATAGCTCAGATTAGAAAGGATGAATGGCTCAGATCGGGTCAGCAGACTAGGGTTCATAATGGGCCTTATCGGGCCAACTCTGTAGCACAAAGGACACCTTGAACAGGAGTCTATCACACCCTTAATACGCCAATGGACCTTATCAGCGCTTAAGTAGTCGCTTATGGCCTAAGCGAAGCGTTTTGCCATCGCTCAGCGCTTAAGCGTACGCTTAAGTACGCTTTCTTGAACCTACTATACTACTACCTCGACACTATTGACGCAGAGCAAATTATCCCCTAATCTGTTGTGCAAGAGCTATTCATGATACTAAAGAGAAGATGAGATTTAAACACAATTACTTGTATGTCAACTAACCTACTATAGTAATCCATTCACAATAGTCACAATGTCACATACCACCAGCAGTCAAAGCTCTCCAGCAAGACTAGGCACGTTCACTAAGTCATACCATGAAACAGATATACCACATCAAGGATGTGGTATCACTGACGAGGTCCACAGAGATGGAAAGCTAACCACATGCTGCATGTTTTACTGTATGTCCCACTCTCCGAGGGACAAGTTGGTGAAACTCACAGCACAGGTGGAGCATATCGGCTCTCATACAACACTAACAATGTGTCTTTCCTTGCTCTTTAAAATAGAAACGGGAGCAACATTCGTTATCAACAGATATCGGCAATATTTAAGCTCTATATTCAAAATTCTAAACATTGGTTAAATACTGTTCGCCTGATTTTCCCAACGGAGCTATTGACGCACAGCAATTTATCCCCTAATCTGTTGTGCAAGAGCTATTCATGATACTAAAGAGAAGATGAGATTTAAACACAATTACTTGAATGTCAACTAAACTACTATAGTAATCGATTCACAATAGTCACATACCACCAGCAGTCAAAGCTATCCAGCGAAGACCACGTTCATGAAGTCATACCATGAGACAGATATACCACATCAAGGATATGGACATATGCTATCACTGACGAGGTCCACAGAGATGCAATGCTAACCACATGCTACATTTTTTACTGTATCTCCGAGGGACAAGTTGGTGAAACTCACAGCACAGGTAAAGCATATCGGCTTCGTCATACAACACTAACAATGTGTCTTCCCTTGCTCTTTAAGAATGGAGTGTTGCTCAGTCACATGTGAGTATTTTGATCTCTACTTTAGTTAGTTGTCATTCTAGTATTCATTACTGCTTCAGTCTGATATTTAGTTTGACTAGCAGAGTTTGCTTTCAGATAGTTGTTGTGATCTTGTCCCTACTTCAACATGTTACAAACCTATGGATTTTGGCAGTGCCATATAAGCCTAATCATCACCCAATCAATCAGTCAGGCTACAAACATAGCATTCATCCTCCATCCGAAAAGAGCCTATATGGTACCCAATATTCGTTACAGGCTACAGTGGTAGTGAACCAACATGTAAAGCTTAAATTACTATAAATGATACAACTAGGTGAAGGAGTAAATCGACAGTGTTAGAACAAAGGGTGGCTTATAGACCACAAGCAATCGACTAAGTCTACTAAAATGTGAATTGAGACGAAGAACGAAAGTAAAATACATAATTAAGGAGTTATCCAGTGCCCAAATGTTAAATGTGCAGGAAATGCATCAATTAAAGACTCTTCATTTCCGTTTTCTAGAGGCAGGGAGCAATGCAATTCGATTTGAAGCTAAAATCAAGGGAACACGGATTGGTGATTGATATGACACAGGACAACTAGTACACAATATGACTTCATGCCACAATTTGTCAGCAAACATCAGAATTCAGTTCTTTAATTCTAAGGTCCATCACTTACAAAAACTGCTGTCTTTATAGTCGATCTGTATAGGTGATACCTGATGTCTATTCGTTCATGATATCAGAATTAGTTTGCTTTATCTTTAAAAATTAATAGTGCTAAACCGGCAAGAATTTCAAGAACTACTGGGGGTAACTCGTAGCATAATTAGACGTCTAATCCAATTCAGATCTGCAAGAAATTGCAGAAGTTGCGATGCCAACAGCACACACCTCCCGCGCGAACAGCCTTGAACTTGAGAATCCCGTCGCCCTGGGGCCCCGACACCGGGAACGTGCAGGAGACGGAGCGCCTGGCCTTGCTGACGGCGATGGTGGCGCTGTACCAGGGACCCCGCTTGATGGGCTTGCCGATGGCGTCCGCTATCTGCTGGCTCTCGGTGGCCTTCTCCATGGCCTGGCTGCAACAAGGAGCAGAAGAATTCAGTTAGCCCCGGCAGGCAGCAGTACATTTCTTGTAGAAATTTTTGAGTACACAAAGGAGCAAAATTTGATATTGACAGCGGCGGGATATGCTAGAAATCATCGTCCAGGATCTACACGAGATCGGGAAGTGCACACGGAGTGGCCTGATCTTGGTTTAATCTGGCTGATCCCGTCGGTTGACACGGGAAAGGAAGTATACGCGCAAGTACGGAGGGACGGCGAGAGAGATGGGAGGCGGAGGGTGGGGGAGGGAGTGGACCTGGAGCAGGAGAGGAAGAGGGCGAGCTCGCTGACGGCGCTGCTGGCGACGGCGCCGGTGAGCCCCAGCAGCGAGAGCGCGACCCCGCGACGGGCCCACGCCCCCGCGCCCTCGTTGGCCGGCGTAGGCGGTGCGGCGGGTTTGGGCTGCGCGGAGAGGCGGCGGAGGAGGTGCGGGGCGGAGGTGGAGGCGGCGTGACGGCGAGCCGCCGCCAACATTTTTCGTCGGCGGGAGGGGAGAGAAGGGGAACCCCTGTTCGCGTCTGAGTTCTACTGTGGGCCCCACCTTTCTTTCTCCGGAAGAAATGTGGCTCTTTTCCCTGTTAGTTGTTCTCAAAAGAGATATATGCACGGTTAGTCACTGAACTTGGCCGAGATGAGCATTTTGGTCACTAAACTTACAAAATGTTGCTCGCGGGTCACTCAACTTGGCAGAGATGAGTAAACTGGTCACAAACCATTGACTGAGCAGTTGACCATTGACTCTGACCATTTTTTTGCAAAAACACCCCCGCAGAATCACAAAATCACATTAATATCTCTCTACAGGGGTGTTTTTGCAAAAAAAAATGATGTGATTTTGTGATTCTACAGGGGTGTTTTTGCAAAAAAAAATGGTCAGAGTCAATGGTCAACTGCTCAGTCAATGGTTTGTGACCAGTTTGCTCATCTCTGCCAAGTTGAGTGACCCGCGGGCAACATTTTGCAAGTTTAGTGACCAAAGTGCTCATCTCGGCCAAGTTTAGTGACTAACCGTGCATATATCTCTTCTCAAAAATAGTAAAATCCTAAAAAAAAAAACCTAATGTTCTACAACACTCACATTAAAATGAGTGGAAACAAATAGTATCATACATGATGGACATTGAAATGGCAAGATGGAGCATGAGTTGAGAGATTTTTATATTCGATAAGCATGCTTAAATCACTATATAAAACCTGCTCACCAGTTACGAGCGAGTGACGAATCTTGCGGATGCAGCACGCCATGCATGTCGCCAACAGGTGATACGAGCGACGAATCATGTGAAAGCGCCAAGTAATGCATGTCTACAGCCGACGGGTGTTACACACGATGGCTTCTATAGAGGCGACAAGTCATAGCTCAAGTGCTGGATCAAATGTGGTGTGGCCGTGATGGGAGGTGAGGTGGTATGGCCATATATGTCTATCGGTATCTCCTCTAGAGGTATGCGACTATCGAGACGTCAGACTCGGACATGAGATGATGTTAGAGACGACTTCAACGGCGGTATATATGCACAATACAATGTCTCTCAACAAACTATGTGGGCGTGCGAATACGTTGTGTTCCTAGTGAAGGTGGTGGATCGGAACTCGGCTTTGGGGATGGATATCCAGAGCCAACCTATGGTTGGACTCCTCACCATCAAACACATGTGTGACATTTCCTTCTTGACAGGGTAGCATCAGAGTTATGTACTTTTCATTTGTTTATGTCTTTTACCGTAAGATTAGTGGTTGCCTAGTAGATTTATTGTCACGAGAAATTTTGTCCTTCTGCTAGATTTTTCATTCTGAAATTGTGTGCATCAGTCGATGCAAACTACAAAGGTATCCTCCATTTTTGAAACAAAAGATCTTGTATGACAAACTTCGAACTCCATTCTCGGCGAGATCCATACCATGAATCGTGGCAGCGAGCCGAAGTTCTCGAGTCGGGTTGAATTTTAATTAGGAAAACTGAGTCGGGTTTGTTGTACTAGCTACTACCATACATTGTAATCCTCCAAGTTAATAATAATAAAAAGAGGAAAACCGTAAAAACGAAAGAGAGACATGAATACAGAAGCCATGCTAGGTTGTTTTTCAAAAAATTGAGCGATTTTGTCGGTGTGGAGAAAAGGAGAGGGTGTCGTAGTGGAAGAAAAATGTGGCTGTGAAAAACAAAAGAAGAGAATCGCTTGCTTCATGGCATGGGAAAGCCAACGCGGCAACATGCTCTTGTCTATCCTCCCACTAGCGCCCATGTTAGTTTACGAGACCAAACACCCGTTTCTTTCCGCTGCCATGCATGTAGATCTGGTGTGGTGCAAAGGAGGCACCCCACATCCATGCGCCGGCCACGTAACGCACATCTCTGGCCGGCCTACGTCCTTCTGGGCGCTGTATGTATTGTTTTGTTGGATGTTTCTGTGTGTGTCCGGCCGGAGACCTTTATATCATGTTATTATACTACAATCATAATTTTCTATTTCTTTCCATAGTTTAGTCACTTTTGTTAGCCATATTACTTAATATTAGTTGGTGTCTTTCCATTGTAGTGAATTCATAGAAAGATAGTAAACTACATTTAGTGCCAAAGTTTGTTGTATAACTACGTTGAGTGCACTACACGCTCTATGTAATATATAAATATTTTTGAAGAATATGTAAATAGTACGATTTAATAAATGTCTCAGCTACAGTTTGTACTATATGATCAAGTAAGTATCTTTATAGAAACTTGTAGATTATAACCTAAACCAATGGCACTAATTTTGTATGGTTAAACTTTTCTAGCAAGTCTAAGTTTTAACAAAGTATGCATGTTGTGCAAAAGTCCAAGCGCGTGAATAGTACGCGACGCGAGAGAACAAAAATCAGCCAGCGCGCGTACGTTGTGGGCCGGCCCAGCACGCGTGACGCTTTCGCCCGGTGCCGCCGACGCGGGTGCCCCTGTAGGTCGCGGTACGCGAACCGTAATACCGGTCGCGCACCCCCCTGCTCCCCATCTTCTTCCTCCCCGACCCGCACCTCGCCGCTGCTCTACCCGCACCTCGCCGCTGCTCCCACCCCGCACCTTCTTCCTCGAGCCGCCCACCAACGCCGGCCGTGCCGCCTGCTGCCGCCACCCGCGGCCGGCGTCGCTACCGCGCCGCCTCGCCGCCCCGCCCTGCCCCAGCCGCCTCCTCCGCCGGTCCGCCGCCGCCCGGCCGGCCATCCCTCGAAACCCCCCACCCCGTACCCAAAACCTAACTCCGGCGACCCCCCGCACCCGCACAAGATAAGTTTCGTAGCTCCCTCCACCGCCTCCGCCGCGGCCAGCCGCGGCTCCGGCGTCTCCGATCGCTCCATCCTCCTCGTCGCCGTCGGCCGCCGCGGCCAGCCGCGTCGCCCGCCCGCCGCCGACTCGTTCGCGTGGCCCTCCCCTCCCCTCCCCTCCCCTCCCCTCGTCGTCTCCTGCTCCGGTGGCCGTCGTCTCCTCAAGCTCTGGTGGGCCGGCCCACTTCACCGCGTCGCGTCGGGTGGAGGGTACGCGAGCGCTATTCGCGCTCGCGGTACGCGACCTATAGGGTTTGCCCGCCGACGCGGTGACGTTGTGTGACCAGAAATGAAGCCACGGTGGGCCGCTCGAAGCATTCCATGCTGATGAGATCTGTTCCCAAAAAAAAAAAGGATAATGATGAGATCCAATGCAATGCAATGCAATGTAGCGCGGAGAGTCGGCCGTCGAGAAATCCTACCTTGATGTACTGAACGAAACGGCTTACTGTCGTGGAAATTTTAGGTTCATTTTTGCCATACTTTAATAATGTTGCTTTCATTTTTATTTGAAGGATACAAACAAGATTAGTGACCGAGAGTCCATATTCTTCGACTAGGAACGGAATGAGAAAGTCTTGGAGTTGAACTAAATTGGAGCTTGCAAAAGGTTACTGATAAAGTTAGAGCATCTCCAACAGCGGCGCCAAAATATCCGCGCACGCCAAATACCGGCCTTCTCCCGCGCGCGGGGCCATTTCGTGCGCTGAAGCAGACACGGGAAAAAAGCGCACGCTGCGAAAACGGTCCCGCGCGCACTACCAAGCGGTACGTGCCGCGCTATATGGTGTCGCGCGTCCTAACGACAGCTTCACCGCGGAGGCGACGACCGGATCCCGCTCGGGTCGTACCCGACAGCGATAGAGGCCGCCCGCGCCTACGACGCGGCGGCGTGGAGGCTCGGCCGCCCGCGCGGCAGATAAACTTTCACGACGTGCGCACCGCGCAGCAGGCAGCGAACTTGGCGCCGACGCCGCGCCTCATCACCGACGAGGACCGCCGCGACCACCGCTGCCGAGCGATGCTCAGCCTCGTCACAGAGAGGGACGAGCGCCTCGTCACGGACTGGTACGCTCGCCACCCGCGCGCCGCCGCCGACGAGGAGGAGTATTGGAATACTCGGGCGGGCGAGCGGGTGGAGCGGCGGGCCGGCCATGAGGAGCGGGAGGAGGCGAAGGCAGCGGCGGAGGCGGAACTGGCAGCCGGCGCCGCCACCTGGCCCATCGGCGACGACAGGTGACGCGCGCTAGAGGAAGACATCTCGGACACCACCGACGATTCCGAGTTCTCCTACGACAAGTCGGACTAGTTTTAGTTTAAATTAGTTCGCGTTCGTGTTTTAGTTCTTGTTCATGTCAAATCGTGTAGAATCTTTATCGAACCAATATATTTCTATTTCCAATCTATTTATTTTAATTTTTTTGATTTTGTTTTCATTGCAAAACGGTGCAAATTTGCGCTATTTTAGTGCGCCTGGAAAACCTGCTAGTTTACGCGCTAAATTATAGCGCGTCTGCTAAATCAAAACATGCGCTCAACGCGCTAAAACGGTATTTTGATGCTGCAAAAAAAGTTTAGCACGCCAACGCGTTGGACGTCCGTCGGAGATGCTCTTACTGCTGAAAATTATAAGCTAGCTGATGATATAAGTACAGGATTTTGAAGCTACCCAGGAGAAAACACAACACAAGTTGAAGATTGCTGCACGACATATCTATGCGATTCTTTATTCAAGCCGTTTCACGTCTCTTTCTTGCCGCCTGGGAAGGGCACCAGACGTCCACACCAACCGGGTAGTTCCGCAGTTTGACGAATCTGAGTGCCCAAGACT
The DNA here is from genome assembly GCA_947311845.1 of Poa pratensis. Taxonomy (NCBI): domain Eukaryota; kingdom Viridiplantae; phylum Streptophyta; class Magnoliopsida; order Poales; family Poaceae; genus Poa; species Poa pratensis. The sequence continues at coordinate 1,565,838 of CAMZMU010000128.1, read as the reverse complement.
GCACTATAAATAATTAGTTTGACAAATCTGAATACTGCATAATTAAACGGCCAGCTGAAATCGCTTAATGCGACTTGGTCGATCTAGTGATGATATGGATAAAGAAAGAATCTTGCAACGTCTCAAGTTTGCGTACTAGTATAAAACGTGTCAAGGTTTTAAATGTTCACGTCGTGCCAACCTTGTGCTAGCTGCGCACTTTCCAACCTTAGTTGACACTCTGCAGATGGTCATTGGTGATGTCGCCGTCGTGCTTCGCGTTGCATTTCGCGGCGGCGTCTGCCCCCGCCGCCGACCGGAACACACCGCTAATCTTACTCTTCAAAGTGGGCATAGAGTGGAGACTTTTGTCTCCCACTACTAGAAAAACGCTTATAGGTGGAACACATTCTGTGGTGCACCAAATAGCCGTGCGTCACAGAAATATTTTTCTGTGGCGTAATATCGAAATTTTGTGGCGCATGAAAGGCACATGCGTCACAGAAAGGGACATTTATGTGGCGCGGGTAGAGTGCGCCACAGAATTGTGTGGTGCCAAATACCACCCCTGTGGATCGTCTTTTTAGTTTTGCAAACAAGAAAACAAAATGATAAAATGTTCAAAAAATAAAATCCTTTGAGATGTAGTTAGGTTTTAGTGTCTAGTTGTTATAGAAATTTTGAAATATAAATTTTGACCTTTTTTGCAAAAAAGAAAAAAATATATATTGACACGGCCATAACTTTTGCATACGACGTTGAAAAAATACGTTTAATATGTCAAAAAAAATCGTGAGAAAAAAGGAGCTCGATTTGACCAAGGTTTACCCGGTGAACTTTTCTCAGAATCGGGAAATTCCAAAAGAGTAAAAAGTTATTTCGAAAAGAAGATTTTTTCTACAAAATCAAAATAAATAAATAAATTGGAGAAGACAATTCTGTGGCGCATGACTCTACTTCTTCTCCCTCTCTTATCTCCTTCTCTCCTCCACTTCTTCTCCACTTCTCCTCTCCTCTCCTTCTCTCCTCCACTTCTCCTCCACTTCTCCTCTCCCCTTCTCATCTCTCCTCCTTCTCCTCTCCTCCACTTCTTCTCTCCTCCTCCTCATCCTCCTCCACCACCCCGGCGATCTCCTCCTCCACCTCAACCTCCGGCGACCTCGGGAGACCTCCACCTCCGGCAACCTCCTCCTCCACCCCGGTGACGTCCTCGGCGACCTCCTCCTCCACCCCGGCGACCTCATCCTCCACCATCTCCGGCGAACCCCATCACCCACCCACCCACCTCCAGCGACCCCCTCCTCCATCCACCTCCGGCCAAGCCACCTACGGCCATGGCCACGGGCAACACGGCCTTCGACGAGCTCCGACGAAATTCCGGCGAAATTCTGGCGGCGGCTAGATCTAGATTTGGCCGCCCTTTTTTTCGAAATTCAAAAAAAATCTGTGGCGCATGGTGGTGGGTGCGCCACAGAAATATTTCTGTGGCGCACGCTGCCTGGTGCGTCACAGAAACGGATGCGCCACAAAAAAAATAGTGGCGGGATATCTGTGGCGCACCCACCATGCGACACAGAAAGCTAAAATGGTGCGCCACAGATAGCCTATTTCCTAGTAGTGTCCCAAGTTCGAGCTCTTGCACATAACATTCGTTTCTCACTAATCGGAAGGCATAAGGACTGTCTTGTTCCTAAAAGGAAAATGTCTACAAGTTTTACAATAACTAGGCAACTTAGCGCGGCGTATCTGTGGTTGTGAACTCTGTTCGTTAGTGTGAAAATGATTAGTGGATTAAACTATTGTTAGAAGAAGTAATACCGCCGCGTCCTTGTGAGAAATTGTTGTTTTGATTAAGTTTTAAATACAAATAATATTTTACATGTTCAACATAAAATATATTTGCGAAAGTCTCGAATAATACATTAAAAACCCTGAAAGAATATACGTAATTCCTTATGAATAATTGATATGCTGAATTACAGCTTCTATTGGCTTACTTATCATATCGCTTCACTAATCAGGTTCATGCTTTTTGTTGAGCAAAGAAGTGCAGATGGCACAACACAAAGAGAACAAAAAAGCTCTTGCGATGTGTAAACATAGGAGTTCGAGACCACATGACTGTGTTCATAGAATGTTGCTTGAAATACTGACGCATGTAAAATGCATACATGAACTTTGCACTTTAATTACCTATATTCTAATCATATTTGCATCATATGAGGATTATATCAATGTTTTATAATGATATTTGGAAATATTCATTTATTTCCTATTTTTATGGAATTAATCCTGCACAGGCAGAAAACCCTGTTTTCGTATTTTATTATTTCAGGGACCCAAACGTCAACGAAAAATCCTGAAAACTTACGGGCGTCAATATTTGGAAGGAAGAAGACCTACGGAAAAAGGAAGCAAGCGAACGGAGGCCCGAGGGCCAAACGAGATGGGCCCACGCAGCCAGGATCTTGGGCCGCGTGGGACCCACTCGTTCGAGCCTCGTGGCTCCGTTGTCGTCGATCTTTGCTCCACCGACATACTCTTGACCTAAAAACGCCTATAAAAAAGGTCCCCCGACGTTCTCTGAAAGGAGCGCCGCACAAACACAGAAACACCGAAACGGAGATCAGGAGCTGCAGATTGGAGGGGGAAAACTCCGGCGGGGCGCTGCCGGCGTGGTCTCCATCTTCTCCATCGACTTCTCCACCGTCTCCATGATGAAGAGGGAGTAGTCCACCTCTGGACTATGGGTTTGTGGAAGTAACTTATGTATCTCTCCTCTCTTTAGCTTCACTAATTAGTACCGTATGAGCTGCTGAACATGATTACGGTCACCATTGTAATACCTTTGTGGTGGATCTTTATGAGTCAATATATGTTTGAGATTGCAATGTTTGTTTCAGTTATGAGTATAGATGCATATTATGTACCCCGTTCTTGTCTTCTTGTTTTGATCAAACTTGTTTATGAGAGCGTGTGTGGGGGAACGTGTGCATTAGTTGGAGTAACGGGGGGTGGCTATGCAGTGAACGTGAGAGAAAGTTCTGCGATCCACTTTGGTATCTTTACCTTACTTTGTTGCCTCACTAGGGATAAACTAAAATACCATGCTACCGGAGATGTGGGTGTGACCATTGCCACTACTCCATGACTAGATCTAGCATGTTCTTATTTTCACTTCATGTCATGATATTTAATGCTATACTCTGAGTTATCTTAATTACCTTGGTGTTATGATTTGGTTCGCATCTTGGTGGAGTATAAGAGAGATTAATAACCAAAAGATCTCTATGTTAGGACGTGATGCCCATATATCCAAAGTAACTTGTTATCAAACCCTGTGTTGCAATCTCATATGTTAACTGTTTGTTATTCCATTGTCCACCACATGATAAAGAGAGAGTGCATTTGTGAAACCATGAACCCCGGTCCATTTTTAGTCATAAGAAACACCTTTCCAACACCATATACCACTTTTATATTTTCAGCCATCATTAAATCCGAAAATACAAAAACATTTATCATCTTGCATTCATCATCCAAAAACCCAAAAAATATCATTTATCATTGCATCCACTATCCTTGCGTATCTATCTACCATCATTGCATATTCATCTCTTGCTTGCATTGCACATTTATCTTGATATTATTCTTACACCTTGTGCTTGACAACCACAGGTGAGGTTGTGGACCAAAACATCTAACCTTGTTTTGTAGGTAACCAAAAAGAAGGATAAGAAGATAAATCTACCACTTCAGATTCCCCGAGAGTTCGATATTAAACCCTCGAGTCACCCCTCGTGGGGAAAACACGTCTTCCACTTACTATTCACTCTGCACTTGGAGTCTCAACCTAACCCCGTATACTTTATCTTGCAGGTAGCTACTGAAGGCTATCACATCTACGGGTATCAAGACTGTTTTCTGGCGCCGTTGCCGTGGAATCGTAGCTGAGAGATTTGTCCAAGGGTGTGCATCATTGCATTCATCTCACAACGAAGTCAACGTCACCAACTTGTGCTAACACCTAAGCTTGGGGAGGTTGCACCTACGTGAGCACCATCTTATCCATCTTTACTTACAAAGCAATTTATTTGTTTTGTTTGTGTCATTGCATATCATATTCCGCTTGCATTGTCTTGCTTTTGTAATTCAGTTTACACGTGTGAGACACATTTTATTTTCAGTTTTGCATCAAAAATTAAAAATACAAAAAAAAACTTGCTAAAATGGGAGAAAGAACTAAGTTGTGTGACTACACAAACACTCCTAATGATGAATTTGTCACAAGAGCTATTGCTACACCTAAGATTAATGCTGAGTGCTATGAAGTAAGTCCTAGTTTGTTGAACTTGATAACTAGGGAACAATTTGGTGCTAGTGCTGTGGAGGATGCCTCTATGCATCTTCATGACTTTGTTGAAATATGTGACATGCAAAAGTTTAAAAATGTGGAAAGTGATATCCTAAAACTGAAGTTATTTTCTTTTTCACTTAGAGGAAAGGCTAAAGAGTGGTTGCATTCCTTGGCATCTAGTAGTATTAACTCTTGGGATGATCTTAAAGAAGCTTTCATTAAGAAATATTATCCCCCTGTTAAAATTTTGCAAAATAGAAACAACATCCTTTCTTTTAGGCAAAATGAAAATGAACATGTTGCTATGGCTTGGGATAGGATAAAACTTATGCTTAGAACTTGTCCCTCACATGGAGTTAATGAATGGACCATATTACACTCTTTCTACAATGGTTTAAACTACATGTCTAGGAACATACTTGATTCTGCTGCTGGAGGTGCTTTTATGAGTAAGACTATAGTAGAAGCTAAAAATATTCTGGAAAGCATTTTGCAAAACTATAGTCAATGGCATACTAATAGGGCACCCAACTCTTCTAAGAAAGTGAACTCTATTGAAGAAACTAATGATTTGTCATCTAAATTGGATACTATTATTGCTATGCTTAATAAACCTTGTGTTGAAAATGTTCCTTTGCAAGAACTAGTTGGAAATAATTCTGAAAATATTGATGTCAACTTCATTAGGAACTATGGTAATAATGGGTATGGTAACAATTATAACTCCTATAATAAACCCCCATATGTGCCAAATAAATATGCTTCTAGTGGTAATGTTTCTAGTGACTTGGAAAACACCATTAGATCTTTTATATCTACCCAAAAAGAGCTTAATAAGGAATTCATCTCTAAGTTTGAAAAACAAGATGCTTTGTTTGAAAGGGTAGATCAGCTTGCTAAGGAAGTCTCATCATTAAAGAGCATCATTACAGCCCAAAAACATGAGGAAACAATAAAATATTGCCAAGAGGTTATCAATAAGTCTTGGGAACACATTCATGAGCAAGAAAGAATTGCTAAAGAATCTATTGGGGTAATGAAAGAGGTTGAAGTGGAAGAAGTTAAAATGCTTAGTGAAGTCAAGGATCCTTTGCTTGACTTAGAAAATTATAGTTTGCATGAATTGATATCTATCTTACAAAAATTTGCAAGTGATCCTTCCATCAACACTAACCAAGCGGGTTTTGGTTCTTATATTGCTAATCATGTCTTGAAAGAAAAAATTGCTAGGTACAACCAAGAGGCTATGATACCACCTAAGCTTGGGGATGCATGGATACCTAAGGTACTAGTAACTATTGGAAAAGAGACACATGATGCGTGTAATATCACACGTCAGTTGGGAACCCCAAGATGAAGGTATGATGAGTGCAGCAGTAAGTTTTCCCTCAGTATGAAACCAAGGTTATCGAACCAGTAGGAGATCAAGGTTGATCGAAGGTGTCAACGGCGTCAGAAAAAGTGCTGGTGTCGTAGGGAGGTCTGACTCGTCGACTTGGAACCTGCACAACACAATCAAACTACTTTGCCCCAACTTAACAGTGAGGTTGTCAATCTCACCGGCTTGCTGAAAACAAAGGGTTAAACGTATCGAATGGAAAATGATGTTTGTTTGCATAAAAAGTAGAGAACAATGATTGCAGTAGATTGTATTTCAGATGTAAAAGAATGGACCGGGGTCCACAGTTCACTAGTGGTGTCTCTCCAATAAGATAACTAACATGCTGGGTAAACAAATTACAGCTGGGCAATTGACAATTGATAAGTGCATATAACATGCATGTGTGAGCTTGGTGTCTACTATGAGATTCATTTGGGCATTACGACAAAGTACATAGACCGCTATCCAGCATGCATCTATGCCTAAATAGTCCACTTTCCGGTTAACATCCGTACCCCTTCCAGTATTAAGTTGCAAGCAACAGACAATTGCATTAAGTAATGTGCGTAATGTAAACAATACATTCATCCTTGAATAAAGCATTGCTGTTTTACCCCTAGTGGCAACAACACATCTACAACCTTAGAACTTGCTGTCACTATCCCAGGTTAAATAGAGGTTGAACCCAACTATCATGCATAAATACCCCCTCTTGGAGTCACAAGTATTCACTTGGCCAAGGCTTCAACAAGTAACGGAGAGCATGCAAGATCACAAATGACATAGACATGATAATATAATATTCAGCTCCACATAGGTATCAATATAAGTCAGATCCCAGCAAACACAACATGTAGCATTACAATAAGATGATCTTGATCATGATAGGCAGCTCACAAGATCTAAACATGATGGCACAAGTGGAGAAGACAACCATCTAGCTACTGCTATGGACCCATAGTCCAAGGATGAACTACTCACGCATCACTCCGGAGGCGGGCATGGCGATGTAGAGCCCTCCGGTGATGATTCCCCTCTCCGGCAGGGTGCCGGGAAGAGCTTCAGAACCCCCCGAGTTAGGGTTGACGACGGCGGCGGCAGCGAATATGTTCTGGATGAAAGGCTCGGTGTTTTAGGGTTTTCACGTCTCGGGGAATAAATAGGCGAAGGGGCGATGTCGGCGGACCCCCGAGGGGCCCAAACCACGGGTGGCGCGGCGGGGCCGCGCCGCCATGTGGTTTGGCCACCTCGTGGCTCCTTCGTCTCTCCTTCGGACTCCGTGTACGTGCTGGAAAAATAGGGACTGGCCTTTTGTTTCGTGCAATTCCGAGAATATTTCCAGAAGTAACTTTCTGAAACCAAAAACAGCAGAAAACAGGGAACTGGCACTGTGGCATCTTGTTAATAGGTTAGTCCCAGAAAATGCATAAAAGTGATATGAAGTGTATATAAAACATGTAGCAAATGGTATAATATAAGCATGGAACAGCAGAAATTATGGATACGTTGGAGACGTATCAAGCATCCCCAAGCTTAGTTCTACTCGTCCTCGAGTAGGTAAAACGATAACAACAAATAATTTCTGAGGAGACATGCTTTCACACAATCTTGATCAATATATTGCAAGGCTCATGTCATGAATGAAGTGACTCAAAGCAATGATCTATAGTTTGCTAACAAATAGATAAAGAGTAAACAATGAATCATATAAGCAAAAACTTTTCATGAATAGTACTTTCAAGACAAGCATCAAAAAGTTTTGCATAAGAGGTAACTCATAAAGCAATAGATTCAAAGTAAAAGGCATTGAAGCAACACAAAGGATGATTAAGTTTCAGCATTGCTTTCAACTTGTAACATGTATATCTCATGGATAGTTGTCAACATAAAGCAATATAACAAGTGCAATAAGTAAACATGTAAGAATCAATGCACACAAAGTTGACACAAGTGTTTGCTTCTAAGATAGAAAGGAGTAGGTAAACTGACTCAACATAAAGTAAAAGATAGGCCCTTCGCAGAGGGAAGCAGGGATTAAATCATGTGCTAGAGCTTTTTAAGTTTTCGAAAGCATATAGAGAGCACAAAATAAGTATTTGAGAGGTGTTTGTTGTTGTCAACGAATGGTAGTGGGCACTCTAACCCCCTTGTCAACCAGACTTTCAAGAGCGGCTCCCATGAAGGACGTTATCTCTACCAGCAAGGTAGATCATCCCTCTTCTCTTTTGTTTACACATGTATTTTAGTTTCTTTATAGATGACACTCCTCCCAACCTTTTGCTTACACAAGCCATGGCTAACCGAATCCTCGGGTGCCTTCCAACATTCACATACCATGGAGGAGTGTCTATTGCAAAATTAAGTTGCTTACTGATAAATCAGGGCAAAACATGTGAAGAGAATTATTAATGAAAGTTGTAATTAATTGGGGCTGGGCACCCCGTTGCCAGCTCTTTTTGCAAATTATTGGATAAGCGGATGTATATGCCACTAGTCCATTGGTGAAAGTCTGTCAGAAGTAAATGACAAGATTGAAAGATAAAACACCACATACTTCCTCATGAGCTATAAAACATTGACACAAATAAGGAGTAATAAAGTTTTGAATAGTTTAAAGGTAGCACATGAAATATTTACTTGGAATGGCAGGAAATACCACATAGTAGGTAGGTATGGTGGACACAAATGGCATGGGTTTTGGCTCAAGTTTTGGATGCACGAGAAGCATTCCCTCTCAGTACAGAGTTTAGGCTAGCAAGGTTGTTTGAAGCAAACACAAGTATAAACCGGTACAGCAAGAATCACATAAAAACATATTGCAAGTATTATAAGACTCTACACTGTCTTCCTTGTTGCTCAAACATTTTACCAGAAAATATCTAGACCTTAGAGAGAACAAATATGCATCCCAAGTCTCAACAAGCTCTACGGTAGTTCTCCACTACTAGGCTTTAACTACATGATGCAAGAGCTTAAACATGATCTACTTGAGAGCTCAAAACAATTGCAAAGCATCAAATCGAAACAAGACAATGATCTACAAGAATGCATATGTCTTTTCCAATACCAACTACTACATGTAGCATTTTCTTTCTTCCAAACAAACACCAATCAATTTATTTAAACATAAACTCTCCAAATGATAATATAATGCAGCAAGAGAGTATTTATAAACAAGTGCTAACAGCTCGAAGAGATGCATGAAAAACAGGAGCTAAAAGCACTGCAGTAGCTAGTTAAGAATACTCAACAAATATAAGTGAAGAACATGAGTATTCACATGAAAAAGCGGAGCGTGTCTCTCTCCCACACAAGGATTGCTAGGATCCGAATTTATTCAAACAAAAACAAAAATAAAAACACACAGACGCTCCAAGTAAAGCGCATAAGATGTGAAAGAATTAAAATATAGTTTCACTAGAGATGACCTGATAAGTTTGTTGATGAAGAAGGGGATGCCTTGGGCATCCCCAAGCTTAGACGCTTGAGTCTCTCTGAATATGGTTGGGATGAACCACGGGGGCATCCCCAAGCTTAGGCTTTTCACTCTTCTTGATCACATAATATCACCCTTCTCGCTTGATCCTTGAAAACTTCCTTCACACCAAACTCAAGACAGTTCTCATTAGAGGGTTAGTGCATAATCAAAAATTCTCATATTCTGTAATGATACAATCAATCCCAAAGCTTCTGGACATTAGCTACAGCCACCAATGCTTTGTGGAGCAAAGAAATCCACACAAACACAGTAAAAGAGCGAATGCAAAACAAAAGGCAGAATCTGTCAAAAACAGAACAGTCTGGAATGACGAATTTTTTCGAGGCACTTAAGTTGCTCAGATGGATCTGGCCTAAAATAATGAAAGTTGCGTACATATCTCAGGAATATGCGTGATTTTTTCAGAATTTTTGAATTTTCTACAGGGAGATAAGCTCAAATCCGTGACAGCTAAAAATCTGTCACTGCGCAGAAATCCAAATCTTGCATCAACTTTCAATATAGAACTTTACTTGGCACAACATTGCGATAAAATAAAGATACAAAGGAGTTGCTACAGAAGTAACAAAACTCCTTGACTCAAAGAAAACAAAAATAACAGCAAATAAAAACGATGGGTTGTCTCCCATAAGCGCTTTTCTTTAACGCCTTTCAGCTAGGCGCAGAAAGTGAAAATCAAGTGTTATCAAGAGAAGAAGCATCAACATCATAACTTTCCTTAGTAAGTTTAGGGAATTCTTGAGAAGAAAATTTGAGCAAACCATTGCATGATTCATTAACTAACCCACGAAATTCTTTCTCAGTTTTAACCAAGTCAACAAATGTTGGCTTTGATTTAGACACTTTGGGCACATACATAAATTTCTTTCCCTTGTCAAATAGATCCTCATGCTTTTTAGTTTTAAATGAGGAAAAAGTAGTACTTAGAGCATCAATAACTCCTCTAATTCTCCAATCCTAGAGTTATGATTACCATGGATAACACAAGTTTCTAAAGCAGCAATTCTTTCATTAATTCCTCCCAGGGATTTGTCAAGTTTATCAGTATTATCAAGTAGTACTCCCAATTTAACCTCGACACTTGGAAGATTCTTCTCTATGAACTCTAGCTTTTTCATGACATCCTCAAGAGAGATTTCAATTTTAGCTTCATTAACAGGTGGTATTCCAACTAGACACTCAATGATGTAACTAGCTTCTAAAGCAGGAGTACCTAGGAAATTGCCCCCTGTAAGAGTATCAAGAACATACCTATTCCAGCTAGAGATACCAACATAAAAGTTCCTAAGGAGGATAGTGGTAGAGTGTTTCTTAGTACATCTACGATGAGCATCACTAATTCTATACCAAGCATCTTTCAAATTTTCACCTCCTAGTTGTTTAAAAGAACGAACTTCACTTCAGGAGCATTCATTTTGAAAAACAAAGCAAACCGAAATAAACAAGTAACTAATTTTTTTTGTGTTTTTGATAAAGAAAGCAAACAAGACTAAATAAAAATAAACTAAGCAAGACAAATAACAAAGTAAAATGATTGGGTGTGAGAGACTCCCCTTGCAGAACCAACTTGATCTCCCCGGCAACGGCGCCAGAAAAAGTGCTTGATGCGTGTAATATCACACGTCAGTTGGGAACCCTAAGAGGAAGGTATGATGAGTGCAGCAGCAAGTTTTCCCTCAGTATGAAACCAAGGTTATCGAACCAGTAGGAGATCAAGGTTGATCGAAGGTGTCAACGACGTCAGAAAAAGTGCTGGTGTCATAGGGGAGGTCTGACTCGTCGACTTGGAACCTGCACAATACAATCAAACTACTTTGTCCCAACTTAACAGTGAGGTTGTCAATCTCACCGGCTTGCTGAAAACAAAGGGTTAAACGTATCATATGGAAAATGATGTTAGTTTGCAGAGAAAGCAAGAGAACAATGATTGCAGTAGGTTGTATTTCAGATGTAAAAGGATGGACCGGGGTCCACAGTTCACTAGTGGTGTCTCTCCAATAAGATAACTAACATGCTGGGTAAACAAATTACAGCTGGGCAATTGACAATTGATAAGTGCATATAACATGCATGTGTGAGCTATTGTGTCTAATATGAGATTCATTTGGGCATTACGACAAAGTACATAGACCGCTATCCAGCATGCATCTATGTCTAAATAGTCCACCTTCAGGTTAACATCCGTACCGCTTCCAGTATTAAGTTGCAAGCAACAGACAATTGCATTAAGTAATGTGCATAATGTAAACAATACATTCATCCTTGAACAAAGCATTGCTGTTTTACCCCTAGTGGCAACAACACATCTACAACCTTAGAACTTACTGTCACTATCCCAGGTTAAATAGAGGTTGAACCCAACTATCATGCATAAATACCCCCTCTTGGAGTCACAAGTATTCACTTGGCCAAGGCTTCAACAAGTAACGGATAGCATGCAAGATCACAAATGACATAGATATGATAACACAATATTCAGCCCCATATAGGTATCAATATAAGTTGGATCCCAGCAAACACAACATGTAGCATTACAATAAGATGATCTTGATCATGATAGGCAGCTCACAAGATCTAAACATGATGGCACAAGTGGAGAAGACAACCATCTAGCTACTGCTATGGACCCATAGTCCAAGTAGGAACTACTCACGCATCACTCCGGAGGCGGGCATGGCGATGTAGAGCCCTCCGGTGATGATTCCCCTCTCCGGCAGGGTGCCGGGAAGAGCTTCTGGAACCCCCCGAGTTAGGGTTGATGACGGCGGCAGCGGCGAATATGTTCTGGATGAAAGGCTCGGTTCCTTAGGGTTTTCACGACTCGGGGAATAAATAGGCGAAGGGGCGATGTCGGCGGACCCCCGAGGGGCCCAACCCACGTGGCGGCGCGGTTCAAGGGGGGCCGCGCCGCCATGTGGTTTGGCTGCCTCGTGGCTCCCCTCGTGTCTCCTTCGGACTCCGTGTACGTGCTGGAAAAATAGGGACCTGGCCTTTTGTTTCGTGCAATTCCGAGAATATTTCCAGAAGTAACTTTCTGAAACCAAAAACAGCAGAAAACAGGGAACTGGCACTGTGGCATCTTGTTAATAGGTTAGTCCCAGAAAATGCATAAAAGTGATATGAAGTGTATACAAAACATGTAGCAAATGGTATAATATAAGCATGGAACAGCAGAAATTATGGATACGTTGGAGACGTATCAACACACCATGCCATACTTGATCTAGGATCTAGTGTCTCTGTTTTATCTAAAGAACTATATGAAGTGCTTGAATTGAAAAATCTTGAAAAATGCTCTATTGAACTAGCACTTGCTGATGACTCTATTAAACATGCTTTGGGAAAAGTAAGTGATGTTATGGTAGAGTTACATATGACTTTTGTGCCTGTGGATTTTCTAATCATGGACATGGGGAATAAAACCTCTAGTCCTATTATTCTTGGAAGACCTTTTCTTCGTACCACAGGTGCTATCATTGATTCAAAGAAGGGAATGTAAAGTTTCAGTTTCCACACAAGAAGTGCATGGAACACTTTCCAAGGAAGAGGGAACCACCAAAGTTCAAGCTCCCTCATGAGCTTCGTCCACAATAAAACAACAAGTAAGAAGCCTAGCTATATGGCTATAAAGAAAGCGCTTTGCGGGAGGCAACCCGGTTATTTTTTGTGTGATTTTTCTTTGTGTCCTCTTGCTGTAACAAGATTTTGTGTTTTAGGTTCTGGAGTTTTTAATAAAGTGCCAAGTTTTACCCTTTTTGGTTTGAAAAAGTTGCTTATAGCGTTCGGAGATTTTATTCCTGCACAAGTCAGTGCACGGTATGATTTTTAATTCTTATTCTGTAACTCCGAATGAGCTCATATTTGAACTGTAGTTGCAACTTTTCATCCTCTGTATGCATGAATTTTTTCGGAATTTTTCGAGAAAGTTTGGTAGGGTAAAAAATACGTTTTGCTGCTGCTGTTTTTCTGGACAGATTCTGTCCCATTTTGTTTGATGCATGCTTTGAGCTTTTAAGTTGAATCTTTTTGATCCAATTGAGTTTATGAGTAGGCATACAACATTATACACTTTCTGGACATGTCATATGAATTTTTGTTCAAGGATTATATGCAGCAAGGAACCTATTTGTTTATCACTATTAATGCACCCCACAGAAAAGAGATGGGAGAAACGGTGTTTTGAAGTTTTTTCACAGGGATTGGAGGAGATGCACCAAGAGCTATCCAAGGATGGTGAAGACCATAAGCTTGGGGATGTGAAGACAACCCCGTGGACCTACACACTCTCGGTTTGCACACGTCCAACTTCTGTTTTTCGATCGAAACACTTTATCGCATAAACTTGGAGCGTCGTTTTTGTTTTTGTTTGAGTCTTGAGAGACCACCACACTATCAATTATATATGAGAGAGCTACTGGAAATATGGGTTGAAATATGTTGGATGCTTTTATAAGATTGGGAAAAGGGATGTTTGACTTGATTTTTAATGATACATATAGTTGCATGATTCATGAGCTTGTTTATGAGTAATAGTTTGCAAATTCTTTTTGTAGAGCTATCACTTATTCATGTTTTGGTGCTGATTGTTATTTACTTGGTTTAACATGGATTAGTTAGTTCTATGGACACTCATGCATGCATCTAGATGGTCAACTTTCTCCCTTTTGCTAGCCCAAAAACTCCAACAAGCAAAAACTTGTTTCCAACACCTTCAACCAAAGTTATTCCAGTGAGTCCACCATATCTACCTATTGGCTTTATGCTATTCCGAGTATGTTTAACATGTTGTTTGTGTTATCTTACCTCTGAATGAAAATGTTTATGTTATTGATTGCAATGGAAAAAATTGGTTATATAGCTCTCACGAACTTGATGCACAATGTTCTTTTATTGCATAATAAAACTTGACCCATTGTGATTAAGATTATGATGTTTGTGGCTTGATGAATGTTTTGGGTTGGAAGTTAGCCCATATGTGCTGTCACATGGCAAGCTTTCAACACGCTCTTCATCTCATTTAGTTGATATCATGTGCTTTTGTCTATGGATGCTTATCATGTTGAAATAATGTGGAAATGAAGTAGTTTAAATGAGTTTGTGTAAATGGTTAGAGAGACGCCTGGGCCGCTAATCTAAGCCATGCATCATTCATGGTGGAAATTTACTTACATACTATGGTGAACCTTCTGTGATACACCTTGCAATAAAAAACTATTCCAAATGGTAAATAAAAAGGGTGTTGAGATTGTTCATTTTGTTTGTTTGTCTTGTCATTTTGATATGGGCTTGTTCCATATCTTGGGACAAGAGGTACCCCAGTTGACGCTCTTGATGATACTATTATGCTTACAATGATATTTAATTGAACTTGCTTTGTTTCCAAGTTGAGTAACACATGGTGTAAGTACTTGTATTCAAGGGGCATGAGACATTCAACCCATTCTTTATCAAGCACACTACTCATATTTGCTTTCACTTTAACCTTAATCATTCAAGATGCTATGATAGGGGCAATGAGAGCTTGACACCAATGAATACCTTATTGCAATCATTAACTTAAGTAGAAGAGTTTGGAAGTTGGATGAAACTTATGCATGCTTTACCTCTACTCACATATACATCTTTCCAAAGTGTACACCTATCATATTCAGATTTTCATCTACACTCTATGACCATTGTAGGATGTTCTACTTATCATTATGCATACATGTGTTCCATATTACTTGCTACTATGTTACACTTTGTGAACTATCAATGAACATCCTTGTCTTGAATACTTGATATCACTTCATAAACTATTTGCATATTGCTACTCCTTTGAAGAATGAATCATTTGACTATATGTAGCAATAGTAATCATCTTTGATATCCATTGTTAAGTATTAAATTGCAAAGTCCATGTTAGTTTTATCATCTTCATACTCGAGGACGAGCATGGATTAAGCTTGGGGATGTTGATGCATGTAAAATGCATACATGAACTTTGCACTTTAATTGCTTATATTCCAATCATATTTGCATCATATAAGGGTTATATCAATGTTTTATATGATTTTGGAATATTCATTTATTTCCTATTTTTATGGAATTAACCCTGCACAGGCAGAAAACCCGTTTTGTATTTTAATGTTTCAGGGACCCAAACGTCAACGAAATCACCTGGAAATTTACGGGCGTCAATATTTGGAAGGAAGAAGACTACGGAAAAGGAAGCAAGCAAACGGAGGCCCGAGGGCCAAACGGTGGCCCACGCGGCCAGGTACTGGGCCGCGTGGGACCCACCGTTGGGCCTCGTGGCTCCGTTGCCGTCGATCTTCGCTCCACCGACATCGTCTTGACCTAAAAACGCCTATAAAAAAGGTCCCCCGACGTTCTCTGGAAGGAGCGCCGCACAAACACAGAAACACCGAAACGGAGATCAGGAGCTGCAGATTGGAGGGGGAAAACTCCGGCGGGGCGCTGCCGGCGTGGTCTCCATCTTCTCCATCGACTTCTCCACCGTCTCCATGATGAAGAGGGAGTAGTCCACCTCTGGACTATGGGTTTGTGGAAGTAACTTATGTATCTCTCCTCTCTTGAGCTTCACTAATTAGCACCGTATGAGCTGCTGAACATGATTACGGTCACCGTTGTAATACCTTTGTGGTGGATCTTTATGAGTTAATATATGTTTGAGATTGCAATGTTTGTTTCAGTTATGAGTATAGATGCATATTATGTACCCCGTTCTTGTCTACTTGTTTTGATCAAGCATGTTTATGAGAGCGTGTGTGGGGGAACGTGTGCATTAGTTGGAGTAACGGGGGGTGGCTAGTGCAGTGAACGTGAGAGAAAGTTCTGCGATCCACTTTGGTATCTTTACCTTACTTTGTTACCTCACTAGGGATAAACTAAAATACCATGCTACCGGGGATGTGGGCGTGACCATTGCCACTACTCCATGACTAGATCTAGCATGTTCTTATTTTCACTTCATGTCATGATACTTAATGCTATACTCTGAGTTATCTTAATTACTGAGGTGTTATGATTTAGTTCGCATCTTGGTGGAGTATAAGAGAGGTTAATAACCAAAAGATCTCTATGTTAGGACGTGATGCCCATATATCTAAGTAACTTGTTATCAAACCCTGTGTTGCAATCTCATATGTTAACTTTTGTGTTCCATTGTCTACCACTTTATAAAGAGAGAGTGCATTTGTGAAACCATGAACCCCAGTCCATTTTTAATCATAAGAAACACCTTTCCAACACCATATACCACTTTTCTATTTTCAGCCATCATTAAATCCGAAAATACAAAAACTTTTCATCTTGCATACATCATTCAAAAACCCAAAAATATCATTTACATTGCATCCACCATCATTGCATATTATATTTCTTGTTTGCATTGCATATCCTGATATCATTCTTACACCTTGTGCTTGACAACCACAGGTGAGGTTGAGGACCAAAACATCTAACCTTGTTTTGTAGGTAACCAAAAGAAGGATAAGAAGATAAATCTACCACTTCAGATTCCCCGAGAGTTCGATATTAAACCCTCGAGTCACCCCTCGTGGGGAAAACTGTCTTCCACTTACTATACACTCTGCACTTGGAGTCTCAACCTAACCCCGTATACTTTATCTTGCAGGTAGCTACTGAAGGCTATCACATCTACGAGTATCAAATACTTCTCGAAGAATGTTGCTTGAAATACTTCTCGAAGTGAACGGAAGAACACAACACTGGAAGAAAGCCACACCCTTTGCGAAAACTCATCTGATGAAGATCAATTTTTGTGTACATTTGGAAAACAGGGAAAAAACCATTTAAAATTTATGTTAGCGGAATAAGTATCGTTGAACATTTGTCGCTAGGAAATCGTTGTAAAATCACCTTTCTAAGCTTTAATTTATACGGGTAGGGAGCAATAGTCCTTTAAGTTAAAGTAGCAACAAAATTTACATGGGTGGCGAAAAAAAGAGAAAAAAATGTCATTTTCCATAAGCTCCATAATTAATATAAAAAGGTTATATTAGTCCTTCTAATTACACTTATTTAAAGTTGTCTAATCATGCATGGAGTTCTAAAGATTTCATTTTTATGCAAATTTTGGTGTATTATTTGTATTTTCTGAATTACAGATTAAAAGATATGAATTTTACAATTTCCAGCATTTTTTGTAATTATTAAAAGTCTGACGGGGGACCCACATGTCAGGGTTTTATTATTTAGGAAAAACAATTGCGGAAATGATTAGAAATCTGACGTCTGGGGCGCATGTGACGTCAGCATGGTCGTGGCCGGTGGGGCGGAGCTCCTGCGAGCTCGCGCTTGAGCAGGCCTAGGGCCATGCGGAGTCGCCAGAGGAGATCACGGGGAGCAGAACGGGAGGCGCGGATGACCAAATGGCCATGGGCTCGCCGGCGGCGGCCTGAAACGCTCACGGAGAGCATGGGAGGACGGGGAAGAGGTCCAGCCGGAGCAGCGTCTCGCCAGGATAACGATGGAGTGCTCGGTGAGGTCGACGGCGAGCGAATCGAGCTCCACGGCGCGACGGCCGAAGTTGGGGAAGGAGAGCACGACGGCGGCGATTTTGGGCGTATCGGCACACGACTCTCGGCGAGGAGGGAGAGGAGGTGACGGCGGAGCTTGCTGTATGCTTCGATTTGACCGGGGAGGTGCGGAGTCGGCAGCGGCGGTGACCCCGGGATCGTGCGGGAGAGAGAGAGGAAGAGAGAGGGAGAGTGGGGAGGGCGGTTTTTCAGTTAGGTCCCTGGGGTTTCTAAAATTTGTAGTTAGGTCCATCTACGTTGTGAGTTATGGGATGCGGAGCAATTTCTGGCTTTGCGAGTTTGTTTTTGCAAAATGTCGCGGTGACCGGCAGGGACCAGGGCGACCGGCTGGCGACGTGGCGTGCCGTGATTGGTAGAAATTCCGCCGTGAACAGTAGAGCGCGCTGGGGCTGTCGTGGACGTTTGCTGGCCGTTGGATCGCTCGGATCGGACGACTGAGAATTGCGGGCGACATGGCGCGTGGGATCTGGGGTGATTCTTTCCACTCTTTATATATAGATCTATTCGAAAAAGATCCGGACGTAGCCAATGGGTATCACAGACGTGAAAAGTATCTATTTCAAATACTTGCATTCTAAGAGCATCTCCAGTCGGAGGCCCCAAATTCGGACCCCAAACTGTCCGCGGACGCGTCCGGACGAGTCCACGGACATTGACTGGACAACCCCAAAACTGGTGTCCTACAACCGTATCCCCCAAGACATCCCCAAATTGTGGGGTCATTTACATGTGATTGGTGGAGAAGGAGAGAGGAGAGTCAATGAAGGATAAAAGAAAGGAAAACAAAGGACGCGTCCGGTCACCCCCAAACCCTCCCCACATATGGGCTGGGTTTGGGTGTGCCGGACAGCCCGGACGTTTGGGATGGCTTTGGGGGCCTCCTTTGGGTGGTGGTTTTCAGCCCAAACCCCGTCCGGACTGTCCGCCCGGACGTTTGGGGTGGGTTTGGGGGCTCTGACTGGAGATGCTCTAAGCAACACATAAAAATAACAAAGTGTGTATCTGAATATGTATATTCTCTAGCTCAAGAGGAGGGAACGATTGAGGGCCATGAACAACTAAAGTCGTATATTGCAAATTAATATAAAAGCCTGTTCGGAGCCCAGAGGAAGGAAACTTTGCACTGGATGAGTCTCGAAAAGAGGATATACCCCAGGTTTCAGAAGAGGAAAATAGTCTACTTACTAACCTCTATTAAGAGGATGAGGTGAGGAAGGCGGTTTTCCAAATAAAACATAATAAAGCACCTGGACCTCATGGCTTCCCGGCTGAGTTCTACCAGAATTTTTGGGATGTTATCAAGTCTGATTTACTACAACTGTTCGCATGTCTTTATGATGGACAACTAGAGTTGTTTCTTCTCATGTTTGGTGAGATAATTTTATTACCTAAGATTAATGAGGCAGAAATGATTCAACAATACAGACCTATATGCCTCCTTAACGTTAGTTTTAAAATATTTACCAAAATTGCTACGATTCGATTGAACAGTGTGGCAGATCATGTGGTTCGTCTGTCTCCGACAGCTTTTATGCAAGGTCGTAACATCCTGGATGGGGTGGCGATCTTACATAAAACAGTTCACGAACTACATAGTAAAAAGCTGAATGGGGGTAATTCTTAAAATTTATTTTGAGAAAGCCTATGATAAAGTCAATTGGTCTTTTCTTCAGCAGACCCTCAGAATGAAATGTTTGTCTACTGAGTGGAGAGCGTTAATAGATAGTTGTGTTTCGGGTGGAAGTGTTGCCATCAAAGTCAATGATGACACTGGCAAATTCTTCCAAACGAAAAAAGGGCTTAGACAAGGTGACCCGCTATCGCCAATACTATTTAATATAGTGGCTGATATGTTGGCTATCTTGATTGAACGCGCTAAAACTGAGGGCCAAATTGAAGGGGTGATTCCACATCTAGTCGATAGTGGTTTATCGATTCTTCAATATGCCGACGACACAATTCTTTTTATGGAAAATGATATCGAAAAAGCTCGTAACTTAAAGCTGATTTTGTCAGCATTCAAGCAACTTTCGGGTCTTAAGATTAATTTCCATAAAAGTGAACTGTTTTGCTTCGGCGAGGCTCAAGAAAACGCCGCCTTGTATGCTGAACTTTTCGGCTGTGAGCAAGGACAATTTCCTATCAACTATTTGGGTATTCCGATTCATTATCGGAGACTTACAAATGCTGAGTGGAAAAAGGTGGAGGAAAGACTTCAAATACGTTTAAATAGCTGGAAAGGCAAACTCTTATCCCTGGGTGGAAGATTGGTTCTCATAAACTCGGTACTAACAAATATGGTACTGTATATGATTTCATTCTTCCAATTACCCAAAGGAGTCTTAAAACGATTGTATTATTTCCGGTCTAGATTCTTTTGGAAGGGGATTGTGAGAAGAAAAAATATCGGCTGACTAAGTTGAGTGTGGTTTGCTACCCTAAAGACCAAGGCGGGCTCGGAGTTCATGACCTTGAGGTCAAGAACAGAGCTTTGCTGGGAAAATGGCTCTTCAAACTTCTTTCTGAAGATGGAGTTTGGCAAACCCTACTTAGGAGAAAGTATGTGGGATCTCAAGCCGTATCTCAGGTTGTTTGGAAACCTGGCGATTCACACTTCTGGGCAGGCCTTATGGTTACGAAGAAGTTCTTTTTCCCACAAGGATCTTTCTCAATTAGGGATGGATCGGAAATTCGCTTATGGGAGGATAAATGGCTAGGCCAATCCCCTCTCAGGGAACAATATCCGGCTCTGTATGCTATTGTACGAAACAAGAGTGACACGATCGCTAAGGTGTTGGGTACCTCCCCGCCAAATGTTTCATTCAGGAGTAGTTTACTGGGAACAAGACAAGCATCCTGGAATGCTCTGCTCATCCGACTGGATTCCATTCATCTGTCGGTAGGTCCAGATAAATTTCAATGAAATCTTACGAAGAATGGTAAATTCTCGTTTGATTCTATGTATAGAGCATTAATCTTACCCGAAGTAACAGTCGATATTAAGGATAATAACAAAATTTGGAAGATGAAGATCCCGCTAAAAACTAAGGTGTTTACGTGATATCTCCATCGAGGTGTAATTCTTACAAAAGATAATATTGCCAAACGTAATTGGCACGGAAGTAAAAGTGCGTCTTCTGTCAACATTACGAGACTATTACACACTTATTCTTTCGGTGCGAGTTCGCCATGTCTATATGGTCAGCCATCCAGATAGGTTCTACCTTACATTCCCGCGTACCGTTGCAAACATTTTTGGCAACTGGTTAAACAGGGTAGATCCTAGGTTTAAACTCTTCAGTAGGGTGGGAGCGATTGCCGTTATTTGGTCTGTGGCTATGTAGAAATTACAAGGTTTTAAACGATAAAAATGCTTCTATTACGCAGGTTATCTATTGGTGTACAACAACGCTACGAGCATGGTCGACCATGCAGCGTGTGGAGCACCAAGACTTGTTTTTGTAGGTGGCGTTACGTTTGGAGGCTGCGGCCAGGGAGTTATTTTCCCGGCATGGATGGCAACATAGTCTCCGGATCGACCTACCATCATCTTAGGCGGCTTCACAATTTCTCATTATGATATATAATTCGCCTTTTTTAATTTTAGAATTGGGTACTCGTGAACTTGTGGCTGTGTGCATCCTACCTATGCAGAGGCCGGGTGTAATGCTTAAAACTTTTAAGTAGTAAAATCCCTTTATCTAAAAAAAACTAATTTTGCATTGCGATTTTTCATTCTTGTACAATATATCAATGCCTATGTCCAGAATATTTTGAAACTTGTATTTTTAATATTTTAAAATGAATTGCTTCCTGCGCTTAAGCAGCTAGAACAACACCGACTTGTGCAATTGCAGCACCGGCCGGCGGTCCAACAATGACACGGGGCTGGTTGCTCCCTTCCCCCTACGTGCTCCCCTCCTCCTCCTTCTCCATCTCCTCTAGCAGCAAGCCAGCAACCATTGTTGCTTCTCCACTCTTGTAGCAGAAAAAAAATTGTGACATTGTCCACTGCATACTCATCTCCTCTGTTTTCTGACGGGGAAAAGCAAAAAACAGCACATGGGTGTGTGTGGAGAGCATCAGGCCTGGTACGTTTTCCTGCAGAATTCAGCATGGCAACTGCAGCTTGAACATAAAACCCAAAAAATACAGCAGTAAACCACCGATGTGTCTCTTCTTGTGTTGAATCAGCAAAAACAGGAACTTGATGTGATGCAACATAGAACGAAGTGAGACAAAACTCAGTAGAAATAGTTTTGTTGTGACTTAGTAACATTTTGGCTACAACTTTGCTTAACCAGAGGACCAACTTAGTACATTATGGCTACAACTTGTCTGCCTGCAACTCATGCATAACCAGGAAACGAAAATTAGTATATTATGGATATTGCATGAATTCTTAGACCATGGTCTGCTGCATGATAGGGTGTCATTTGGCTTAATACCAGAGTATGTACAACTTCATAGGATCCGTATACAACAACATATGAATCCATATGCAACTTCACTGTAAAATCCATAACAACTTCATTCAGCCTGCGCCTTGCTGCTTCCTGTTCCCTGCAACTGGGGATGAAAAAAATGAGGTCCATTAGTTTGGTTGTGCCTTCTGTATAGCTGTGTAGGAAAAACTGCAGGAAACCAATGTTTTTTCCAGCATACAAAAGATGTGTGCTTGTGTGCATCAGTGCATGTATATTTTCCATATGGATTACAATTGCTTGTTCTTATTTTTTGCAGATGGTTGATCTGGACCTGAACCCGCTCGCTGATGAACTTGATGGTGGTATGAAGCCACCATTCTGCACACAGCCAGCAATGGTGGAGACAGTAGAAGAATCACTGGACCCCGTTGATGGAGGACATGGCGTTTTGGATGATGAAGGTAGTCCAAGGGGACTTGAAGCCAATGTACCCCTCCGCATCCTCCTAACCCAACCGCACCAAGCAGTACTGCCCCTGCAACTTCGGCTATTCACCCTGGTTTGGCGGCGGCGGATGGTGACAATGTCGGAGTCAAAGTGGAAGTTGCTTCCAGTCCACAGGAGCCAATGGGGATGAGGTTCCATACAATAGATGGTGCCAAAGCGCACTATAATGCATATGCTTTGAGGTTAGAGTTCTCTATAAAATCCAACCCATCTAAGAGGACGACTTACACCAATGTGTTGGAAAGGAACAATTCTGTTGCAACAAACACATGGCGCCTAAGACTGAAGAAGAAATTCAGAAGGAGAAACTAAATGTTGTGGAGAATGTTAGTCCTGTGCAGATTGACAGTGATGATGATGGTGGAAAGCGCCCGACCACTCCTCTTATGTTCTGATGTGCAAGATTGCATGCTTGTGTAAATCAGCAACTTAGTGGACAATGTTTCTACAACTTACTGCAACTTAGTCATGCTCTGTGACTTGTATCAAATTTAGTACTACTTTACATTTTAGCGGTCGTGTTGTGTGACTTAGTGGTCATGTTGAGCGACTTTAACAATTAGCACTCTACGACTTACTACCGCTCTACAACTTAGCGGTCGTGCTCTACGACTTAGCGCAACTTACTGCATATAGTTAACACTGCCGCGCACATCCCGAACCAGAATAAAAAAAATGGTAAGAGAGCAACTGGGTAAAAATAAACCTACAACTTAGTGAGACCCATCTGCAACTAAAAGTTTGCATGTGGGTAAATTTGCATGCCGATGTAAGTCAGCAACTTAGTTGACAATACCCCTGCAACTGACTGCATATAATTTACACTGGACACACACCTTCAGAACCATAATCAAAAGCCGGTAAGACGCAACTTGGTAAAAAATTAACCTACAACTTAGTTATACCTGCTAAGCAACTTACTTGACACTACCCTGCAACTGACTGACTGCGTATAATTTACACCGGACGCACACTTTCAGAACCATAATCAAAAGCTGGTAAAACGCAACTTGGTAAAAATTAAACCTACAATTTAGTGATATATGCTAAGCAACTTGAGTTAATTTGCAAACTTGAGAAACCTGATACAGACTACATACATCACTTTGAGCCCTTTGCTGTTATGATGTGCAACTTTTGAGTTCCGATGTGAATGAAGCAACTTAACTGACACTATACACACGCAACTTAGTGCTCATGTGTTGCAACTTAGATCGGGGACTACTGGTTTTCAGATTATTGTACACAGATTTTTTCCCTACAGCAACTACCTAACACAACTCAGGTTATAATGGATGCTACTTGCTATCTGAAACACATCAGTGACTAGCCCCCGTCAATCTGAAGCAAAGCGCTTGGGAGCAACCTGGGTCAATCTAAAGTACTTGCTATCCCTGTAAATCAGCTCATGAATAGCAAACTTGCAGCTCTCAAACACTACAGATCTCAAGCAAGTCTGCACGCACACAACAATGGCATTCCCGTAGGGCTGGAATTAAAACTCGAAACTCCCGAGTTAAACGAGTAACTCGGAACTCGGCTCGGCTTGACTCGAACTCGTTGCTAAACGAGTCGAGCCGAGTTTTCATTTTTGACGGTAAACGAGTTCGAGTTAAACGAGCCGAGTTCCGAGCTACTCGTTTAGCTCGTTTAACTCGGTAAAAAAAATCATGACCTATATTAATGTCTTTGTGAACAATTTTGGGTAATTATTGTAGTTTAATGACTAGATATTTTTTGATAGTGTCAAATTATCAATGATTATTATGATAATTGCATCATAAATGCACAAATAATTAGAAAAAATCATATATAAAAGATATTATAATGCATGTTAACAGTTTTGTCGAGCTAAACGAGTTAAACGAGCAAACTCGCGAGTTTACCGAGCCGAGCCGAGTTCTAATTATGAACTCGTTTGTTAAACGAGTCGAGCCGAGCTAACTCGTCAGTTCACCGAGCTTGAACGAGTCGAGCCGAGCCGGCTCGGCTCGGCTCGAATTCCAGGCCTACATTCCCGAAGCATAACCTGAGGTTGATTTATCTCATTTCTCAAGCTACAAAATCGACTGTGGATTTTGGGTGCAAGGGGGACGTGCCCTGGGGTCTGCCATGTGAGTTGCATACAAAGGGCTGGTGCGTGAGCTTACCTCCAAAAAGCTCGTCGTCGTCCTCACCCGCAGTCGAGATCCAAAACCCGTCCCTCCGCACTTGGGCGCGAAAAAATCGGTCACCGTCGCCGGCCTCCCTGCAATTGCTCGCAGAATCGGGTCAACATCGCCGAGCTGCGCGGGGCATCGGTCACCGTCGCCGACCTCTTACGCACTTCCGCGCGGCGTCGCTCACCGTCGCCGACCTCCACGCGGCATCGCTCTCCGCCGGCGAGCTCCCCACACCTCCACGCCGGCGAGCTCCCCAAATCTGCTCTCCACCATCCCGAACTCCGCTCGCTGGCGCGGGATCCTCTCGAGATTTCTCTGGCGCTACCCAAAATCCTAGCCGAGATGGGGAAACGAAGGAGAGAGGGTCGGGACTCCCGGTATGCAAACAATGTCCGTTTTGTTTTTTAGATGAACAGTGCCTATTTTGGTCAGTGGGATTTGGTCGGAACGAGCGCGTGGTTGCTCCCGAATCGGTGCGATTGTCTCCATCGGACGGCCAGCTAGAGATTGCTCGATGAGTCACGATCATATAAACGCGCATGCACTCACCCCTATGAACGCGCGCACACACCCTACCCCTATGAGCACCTCGACAGACTGAGCCGGCGGATCAGGTCTTAAGATTGACGAATTCACCACGGGCGTCTCGCTATGGACGAGAACCTCGCCTCCCACTGAAGAATATTTCGTCTAAATGAGAAAACACCAGTATCAAATCTGGGGTTTGAACTCTAATGGGCTGGGATAAAACCATCCTCTTACCATCTTGCTACAGAAAACTTCTCAATTGTTATATAAACTAGTCTACCTACTCCATATACGTGCAAGTGCTCCTAAACTCACCGACTGAATTATTCGAACCTTGTGGCACAACCCATCGTGGGAAATAGAATTGTGAAATACGGATGAATGATTAAATAATACACTAATGAGTTCGCGGTAGATTTTGGGATTACAACGAGATGGACGGAGAATCTGAATCGATGGCGGTGGCGTAGATGATGATGACGTTGATGGAGATCGATGTTGCGGCCTCCTTGTTCTAAGACTTGTCTTCCTTTCCCGTAGACGGCGTCGTGGTGTTGGAACTATAAAGATGAAAATGGCCTGGCGGCGGAGCTTCCGCGTGGCTGCGACGATAGATCATCCTGGCGGCTAGGGCTTGCCCTCCTTACAAAGGCTGCAACATGTCTTGGTTCGAGATATTCTAAAGTGTTAGCACCAAATATATAGGTGAACTTGGCGAATGATACTCGGTTTGATTTTCCGGACTAACAATGAGTGGTTCGGTGAATGAGGTGCAATTCGATGACAACCTTTTTCGACAAAGCTTTCTTGGAGGTAAGGGTATTGTAAACATAGATAGATGTTTCGTCCAGATGTGAGAAACAATTCGGACACCCCGCTCTTCTCTTTGTCTCATGGCCATCACCGTCGGTACTGGTGCTCGTTAAGTTTTTGAAAGTTTGTGTTCGGCGCCATATTCTTATATGGACTTCGATTGAGATGTTCTTTGCCTCGTTGGATTTGTATGGACGAGAAGCACAATCCTCACGTTGTTAAATTTTATTTTGGTTTGTGAAAAAACTATCCTTTGTAAAATCCACCTGAGAGAAGAAGGGTGTGGGTGAGCATACTGCATGTGTGAGATCCTGACTCAGGCTTTAATAGGATTGATAGAATACTCATGTCAATAAGTTGCAACTTCTTTTCTGGAAGCTCTTCTAGAACGAACACCGAGGTTAAGCGTGCTTGGCTGGGAGCACTCCTAAGATGGGTGACCGACCGGGAAGTCATTCCCATCTTCACTATGTTCAGATGCATGGTTTGGACCCTCTATGCCATCCCCACCTTCTACCGAAATGTTTGGACAATGATGGTCAATGGGGGCAGGCATCCTTGACAACCTAGGCTAGGTCAGATGCTTCCTCTACTTCATGCTCAAGGAGGCTCGCAGACTGCCACTATACCTTTTGCTGGGCACACTTCCCGTCTATGTCGGCTTCAATGAACTCATTATTGAAATGGTCATGGTCCACGACATATGGGACATCTTTGGCGTCATCACCTCCACCATCATCTACATCGGCCACATCTTCGTGATGTTGGACGTGTTGAGTGAAAACCAACCTTACCGCGTGTTGAGGTGGCCGTTCTTAAGGAAGGGAGGGCCATCAACACCTCAACTAGCTGAGGAGGTACTACCCAACCTCTTTAATGCATATGTTTGGACCTTATGCGCCTTCCTCTCCACTCCAGTCGACCTCTAAAACAGGGTAAGCGACCTTTGCCCGCCATCTCCCTTCCAATACATGATTTTTGTGTTAGCTAACCGACCAAATCTACAGTTCTATGCACATACCTTGCCCATGGGTACCGACTATCTCTTCACACAGATGGCCACATAGCTCTTTTACCGCACCGACGACAATGCTTTCGTCTTCGAGTTGTGTGCTATGGTCCAGTCGCTGGTGTAGGCTCACTCTGGACATGTCTACCTATCCGATCAAATCATACTGGAGTTTCGGTTTCTCTATTTTCCATGCTGCTAGTTGAGAGTCTGAGATTTTGTATGCTCCATGCACTGGCTACCTTTTATAATAAACATTTTTATTTCTTTGTACCTTGCGGTCACTAAATCTTGATTAAATTATTATTAGATAAATGCTTTATTTATAGTATTAACTATTTTGTTTTATTGTAATCCACAACACTATTGACATATTAAAAAATTCTATGCAGTAATTAAAATATGTATCATTAGATACACCAATGCTTAAGTAGAATCTAATTTTTCACTAAATTTGTGTTATTTACACATTTTAGCTCCGACATAGTACATCTATCCAGTTCGGAACAAAAAGGTAATAGATAACCTTCATCTACGTATTAATTTATTGCACTTATATGTATTTAAAATATTTTATTTTTCTTATTTCAACTTCTTTATATTGGTGTTTCCTACTAGATAGATATATATTGTGTTTTACAATGCACGTGTTGACGTGTAGCTCGGTTCCTCTAAATAACAACTCAGCCATATAATCTCCACCATGCGATTACTTCTTTCTATATGAAAGTCAGCACGTCAGCCAAGTTCCTCGATGAAACAAAATCAATGCACCGATCTAACATTAAAAATATCCTAATAGACCTTCTTGGAATAAGGTTGTCTAGTTTAGTTGTATCCAATAGAAAATTCTAGATGTATGAGGGGTGAGCTGTGAAATAGTTGTCCCACGTTTTTTTTTTTGAATGGCCATCATGGCTAGCTTTATTGGTTTAACATAACTGTTACATCGTTCACAGTTAGGCCTTGTTTACCTCCAGTGTATTTTAGGGGATGGGAGGGGATTATCCCTGATCCCGGAAAATCCCCACTACTCTATTTAACTCTAGTGTATTTTAGGGGATGGGAGGGGATAATCCCCAAATATCCCCTACCAACCACCTCATTTTTGCCTAACACAAAAACTCTAGTCAATACTAGTGTATTTTAGGGGAAGAGTATTTGTGGGGATTTGTGGGGATTGGGTGTTCACCAAATCCCCTCCCATCTCCACTCTTCCCATCCCCTAAAATACACTTGGAGTAAACAAGTCCTTAAGGGTAAATCAAAATCTAGAGGTACGTCCAGCCACACAGTTGGCGGATTGTTCCTCCCAAAACTAAAGCTCATGTGCTACTATATTTGAATTTCTATTACAACGTTCAAAAGATAACCTTCCCAAAATCTTTCGCCAAGTCACTCGCATGGTGGTTGGTTGATCGCACCCGATGCAGTTCACCATTTTTCAAAGTGGTTCAGATTTAAAAAATATATTCCAAAAGAATTCAGTGGTTTTTTAAAAATGTTTCAAATTGGAAAATTATTCAGATCTAAAAAAGGAAACACAAGAAAACTAAATAAAATTTATAATCCCAGAAGTAAAAAACAAACATAAAACGAAGAAAGAATTTGAAATTGAAAAAAAAGAAAGAAAACGCGACTTTGTAGGCCGGCCCATGTGGGGAAAATCGTTCTGCGTTCAAGTGGACGGCCCGACGGAATGGTGCGGGCAACGCAACGAGATGGATCAATTTCAGGCCACCTCAAACAAAACAAATAAAAAAACTCGCCGCTCCTCTCGTCACCCGGAAACTGCCGCGTTCGTTGCTATGGTTTCATTACTGAAATGGAACAGGGGATGTGATCCCTTTTACTCTATATTTTTTTTCTATGTTGATCGACTGAACGAAACGACTCACCGTTGTGAAAACTTAGGTTCATTCCGCCACACTGTAAAAAAAAATTGCTTTAATTTGGATATGGAGAATTTAATTACTGTCCGAGCCCTTCCCCTCGGCTAGGAACGGAAATAGAAAGTCTTGGACTTGGATTTTACTGGAATTTGCAAATGGAAAGACCTGGCTCTAGAGTCTAGATTCTAGAGACTGAATTAAGAAAAGGAGAAGAAAAACTCCAGTACTCTACTGTACTTAGGTGAGATTCTCCAAGCTGAAAAGTTCCACGCTGTCTTCTCGCCGCGCGTCGAAAAAGCAAGAGGGCTACGAATATACTGCGACAGCAGCTTATTCTACTCCAGCCTCACCGCCGCCTAGGAATATACATATACTGCGCGCATCTTTGGTGCGCGCCCGCTCCCGCGCCGTCCGATCTGCATCTGGCGGTCCTCCTTTTAACGATACTATATACACGAAATATATGCGTGTCGATGAGTAGGTTCCATTCCCGTGATCGGTTCCGAGTTTGGTCGACTCTAACTTCTTAATTTTGGGCCAAGATTCGCAAAAGCATCTGACGAATTTTCTGAAATTCGTCGTCCGTTTGATTTTTCTTTTCACGAGTTTCAAACAATTTTCATGGTTTAACCTTCTTATTTCGACGTACATACA
Organism: Poa pratensis; assembly: GCA_947311845.1. Taxonomy (NCBI): domain Eukaryota; kingdom Viridiplantae; phylum Streptophyta; class Magnoliopsida; order Poales; family Poaceae; genus Poa; species Poa pratensis. The sequence goes on along the minus strand of CAMZMU010000128.1, from coordinate 1,536,066 downwards.
GATATTTATCCGTAATCTTCAAATTCGTTGTATTTTTGGTTGCGCAAAAAGGATAAATTTTGACGGATTTCAAAATTTTGAAACTCGAGGTGGCCAAGTCGCCCGGGCACTGTTGAAGCGCCGTCGCTTCGTCATCCGCCGGTACGCGTGACATTTTTGCGCAAAGGCCCCTACATGTGTTGAAATTTGCGAACCGATCCTCCTCGCCCTCCTCCTCTCCTCTTTCCTCCTCCGCTCGGACGGAAACGCCGCCGGCGCCAAGCTCCTCCCCCGACAAATCGAAGCACACAAGGAACTCCGCTGTCGTCCCCTCTACCTCTAAGAAAAATTCAAATTTAAGAAATTTTCAAACTTTACACATAAAGGTTGCACCAAATATCCACTGGGTACAAAAATGAAACTAAGAAATTCTTAAAATTAAGAAATTTGTAAACTTTTCACATAAACTAAGAGATCTCTGTTTTGTTGCGGATTTTTTGGATTAGCTTTCCAAATAATTTTTGTATTTTTTGATGAAAAAAAATCCAACACATTTCGCAATTTTGTATCACAACGGGCGTGACGTGTCGCCGCGCGACATTTCCTAGTATAACCAAAAGGGGATCAGATATGGCTAGCGTTGTTCTGACTTTGACTCACCGATTAATTCTGCTCTACCAGCGTCGTTGTTTCAGCCGCTAGCAATCGGAAAGGTTACTAGTGTATGACTGGGTGTTCTCTTCTTCTCCCTGGTTATTGCATTAAGTTTTTAAAAATCCTTAGCTAGAATTCACATGGTTTTGGGAATCTGTGCTGAGATTGGATTTTTTTTCGCTGAAACCAACTTACTATAATCATCTACATGTACTGGAGATCCAACAAGATATTGCACCACATATTCAGGAGAGCCTTCCAAAGAAGAATTGTGTTCATCATTCACCGCGTATTCACATTCAAGAGATCGACCATCATATGTAGGCTTGCCGTGGATAGATAAGAGATCGGGATGTGTCGTGGCGTGGGTAGCCGCAAAAGTTGCCACATGGATACACTACGGGAATCCCACAACCCGCCGACGGCCGGGAACCGTCGGCGTAGCCGTCGGTGTACCCACCCGGCCGTCGGCGTATGCGTACCCCGTCGGCGTACGTGCTGGTGGGACCCGCAAGACAGCATCCCGCCGTTCCGTCAGCTCCTCATATGCCGACGGCAGCCGTCGATCTCTACATGCAAATTTTTTGAATTTTTTGAATTTATTTTTTTCTATTTCGAAATTTCTAACTCAGCCACATACTTAATCTGTAATTACATACTTAATCATAGTTCAAAGTACTTACGCTGGTCAAAGTTCCCATTCGATCATCCATCTTCAAATTGTTCCAGACCAAGCACGTTTAACTTTTGAATTCTTTCCAGATTAGCTTCCAAATGAGAAATGAGAACTTACTGATATTATCATATCAATCATATTAACCACTGAGTTATGATGTTACACTTTTTTATTGTTTAAATTTAAAAAATTCATTTTAATAAGTAACGATGATTATGTAATAGTATATTTTGAATAAATGACAATAAAATTAATTTTACTTTATTTTTCCTTTTTACATTTAATATGGAATAATTCATATCTTTAAATCCGTTAATCGAAATTTGACAAATAAAATGTCTAAGTCAATTAGAAAAATGAGAGGAGTTCAAATATGACATCCATATCATCCTTTGCATTGTATAAACGTCGATAGTTTTAGAAAATTGACCTCTTTTGATGAATAGTCATGTTGGCCATTTTGACCGTTTTTGAAAAAAAATCAAATAAAGTGAAAAAACCCTCAAAAAAAGGTATCCTCTGGCATGGAGTTCTTTTATGTGTACTAGTTGCTATTAAAAATGATAAACTTGATTTTTAACAAATTGTTCAAAAAAATGCTTCACAAAAAGGTCTATCATCTATAAACATGTATATGTTTCGCGCCAAATAACCAAGTTATGGCCATCCCTGTGCCATAGTTTGTGATAATGTGTCTATATTTGAAACATAGGCGTGTCTTGGTATGGCAAACATTGTTGCCAAAAACAATTTCCAAATTATTTTTATAAATATCATTTTTATTTTTTAAGTGCCAAAAATGACTTTTTTATAAAGGAAATACCAAAAATATGTTGCAAAAAGCGGAGAGCAGCGTTGCGACGTCCGGGACTACCAAAAGTGCAGGAGGAACACTGACCAAATCAGGGATTAGATGCCTTCTATAACTGTCCGAGGGAGTTTGATCTTTTTTTTGCAAAGTAAACAGGCCACATGTGCACGCCCTTCTCCACCGTGGCAGCCAACTGGCAGCCATGTGTCGCCTCCTGATTGGCTTTGTACCAATTTGAAACAACCTGACAAGTCCTTGTACCAGTCCACCACGTTTTGCAAGTTGTCGAATGAATTTGCTTTTTAGAAGGCAGGCTCGAGAAGAGCACTGCTTTGAATTAACAAAGCCATCAACCGGCCAGGGATTACACAAGGCCACCACAAGCGGCAGATACAATATGCTATGAACAGCTTACAACACTTCGAACTACAGCAAACGAAAGATAAAGAAGAAAACAGCATGTAGTCGACCATGCTCTCCGCCACAGATGGAGCACCATGGAGGCGACGCCGACACCTTCGAAGCTTGAGCTGGATGAAACCTTTGTCTGTTCCAGAAAGGGCGAACCTTCGCCTGACCATCCACCTCCAAGATCGAAGAGGGACTGTTAGATGGCATCGGTTGACATAAGGAGCGGTATCCGATCCTGTCACGATTGACCAAAGAGTTGTATAGAGAAGGTGCTGCAAATTGAGCAGGCGTCGTCAGCCAGAGGATTGTGCACAATGCTGAAATCCTGGGAGCAAGCAATGAGGATGCCACCCTTCGTTCTCGTGGCCGACTTGAGAATAAAGTTGTCCTCATAGCGCTGCCCGAGCGTCTCAATTACCAGCTCGCGGGTAATCTGCACCAATTTCACTTCTTGCAAGCAAATTATATTGCATTTTAGATCTGCCAGAAAATCTTGCACTGCTCTTCTCTTCACGGGGTTGTTTAAGACCTCGCACACTCCATCATAAGATGAAGAAATCCATTAAGGAAACCAATTGGCAACTCTCGGCGGCGACCCGAGCACAAAACCGTCGGGCGGGTCCAAGCCATAACACAAAGTGCACGGGCGAACAAAGAGAACAGAGGGGAGAGCATGCCGGTGCGGGAACTCACACAACAACCATAACAGTAGGAGGACGAACATTGGGGAAACTAAAACATTACTCAAAACTGACGACGAACACCGTCAGGCATACCGATGGCACCCGCACCCACGTCCTCGTATCTTAACCACACCCGCACCCACACCCGCGTCTGGGTACAAATTTTATACCATACCCGCACCCACTTGGGTATTAAAAACCCGCGGGTAAACCCACCAAAAATAACATCAAAACAACAATGTACTATAGATATCAAAATAACATAGCTGTATATGAAAGATAACATCATTATAGCTCAACATAAGTTGCATAAAAGCATAGCAATATATAGTTCAAACTTTGCAGCAACACAAGTGAAAAACACCCACATGACGGCAACTCCAGAAGTTCACAATTTAACAATTACAATAAAGGTGAATCACATTCCATCGATCTACAATTTGAGAAGGAGGCTCGGAGAGGAAACGAGGGAGCACTGGAGCGATAATTGCGAGCACCGAATATGACAGGGCGGCGTGGACTACAACTGGACCGTGGTGGAGGCGGTTAGTAATACAAATTTTGGGATTTTTTTGCAGTATTATCGTGGATTCACATGTCGTAAATCAAAATAACCGGATATGTGGGTATGCGGGTATGAGTTTTGGTGTACCATGCCTGCACCCGCAATACCCATCGGGTGCACATCTTTTACCATTTCCCTAACCATGGGTAAAATTCTTTTACCAAACGCTAACCCTAATGGGTAAAAATCCACTGAGTATGCGGGTAATGGGTACCCTGCTATCGCCTATCGGTAGTCAGGCAGCAGCCACCGCTGCCGTCGCATGCGCTGGCATCTGCTTCTTCTTCTTCCGCGCGGCAGCCGAATACATGAGCGAGGAAACGGCCATCTTTGATACCGGCCATCTTTGATACGTGTCTACACGGTACATATTTCACCTTTGATTTGTGCCTGAAGATTCGTGTCCAGCACGAGAATCGTTGGAGAAACATGTGTTGATAAGTATCGAGTCCGGTAGAATTTCCGTGATTTTCTTGTGTTGAGCACAAAGGTATTGGATGACGCTGTCGGAAATACTCACGTACTTTGGTTAAATAATTCTTGAGCTACGCAGCACTTGCCTTACAGAGTTTGGTTTTCCACTTCAACTTTCGCAAGTGCAGCCGTGTGTGCCTTCCTGTTGCAAATGTGCAATAATGGTGGTCATATATGAATTGGCTTTTCTCAAAAAGTATTACAGAGGCATATCGTACTTTTTGCAGACGGTAGAAATAGTCTTACAAGAAGCCATCTGCTGGCGTGTGCAACCGAGAGCCATTTTGGATGCACCTGGCGGCCCCTTCCCACATCTCTTACTGTCAAAATCATCCATGCATCTGCAAATATTCTGTGAGAATTGCAAAAAACCGATTTGAGAATTGCAAAAAACCACCACACCATTCCTCCAATTAATTGTGGTGGTTTTTTGCAATTGCTCACGCAATATTCTGCATCCAAGTCTAACCAGGGCAACACTCCGCTCACACTTTCTCAGGATTTCGTTCCTAATCAACAGAACAACACGCCGCTCACAGTTTCTCAAGGTTTCCTTCTTATTGCCGGCCGTTCTCGCACAAAACTCTTAGCTTGCCATACTATTCTTCTCCTCTCCATCGATCTAGCCTAGCCTGTAAGGCCGCTCTCCGTCGGCGGCATCGCCAGCAACGTCATGGGCGCCAGCGCCATGGACATCTTCCGCAAGATCGCCGGCCCGGACGGGAGGCCAGGCCTCCTGCTCGTTGCCTTAGCTGGCAATTTCAGCACAATCATCCTCGCCATTATTCTTGTGTAAGTTAATCCGCGTCGTCCCCTCTTGATCCATTCCAGCGTTTTTCACTTGATTTGATTGGCCTAGTACTTAAGGATTTTGGAATATGAAGCTTTACGTACTCCCCCAAATCTGATCCGTGTCACTCGGTACATTTTCTCGATCTAAGCACAACAAAATCACCAGGAATTTAGATAGACACCCACGAATCAATCGTGCGTGGTTGGACACCCCCTGTACTCAGGGGCGGGCCCAGGATTTTGACAGTGGGTATTCAAGTGAAAAAAAATCTAAAATTGTTCATACATAACACAAGTATTCATAAACTTCTCGACACAGCGTCGTTGAGTTTCTATTGTCTCTGTGTTGTGTCGCTAGTTAGAGACTTGGTGTTGGGCTAAGATGGAGGCTTGACATTTCAACTGAGCCATGGGCCGGTGTATGAGATGTGGCGAAGTGGGCCAAGAGGTCTATGCGGGTTTAGTTGGGCCGTTGAATGCGCTAGAGACATGCACGCTGAAGCATGACTGAATACGAAAGTTACATTAGACATACGGTATATATATATGGATTCTTTGTGCAAAAAATAATGGGTATTCACTTGAATACCCATGAATTGAGCTGGGCCCGCCCCTGCCTGTACTCCGGCCGGCGGCCGCCACCTAACATCTGGCGGCGGAGTCCTCCTCTAGCCGCGTCGGCCGGTTGCTGCTCCCCGCTATCGAACCTCCAGCCTAGCCGCCTGATGCTCCTTCCACAGCCTCCGATCGTCGCGGCCAGTAGCCGCGCGACCAACCGGCTGACGGCGACCCCGGCCGACCCTTCTGTTTTACGTCACTCACTTAATCCTTGCCTGGCATGCTGGCAGGGCGATCTGCTGCATGGAAACAGTCCAGTCATAGCTAATGACACTTACGTCTCTCAACTACTTAAAAAAAGCTGGCTTGTTTAAAAAGCGCGTGTAGAGAACTAGAAATAGCTATAGTCCAAAAAACAACGTCATCCGTCATGGGTGCTCGTGAGTATATTAACCGTTTCTAATAAGTTAATAACTACTTAAGCTCCTCAAGTCAATATTCCGGTCGCTCTCGCAAAACCAGCCGGAAAATTAAATTGACACCCCGGCTTGAATGTCGGTACTCACATTTGCTTCCACTCATCGTCGCTCTAGCCGGCAAGTAAATAAGTGATCTAGGGCAGCTCTCCATCGGCGGCGGCGCCAGCAACATCATGGGCATCTTCCGCAAGATCGCCGTCCCGGATGGGATGCCAGGCCTCCTGCTCGTTGCCCTCGCTGGCAATCTCAGCACAATCATCCTCGCCGTTGTTCTTGTGTAAGCGTCGTCCCCTCTTGATCCATTCCAGCGTTTTTCACTCGATTTGATTGGCCTAACTCTATCTAATCCGTGTCACTCGGTTTTTTTCTGGATCCAAGCTCAAAATATTACCAGAAATTTAGATAGATGCCCACGAATCAATGGTGCTTGGTTTGGATTCCCCCGTACTCCGGCCGCCACCTAACATCTGGCGGCGGAGTCCTCCTCTAGCCGCGCCGGCCGGTTGCTGCTCCCTGCTTTCGGACCTCCAGCCTAGCCGCCTGACGCTCCTTCCACAGCGTCCGATCGTCGCGGCCAGCAGCCGCCGCGCGACCAACAGGCTGACGGCGACCCCCGCCGGCCCTTTTACTCATCCAGTCGCCGCGCCCTCACCATGGACCCACTCCCAAGCACCTGCGCGTCACGCACTCCGCACCCGCGCCATGCAGGGCTGGGCCGGGGAAAATATGGGGCCATTTAGTTTGCCAAATTTTAAATTGGATCGGTCGAACCAAGCAGCAATAGGGCTGTTCCATGATGGGCTGAACCATGCCGCGTTCTCCAAACTTGGGCCCAAATATATTTAATTAAATTTTTCGCAGAAACAAATTGTTCGCGAGCCCAGCAAAGCCGCGCGAACAGTGCGCGGAAGAAAAGGACGAATCCTATATATCGCTCGTTTGCGTCGGCAGGCCCAGTTACTTCGCGAAGCACTTTGTACTGTTTCGGCCATCGTGAGTTCTTTTCTGGTTCTGTTTCCTTTTTTCCTTTTTCTTTTTTTGTTTTCTTTTCTGGTTTATTTTCGGTTTCTTTATTATTTTTCTTATTATTTTCCGTTCTTAATTTTTTTAAATGGTTCTAAATTCGAAAATGGTTTATTTTATAAATTGTTTTAAATTTGAAAATGGTTCCAAATTTATTCAATTTTTAAAGTGGTTTTAAATTTGAAAATGGTACATTTTTAAAAATTGTTTCAAATTTGAAAATGGTTCCAATTTTTTAAAATGGTTCATTATATAAATTTTCTAAATTTGAAAATAGTTCCATTTTGAAAATGGTTTCAAATTTAAAAATAGTTTCAATTTGAAAATGGTTCAATTTTTAAAGTGATTCTAAATTTGAAAATGGTTCATTTTTAAAAAATGTTCCAAATTTGAAAATTGTTTCGAATAAAAAAATGTTTCAATTTTAAGATGGTTCCAAGTTAGAAATGGTTCAGATTTTGAAAATATTAAGATTAAAATTTGTACATTTTAAAAAATTGTTCAAATTTAAACTTTTGTCATATTCGAAAATGGGCCAAAAAAATCATATTCGAAACTTCATTTTTTTTCTATTTAAAAACATGGCTGTAAAATTGGAAAATAAAAATAACCTTTAATGGCCGCATCATTGTAGCCCATTTGGTGTGCGATGCAGGCGGCGGGAGGCTTACGAGCGACATAAAGGAGTTCCTGATGAAAAGAGGCGCCTCTTCACTTTGGGGCCGGGCCTAAAGAGGGCGCTTTGTATTTTTTCGTTCTCTATTTCTCTCTGCTTTTTTTGGATTTATGTTTTTTCTGTTTCCTTTCTTTATTTTTATATTTATTATATTTTCATACGAAAATGTGATATGGAGATACATAAATCATTAGTATTGAATGCATGAACTTTTTCCTTACCATGAGCATCTTTATCTTTTGTTTATACTAATACAAACACATTTTTAAAACATAGAACACTTCTTACATATGTGTAAGTATTTATGTAGAAGTATGAAAACATTATATTTTACAGCACATATATTTTATTATACCAAACTGATTTATAAAAATAAATGAAGAACTTTTTAAAAAATTCATTTTCTACGAAGCTGTATATGCATATTTCTCTTACGTTGCCCTTTTCATGTATGTTACTGTTGTGTCATGGTACCAGTAGTGCTTGACGTGTTTTAGCTTAACTTAAGACAACAGTTTTCGAAAAGAAGGCTGTCTAGGCTTATTTTATGTATCTCAGAAAAATAAAATATATACTTTTACCATAAAGTATGAGAAACACATATATTTCGAGAGCTCACACTAGCACGGTACATCAACATGAGTGGATAGTGTCTAACATATAGCATATTCTATCTTGTATGCAGTATGCACACACTATTATAGTACATTAAAGTGTAATAGACACAAGCACGATTCTTGGGATGGTGCGGACCTGTGGATAGGTGGCAGACTCATGTACTCATGGAAAAACTGAACTCATGTATTTATCATCCATCTGTATTGTTCGTGCAGTTATACTTTCCTGAAGTCTGTTTGGAAGGAACAGTCTGTAGGAGATCGGAGGGTGTATGAAAACATCCTTCTGTTCTTCAGCAGCGATATGTGGGTATTGTACAGCTCCCTCTCTCAACCCTACAAGCCTTTGTTCGTCGGTGCCAGTGGAGTGGGCTTCGTCCTTCAGATTATCTGCATATTCATCTACATCTACTTTGTGGAGGGGAAGAAGTTCACACAAGCCTTCTTCCTTTTCTCCATATCAATCGTCGTTGCCATGATAATCACAGCATTGCTAGTTTGGGCGGCGGTCACACATAGCTGGAGTAATACTTTCATCGCTGTTATTGCCTCAGGATCTGGAGTATCTATCCATATTGTTACTTTCTTTGACCTGGTAAGTGTGGCTGCCAGCCAGCCCGTGAAGTGCACTGCCTGGCATGGTTTTTCGATCAATCTTTTTTTCTCTCAAGGATAGTTTTTCGATCTATCTTTTTTTCTCTCAAGGATAGTTTTTCCATCTATCTATCGTCACTTCTTGTATGGATTGAAACCGATGGAGTTGTACTTCAGGTGTTGAAGAGGAAGGAGGCCAAGAACATGAACCTTACTACGCTGGTCATCTCCTTCATCTGCGCAGCTACTTGGGCCACCTACGGATTCATGTCCGGGAACTCCTATGTCATGGTACGTACGTAATATCTATGGGAAATGTGTGAGTAATTCCGCGTGCACCTAACGACACCATGAAGCCATCTATTCTGTATCGTGATTTGTGCATGAAAGTTCCCACATTTTTTGCTTCTACCTGAAGCTATACCACCAGGATTTCAAAATTATACAAGCCAACAAAACTTTGGAACAACAGTGTAATTTTCGTTTGGATTTTTACTGTACCACAAATACTTAAAATAATACCACCTCTAGCCTTTTTACATGCACACATGTGTATCTAGATGTTTTGAATATCAATTTGATAAACAAAAGCTGTGTTATTTGCTACACAAATTACACCATGTAATTTGTATTCGTAAAAACTGTGATATAATTTTTATCGCACATCCTTATATTATTGTTCAAATTGACGGTAATCAATTTTATTCAAGCAACATGATGATCTTGTGTAAATAGGGACGCATGAAGTATAGCATAATCGTATAGTCTTATTACACATATTCTGTATGCAACGAAAAATCTGAATTTGTTCACACAATATTGCCCAAACATTTATCGGTCTAGAAATTTGCAGTCCATGTGCTATTTTTCTAGGAGAATAAAACATACGAATACTGTAAGTTGCGAGGTTTGTATAGACTCAGTGCAAAATTGGGGGATCCAGTTAGAGAATGCACCTAGATGCGTCCTAAAAACCACTCAGTATCTATCTATTTTCACGATTGATCCATTCTAGTCTATGACAGTCAAGCAGCATACGCAGTATTTTTTGCCAAATCTGGCCGTTTTCGTGAACTAACGACGCATCTGGCCGTTCCTGGAAACTAATTGCAAATCTGGCCCCTGAAGTCGGCGCCAACGCAAATGGAGCCGAACCTATGCACTTCGGCGCCATAAAAAAAATTTGCCGAGCTATGTCGGCGCCAATGGCAATGGCGCCGACCCCATCAGCCACCAAAATGCAAATTTTGTATGGCGCCGAACTGCATAAGGTCGGCTCCATTTGCGTTGGCGCCGACCTCAGGGGCCAGATTTGCAATTAGTTTCCGGAAACGGCCAGATACGTCGTTAGTTCGTGAGAAGGGCCAGATTTGACAAAAAATACGCATACACATGCACAAGCACGTATGTCCCCATGTGAATGCACTTCTACTTCTAATGATCGAGCATTTGTTTGTTAGAAAAGAAGGTCGGAACCCCCGACCTCTTCATTTGACCTCTTTTATTTCATTTATTTAATTGAACATCATCTATTTTACACTAAAAGCTATGTATGGATGTCTAATAAAACCACTATGTTGATCCACATCATCTAAATTAAGTATAGAGTTAGATTTAAAATATGTGGTGACATCTTTATGAAAAGTTAGTAGTTACGTAACAAGCTTGACACATATACCACATGACCTAGCTGTGTTTGTTTAAAAACCAATCATGTACAATAATAACACCTGATGGAACGTGATGGCTGAAACAAAAAAATATCTTACGATACAAACACCTAGGGAAAAAAATAATCATGAAACGTGCTGGCAAAGGATATTGATGATTTAGAAAAAATAAACTGATCAGTATGTACTTCATTTCTTCTAGTTTATTTAGGATGTCAAAATTGAACAAAGATGTAGCAATAAATATCAGCATTCGTAATACTATTTTTATAATAAAAAATGTTTTATGATGATTTAAAATAAATATTTCATATTTTGGATGTTGATTTTTCCTACATATTTGGTCAAACTTTATAATGTTTGATTTTGACTAAACCCCGAACGTGGGGATAATGGTGAATGGAGGGAGTTGTTTTTGTGATTGAGCATGCATAAATTATAAATTTATTTGACTGTCATCTACCAACACACCCACAAAATTCTTGCATAAGTTTGGAGCCATAGAATTTTGAAATTAATGAGGTCACGACATTAGTCACACTACGTACATTGTTTTTATTATTGATTACGCATAAAATGGAAATTTTATTTGACTAGCATCAAATCATCACTCTCACAAAACGGATGCAAAAGTCCAGAGTCGTAGACTTTTAATATTAATGAAGTCACAACGATAGTTGCACTGTCAATTGACATCCATCACACTAAGATACTTTTCGGCTTAATTTAGACACATAGAGATGAGTCAACACACACTCTTGCGAGGATGCGAATGTTTTCTCACTGAAGGAATAACCTGATTTAATGAGACACAAAGCGTCCAAACCATCAAAATTGATGAAGATACAACATTAGTTCACACAATATTGACGGGAACGTCCGTTACACTAAAAAATATTTTGGCTTAGTGATGCAAACATGGCTAAATCAATTTTAGTGTCCACATGGTGTGTCAATACTATTTTTAATCCGAGGACCTTAAAAGCATACACTTAATTCTAATTAATAGTTTGACGAATCTTCTTGGTTTGTATATTCGGTATATTTGGACTGTTGTATGTGTCTTTAACTCATGTAATAAAATCAATATAAAAGTACATGTCATTTCAATTGCACAGTTTATTAAGAGTAATGAACTATGCTACCCAGTCCGCATAGTCATTTGCAAAACACAAAAAATACATCGATCATGATAAGTTCATTGAAAGAGTATAAAATACTTAGTCTTACTTCTATAACTTTTCTTATGAATATATAAACATGTTACCACCAAACCGAGAAGAAAATAATTTATGTTTAGCGGTATATTCATACAAATATAATGGCCAAAGTTTAGCACAACATGTTTCTACAATGTTGCACATGGTGACATGGAGTACGTAAATGAGTGGAAGAAACATTGTACCAAGATAATTCACAACATTTAATGTGACCTACGTATTAAGGAGGATAGATTGTTTCATCACTTAATTCTTATGATTTTTTTTGGCAGATATTGCTTAGGTTGTACGGTTCACATATTTGGACTATTGTATGAGTCGTTCTCTCATGTAACAAAATCAACATAAGAGCACATGTCATTCTAGTTGCACAGTAAAATTGACGACTAATTAAGAGTCTTGAACTATGATATCAGAGTCGGGTAGCCAGTTTGCATAACACGGAAACTACATGTGACCAGTTGTGTAGAACCACTGAACAAAGATCAAGATAAGTTAAGAGTATGGAAAATTTAGAATTGTACTTCTGCAATTTTGACTATATATGTATAAACATGTGAACGAATTTTCCTAGAATAAAATGATGTATCTTTAGCATTATATTAGTGACCATAGTTTCGCCATATTTATGTTTCTAAAACGTTCCACATTGTCACGTGTTCACAGCAAGATGACTCTGAGTGTTTCAACATATGGCATGATAAACATTTTCCCACAAATTTCAGATTGCCAAAGATGACATACGTGATATTTCCTTACGTACACATCTGTGATAATTGTACGAAAAACTGTTTGTTGTCACATAGAGGGAAATAATGTGATATCAAAAAGCATTTTGTTTTTGTTTTTATCACTTTCAACCAACTAGTGATGATGCCCTCGCATTTGTGAGGGTAGTTTCTTAAAATTGTAAAAACATTTCCTTCGTACCCAGAGGCGCAGAATGCTACATTTGCTTGTTCTTTGCGGAAAGCAAAAAATTAAACAAACTCTTGATGTGGCAGTTTATTATCATTTTTGCCATGCAGGTACCGAATCTCCTAGGCATTGTGTCCGCGGCTCTGCAACTGATCCTGTACACGATGCACAAGTTCAAGACCGTACCTGAGGAGATGGCTGAGACGACAGAGCCCGAAGAGATGACTGAGATCAAGATTGAGCATGAGGCCGAGGTGAAGAAGGAGGAGACGGCTGAGACAGAGCCCGAAGAGATGGCTGAGATTAAGATTGAGCATGAGGCCGAGGTAAAAAACGAGGAGACCAACAACCCCCGCATCAGCACGTCGGACGTTGGTTCTGACCTCAGCATCAACTCGCCTATCTTTGGTTCAGACCTGGCCCGCAGCTCGTGTGACTCTGGCTCTGTCCTCGGCATTAGCTCGTCTGACCTGGAAGCGTCCCTCGTCCCTAACATCACGTTCCAGCTCGACGTCGTGATCGACCCTGCATTTTAGGCGTACGTTGAGAGCACTTATCATCCTTTAGTTCTCATGGCCTCTTTAAACTTAATGCCACCAGCCCACCAACAAGACTGATAGAGCTGTCGGTTTGTGAAATTTCATAGTATCGAGCTGGAATTCTTTCAGTAAAGGGAATATATTGATAGTAAAGATATCAATTACATCTAGTCTCTGCACCAACATAATATTAAGAACTAACCGAGACGTTAAGGATGCACACAAACAAGAAAATAAACAAAGGAAAAGATATAAAGAAGACCCCGCCACATATAGCTCGGTCTCCATTTGGGGTTTCCGCTAAGATGGGTGGTTGAGTCAGATTTTTTTCCGAAATGGGAGCAAAATTTCTGCCCCGATCTATTAATTTAGAAGAAGAGCATTTTTCAGGAAATTTACGAAAAACCGGGCGAAAACCGATACAACACACCGACCCAACCGAACTACTCACCAAGCATGATCACACCCGGCCACAACCCGACAAATTCATAACACCTCAAGAAAAAAACATAGGGCAACACCAAAGCCAAAAAACCATCCATCAAACAGCCACGAGCGCCTTTCCTGCTGCGCCACAGGCTTTCCTATTGCGCCAATCATTTTGTCTTTGCATTTGAGTGAATTCTCCTTCCCAGATTCAGATTTAGAGTTATAGTGATGGTAAATATGAACCCTGTTTATGTCTCCGCTCTACGACATCCACCGCCTCAAAACAGACTGGTAGAATAAAAGTACCCAATCATCATGTAATGGATTTTGTTGCACATCATCCAGTGAACTTCAGAGGTAATTTGTGGGCCAAACATGTTGGAGTTTTGTGCTATCTACACACACTTGCTTATCAAACTGACGAAAGGCCTCCTTTGATTCACATGATTTTTATAGGAAAAATGTAGGATCCTCTTTCCTATAGGAATTTGCACTGTAGAGTCGTTTGATTCGTAGGAATGCATCGAAGGAAATTTGAAGGAAAATTTCCTTTGGAATCAGATTCCCACATCATCCATCGGGAAATAAACAATCTAGTCAGACCTCTTTTTTGCAGTCCTTTGCAATGAACGGGGCAAATCAAAGCTAGACTGCAGCACAGCCAATTGACACCACTGCCCTTGCCTATTATTTAAGCTAATCAAGTTGATTAAGGAAGCATATTAAATTCCTCCATTATTCCTTTCCTTTGTTTCAAACGATCGTTTAGGAAATGTTCCTGTACCTATAGTTTTCGATCCGGTTGCAATCCTATCATAATCCTATTCGTATTCCTATTCCTTCATTTTAGGATTCTATGAATCAAAGGAGGCCTTATGTGTTGTTTTTGTCAGATAAGTTCCGTCTGTGCAGCTCCGCAAGTACTCATAGTCATAGGTCACAAATTCGCGTCAGGCGTATGGAGAGCTCAGCTAGAACATTGTTAACTTTGTGTTTTGTCAATGCATTTATTTGTTTTCCTTTGCGTGATAAGATACGTAATTAGTAGGTGATGTAGGTGCCTCTGGTAGTGGATATGCAAGCTAATAATAGAATTACTTTCAACTCCTAGAGCTAGAAAGTGGATACGCATGCAAGCTAACAATAGAATTAGAGATATATGCACCATTAGTCATTGAACTCTTCCACGATGAGTAGTTTAGTCATTCAACTCACGGATTGTTGTGAGCAAGTCACTATGAGTAAACCGGTCAAAATGCTGCCAGCCGGGCTATGTGGCGCTGATGTGGTAAGTTGACTGGCTTGTTGACCAGCGACTGTGATGGTTTTCTTGCAAAAAGCCTCAAAATAAATAGTACACAACCAATTCAATTAGAACCTTCTCGACAACAGCAGCAGCGCGTAGGCCGGCAACAACAGGAAGGTGAGCGGCTGCAGAACTGCAAGCACACATCACCCTGGCCAGACATTTCCTCGAAAACCGTATGCTCGCCAGAGTTTATAGCTCGAACCATGGGAGGCAGCGGCGGCCAGCTCGAGTGGTTGTCGGAGGAAGGTGGTGGCGGGCGAGTCGCGAACTCGTGACTCAGGCAGCCGAGCTCATGGTCGCCAGGGCCGGTTTAGGCCCAGTGCGAGAGGTGCGACGGCCCGGGGCCCCGCAAAAATTGGGGCCCACAGTTCGGACGTAAATGCTAGATTACTAGTGGCGTGCCCTGCGAACTATACGCTACTAGTACTAACTTTCGTGAACTGCCTACATCTTTACTAGTGGCGTGCATATCTGGTGCACGCCAGCGTTAATATAGAAGTCATAGTAAAAAAAAGTTAGGGGCTCATTTATGGAGTTCGCACCTAGGCCCTAAAATGTTAGAGCCGGCCCTGGTGGTCGCTCACGATGGCAGGGGAGTTGCTGTGGGGTCTCAGGGGCGACGCGCTTTGGTGGAACGACGAGGACGGCACGCTTTGGTGGAACGACGAGGACGGCGCGAGCTGGAAGGTCTCTCTCAGGATTCTACATCTAGCATGGTGACTATCCAGGCGGCACTACCTTATGGGTATCAAAATAAAATAGTTAATCACAAAGCTAGGCAATTGAAAAGGTAGAGACCCTGGTTATTACATCTAATAACCATGGATACCACAAGAGAAGAATTTATGTCCATACTGAATTCTGTAGTGGGAAAAGTTCACTAAGATATACTCTCTCCGTTCACAAAAAGATGTCTCAATCAATACCAAATTTGTATGTATTTATACATGATTTAGTGGAGTCACCTATGACGGCGTCCTCTGACATCCGCAAGACGCCCCCGATGGTACCTCTCAAGGCGCAAAACGTCGGCTAGGACGGTACCCTCAAGGGTGCAAAACGTCGTTAAAAAACACAACTACAGCTCCGTCATAAAAATCATGCAATTTGTTGTGCCTCCGGCATTGCGGCTACAACAACTATGACGAGTAATACATCGACCATGACTACCTCGATCATGGCTACATCAAGATCGGCTAGCTTGACATCGACATCAAGGGCAACGTGTACAACAACTCATCGGCAACACTCCAGTCAACAGTGTTCGCGTCGTCACTTCTGTCCATGCCACTCCCGCTGTTACTGCGGGAGGGAAGAGAGGGAGACCACCAGATACACTGTTGATGATGACGGAGGGGAGAAGACGACGAAAGCGCAAGACTTCAAATCCAATCGCAATCGTTCGACTCCCGCTACGACTGAGGGGATGTTAGAATATATGTACGTGTAGGACTAGGAGTTTGAGATAGAGTAGGATTCATACACCTCCTTATACTCCAAGTCTTCCTACCTCCTTGTACCACCATATACCCATGAGGATCAAGCAATACAACAGCAAGGATTAGAAATCCACAACTTTCCACATAAAGCACTCACAAGATTGTAATAGTGTTATATTATATAAACGACAATAATATTTATACTGTGACTAAGAGAACTTACAATTGAGTTTTAAAGATTTAACAAATTATGCTCTCAGAAATATTAGTTATTAACTTTTGTAAATTCTTTCATGTAGCCTCCACGCGTCAGACTGCTACTTGAACTGATCAAGATGAATAACATATATAAATCCAACCTTCATAATACTTGCCTAATATAAATGGGTCTTCTCATTTCCTTGCGTATATGTGATACTAAACCATGTGCATTTGTATTTGTACCTGATTTTTTTCTTCCAAAGTAAAATACTGGATGTGCCTTATCTTTTCGTTTCTTCTTTGGTTCCACCTACACTCGATAGTGAAGGCATGGCTAATTTCATCGAATAAGTACTCTCCAACAGTAATTGCTAACTACTCAAAGTAACTAAATACAATTTGTGTTCAACTCGGACGTTGGTGTCAACATTTATTTCCTAATAGCTACTAATTAATTAAGACAGGGTAAGGATAATATATGCCACATTAGTAGTTCCTAGAGAAGATGCACCAAGTAGAATGAAAATTCTTACCATTTAGTTAAGTGTATAAATGTTACGGAGATAAATAAATTTGTGTTTAACTCAACGAAAAAAATAGCACACTATTTCGCGGTTAATAGCACGATATAGCGTATTTGGAGAGGCTACGCTATATTTAGTCTATAGTTGACGCTACGGCGTTATTTGCGTTTTATACGCGCTAAACCACACTAGACGTGGTAACGTTATAGCTACGCTAAAAAAACCCTGAACATAACGTTAGGTGATGATGATGGCGGGCAATCAGGTGGTTCTTCTAGTTATTCAAGATGATGTAAATGATTCTGATTAAAGTTTAGAACAGTTCATTTTAGTTTATTACTTTTTCATAGTTCTATGCCTCATATTTGTATTTGTGCCATGGATTTGGTCTTGACATTTGAATATGGTTACCTGATTATGCATGTATTGCTTCTGGACACATTTTTAGTGCTGAAATACTTAATATTTGGGCTATTTCTCACATTTGTTTCATCACGCTATTTTACATGTAACTTCGCTATATCACGATATATCTTTTATAACTTCTGGAGAAGGGTCACGCTATTTTTGATAGCACGCTATTATTTTCCTTGGTTTAACTACTTAATTAAAAATATTTTGCTACCGGTTCAAAATTAAGATGATCTAAACATCGGCTAACAATTTCTCAAGTGCACTATATTAATGATGGCACACATGGACTGTAATTTTCAACTATATTTCTAATAGGGAAGCACAATTGCAGCGTGTGTGCAATGCAGTGACCAAATATATTGTACGAAAGACATCCACTATAAGATTGAAAGACGATTTTTTTGCATATTTAATATTTTATTTAGGCTATAGGAGTTTTTTATAATAATGTTAACATCTTGAAATATTTGATTTATTTCTTTGCCAATTTAATCACAGTAAAGAAGAAGCCGTCGCATTTGCGAGGGACATCTTGCTTGTAAAAACAACGTTGACTTGACTCAGTCAAGTAGCTACAAAGAGCTGGACGCAACGTGATGGCCACATGCATGATCGATCCAGCTAATATGCTAGACCATCTCCAATCAATTAGAGGCATAGACGTGTTTTTTGTGTGTGGAAAACACGGGGAAGTTTCCCACAAATTTTCTTATCGGCGACCGGCAGAAACCCAATAGGATTATATGGTGAAACTACGAAAAGGCAAATAATATAGTTACGCGCAAACTCGAAAGGTCCAAGTTGGCGCGTGCCATAGCATCCATGCGCTCGGCCACGGAAGAGCATGAAGAACCTCGTCTTGTTTGGAAGCATGACCGTAGAATCTAATTCCAACTCAGCACGAACGTGGAAACAAAGGGTGATGCGTTCATAACTTCTTCTCATCTTCTGAATATAGAGGACGTTCTCAACAAAGCACAACCCACGGGAATATCTATACCCCCAGTCATGAACCATACGAGCACATCCTCTCTCACCCCCAATATCGTGCTTACTCTGCTGTTTATTCCCAGTGAATAGAAGTGCCATGGGGATGGCCGCACCCCCGACTCCGACTATGTCGGAACGTCGGAACCGTCTCGCTGTCTCGGATGAAGTTATCCACCTACGTCAAGCGAAGAGGCGGAGCAAATCGTGATATATGTCCTTGCGTCGGAGCCTCAGAGGTACATAAATTGTGGCGATGCGTTCGAGTCATAAGATGTCGAAATTGTTATGGAGCCATCTAAATGAAAGTAATATAAATGTCACCGCTAAAGCTACAGTAAAAAAGAGCGCCAACAACAGTAGTAGGCTTTGTTTTGCTGAATTTAGTTTCAGTGGTTCCATCTTTCCCCAAATTTTATTAAAACTTAGAAGACAAAACGTGTCAAATATCACTAAGCTAACTTTCTTTTTCCCAAAAGGAGACATGATTTTAAGCATACCAAAAGTTCTAATACTATCTCAGAGCAACCAACATGTATACTTATGGAAACCCCGTCTCCTCACATACAACTAACTATAATTTGTCTATTCGTCCTTGTAGACGATTTTCTAGGTACAAAGAGTAAATAGTTAAGCAAGAGTGCTCTTACCCAGAGAGAGGTCCAAGGAGGCCAAATTCGTGGGCGCTGTTTGCTCGTCGTCTTAAGAGACTTGAGCATGCAGCAACTGGGAAAGGTAGTTTTAGATCCATCCGGGGATGACAGATGAAAGCCTTATTGCTTGCAGAAAGAGAACTCGTATTGATAGAGAAATAACGATGATTTTGACTAATGTGATGCCGACATCATCTAGCTAATAGTAAACATGTTTTTTTTTATATATTCCACTCGAAAGCGACCGGAAGCCAGCAATCGAACACATGAAAGAGTTGAATTTATCACCACATAGTTTCCCAAGCAAAACAGTCCACATCGCATCCTAGACTCGAGCCATGGAGTTGATGGGTGCAGTGTAGCATCCATGAGCTCGGCCAGGGAAGAGGGTCAGGCCAGGACACCAGGATCATAAAGAACCTCGTCTTGTTTCGGAACATGTGCGAAGTGAAGGCAAACTCTGAATATTCTGAATTGTAACTCAGCACCGATGTAGAAACAGAGTATTTGGGGCCGCAGCATGATGCGTTGCTGCTTGTGTAGCTTCTTGTCAATATAGAGGAAGTTCCCAACAAGCAACAAACCGACGGAAATATTATACCCAACCATGAACCGTACGAGCACCCCAACCGTGCTTACAGTGCCATTTATTCAGAACCGTCTCGAATGAAGTTATCAACATGTATGATATGCATCCAATTAAGTGATATAACATATTAATGACAAATCTGCGGGAAGCACCTCAGAAGGGGATTCGCTTGCCCGGTGTATTTGTAGCTTAGGCTTTAATTGGGATGAAAACAGGTAAAAGCGTAAGCGGAGAGGGTTAGACATGGCTCAAACGTTACTATAAGGTCTTGATCGGTTAAACTTGTTTGGATCGGCCCCTCTAATTAAGCCTTTTATGTCACTGAGATGCAACCAAACTATCTATACCGTTCGTTCCCATGCACGACTTACTAGTACTACGTAGAAAGAGAAAGTAATTAAGGAAAGATAGCGTACTTACCACTAATTTACCTGGAGAAAGATCCAAGTATGTCTACCGATCGAGTTGCTTCCTCTTCTTCGGCGATGAGCAGCGGTCTGCCTAGCTTCAGATCCATCCATCCGGAGGCAGGGCAGGTAGACGCGTTAGCTAGTTCGTTGGAATGAACTTGGTATTGATATAGGCAAACTAACGTTGACTTGACCTCAATGATGCAGCTCGAAATTAATGGCCCTCTGGAGTGCAGGACCCATGTGATGGCGATATGATCCAGCTAATAACATAGACAATGCATCTCACAATCATCAAATACGGTTTCAAACCAAGAAAGAAACAGTGCCCTTTGAATCGGCAAGTGGTGTTTCTCTCCCCAACTCGTGTCTAACTCTGCACCAACGGAAGCTTACTTGCTCTTTCACCACATAAACATCATCAATAAAGCGACAGAAGCTTGAAAAATAATTAGCAGTCTAACCACGTGCTTGAAAAAATTGCACAACATGGTTCAAAGCCCGGCTGCAAAGTGAAAAGGAGCAAGAGACAGTGCCCCCAATGATTTTCGGTTATATTTGATTTGTATGAAAGGTATGGGTGGAATTCTAAATGCACCCTAAGCCTTTCATGTTGAATAAACCCTGGTGCTTAGTATAGTTTCAGTTTCGGCTAACTGTCTGAATAAACCTGACGTGCAGTATGTTTGTCCGCACCACGGTTCATAATTAGACCAAGTCCTTGCGTAGACTAGCTCACCGCCTCGATCTGCAGTTGTTGGATGGCACGACGTGATGCGATCGTGGCGGAATAAATAGCTGGAGCACATTGAGCATCATGGGATGGCATGGCAGGTAAGCTCTTCAG
Organism: Poa pratensis; assembly: GCA_947311845.1. Taxonomy (NCBI): domain Eukaryota; kingdom Viridiplantae; phylum Streptophyta; class Magnoliopsida; order Poales; family Poaceae; genus Poa; species Poa pratensis. Next base: position 1,514,925 of record CAMZMU010000128.1, on the reverse strand, counting down.
TGCGTGGCATTTTTCTCGGTTTTCAGTTACCAAGTTATGCGGATAAGGCTCTTTAGCCTTGTTTGGTTAGCGCGTTTGTAGAGAACTGATTTTCCATAAACTCGGTTAACTGACTAACCACCGAAATCCTTGTTTGGCTGGAGCGACTAAAGTGCGTATTAGCAAAACTTAGTTTCCACAAAACCAGGAAAATGAGTATTGGCAAAAACGACTATTTCACGTTTTTCATAAAACGCGATTCCACATAACTCGATCCTAACTAATTTTTTCGTCACGCTGATTCTCGATGAACTCTTCGTCGCTGCAACCTGCAAAGACGCGAAAGCAGAACACGCACTGCTGGATGACTGGGGCGTCGGTGCAGTAGTCCTTGCCCGCCGGGCGCCGGGCGGCGGCAGGCAGCCGCGCTTGTAGAAGTGGCCACCGAGAGCCTGGTACGACGGCCTTTCTGCCTGGGCGCGCGGACGTCGCCCTTGCCGCGGTATGCCTCGCCTACCACGCCGTGCTCGTCCTCATCGAAAACGTTTATGCTGCCATTGTTTTGCTCCGCCTCCGAGCCGCCTGAGACAGCATCACGAGCGGCATGAACACGTCCTCCTCCCTTGTTCCGTCGGAGACGCTGCTCGCCGACTTGGAATCCTCAGGCGATGGCCGCCGACTAAGCACGACCGCGCGGGGACTTAGGGGCCTCAGGCGATTCCACGCACGCTGCAGGCTGGATCGTGAAAATCTCGTCCAAACAAAGTTTTTCTTAAACACGTTCTAACAAAAAAACTAATCAAAACTGGTTTTGCTAAAAACGCTCCTTAAACTCGTTTTCTCAAAACTAACTCTAAAACCTCCTTATCCAAACAACCACTAAAAAAAGGTCTTAGTAGTTGCACGAACAGGAAATACCAAGATGGGCACGATGGAGCTAGAAATTCTAACTTTGAAAAACCTTGATGTGACATTTAATTTGTTTATGAAGAGTCACTTTTGTTTGTTTGCACTTGTTTCAGTTTGTTCGGTCCATTGTACCAACTTCATCGATTCATTAAAAGTAAACTATTATTTATATATTATCCAAGTGAATAATAATTCATTACATATATCATCATTGGAAAAGAGAGAAAAGGAGTAAAAATAAAAGGAAAACATGATGGACATGGAACGCGTCTCAAGAAAAAAGAAAAGGGTATCATAGTATGACGCCTAGGTCTTCTCTTTCAATTTGCAAAAAATTGACCAGTCCTAAAAAAATCTCATCGACCAGGTATTTGCTACTGTCACAAAGGTTAATGAAAGCAATGAAGCTGTGAGAAAAGGAGATGAGAAGATAGTGTCAATGAGAAGAGTCATCCACCCACACACAGCACACAAACACTCTCCTCACCTTAGCCCTGTTCTTCATAAAATCTTCCTCTCCACTCCAGTCGACCTCTAGAGCGGGGTAAACGGCCTTATCCCGCCATCTCCCTCTAAATGCATGATCTGTGTGTTGGCTAATCGGTCGACTTTGCGGTTTGTATGTAGATACCTTGCGTCGTGGGTACTGGCTTTTTTTCACACGGCGGACCACATAACTTTTCTACCAGACCGAGGACAATGATTTCGGCTTTGAGCGACGTGCATGTTCTAGTCTCCGGTATAGACTCGCTCTGAACATGTCTACCTATCTGATCAAATCCTAATAGAGTTCATGTTCCTCTGTTTTACAGGTCTGATTCCTTTGTTTTGCATGTTGCTAGGTGAGAGTATGAGATTTTGTATGCTCCGTGCACTGGCTACCTTTTTATAATAAACATTTTTATTTGTTTGTACTTCACTATCATTATATCTTAATTAAATTGTTATAGATAAATGTTTTATTTAAGTAATAACTATTTGTTTTAGTGTAGCCCAAAACGTTAGTGACATATTAAAACCTTTTATATACGACAGTTAAAACATGTATCATTAGATATACACCAATGTTTAAATATAATCTAGTTTTCTACAATGCATGTGTACGTAGCTCAGTGGCGGATGTAGCATGAAATTGGTGGGGGTGCCAAGGCTTTAAACTTCCCTATTTTACTTACCATTTAGCAACAATTAGTTAAAATACTAGTAGCAATTAGCAAGAATTAGTCTAAATATTAGTATAAAATGAATTTCTACAGTTTTTTAGGGGGTGCCATGGCACCCATGGCACCCCCCAACTGATTACGCCCCTGACGTAGCTTGGTTCCTCTTTAAAACAACTCCGCTAAATAATCTTTGTCATATGAATATTTCTTTATTCTGCAATATAAAAGTGGGTGCTTCAGCCAGGTGGTTCCTCAACGTAAAAAAAAAATCAATGTACCGATCTAACATACATATCTCTATATATATATACTATATAATATCAAGAACCGACCGTAGGTACGTCGTGACCGTTTTACACAAAACACCCTATGAAATCCGAAATTAACCCACAGTCCACGACCATCCACGTTATCCACTCGACCACTCCCCGTTCCGGATCAGCGTCTCCCTCGCTCCCTCATCCTTCCGCTTCCTGTGCCGCCACCGGGAGGCCGCGCTCCTCCAGCGTCTCCCTCGCTCCCTGCGCCGCGGCCGGGAGGCCGCGCTCCTCCAGCGTGCGCTGATACAGGCGCGCGGCTGGAAGCTCGTGCGCCGGCGATGGCTGCGGCGGAACGCAGTGGCGATAAAGACGGGGCGGCGACGAGGAGGGTGGTGAAACGGCTGAGCTTCGGCTCATCGTGGCAGGAGAGGGCGGAGGCCGCGGCGGAGGTCGGGAGGCTGGCGCGGTCCGACGAGTGGACGAAGCGGGCACTCCCGGAGCTCGGCGTCGTGCCGCCGCTCCTGTCCATGCTCGCTGAGGGAGGAGAGGTCGCCGGTGCCGCGCGGGTGGCCGCTGCTCGAGCTCGCCAGAGAACACACAGGTCAGACACCGATTCCTAGCAACTACACACGGCTGCTCCTGTCAGTGAATTCTTATTGCTGTTCCTGATCGGCCGTGTGTATTCAGTTAGCTGTCATCGACAGAGATGTCTTATGTCAGTGTCAACATGCCATGCAGAAGTCATCAAGCTCCTCTGCTCCGTTGGTGGGGAGATAGACCAGAGAGCATACTCCAAGACGGCAATGGGCAGAGAAGAGGAGGACGAAGGAAGATGTGCTCTCGGTAGAGGTCTCTGCTGATGAGGGCCTGAAGGTCGCAAAGAAGATAGCAAATAAGGACCCAAGGAGGTGGAGGATGTCTGCAGCAAGAGAACCAAGGGAAAGAAGGAAGAAGTCAAGGAGGGGAAGAAGAACAACGTGATGATAGTGAAATCCTTGTGGATGGGGAAATCGTTCCTGATACCAAGGAAGAGAAGAGCAAGGGGAATGCATAGTTGTGCTGGCGTTTGTTATCTCATGCATACTCTGTCTAATATATTTATATGGTGTTGGATTTCGTAGCTTCCGTTTATTTGGTGTTTGAAAGAACTCAGCCACAGTTCCTAAGTACGGGTGAACTGTGGTTTCCTCCCACATATCCGGTGTCTAAATGTTGTGCAGTTTGTGATTGGCATATTTGGGACACCCATTTTGCCTCTAGATCCTGTCCATGGATATGATCAATACGTATGTATAGCAGGAGTCAATTGATCGGATGCGTTTTGTGCAAGCATAAGAAAAAAGCACCACTCCTTAGGACTCACATCAGTTCTCACATTTGAAGATGCTAATATTCTGAAACTTATATTAAGATATGCAGAAGTATAATTTTTTATTAACATGAGAATTGGAAACATGTACACTTAAAAAATTCTCAATTATTTATTGAGAATTTAGATAAATTGTATTGTATATTACTCTTGAAAAAGTTGGTTATTTGTTGTCAATAATATAAATGTGTTAGTGTGTTTCTTCTGTCATGCTTAATATGTTACACCCAACAGTTCATTTGTTTTCATGGCAGAGCCATTGACAATGTACATTTCGTTGTTTAGACCCGTTGCAACGCACGGGCACTTTGCTAGTCCTAATATATCTTCTTAGAACGAGGTTGCCTAGTTTAGTTTTAACTAATAGAAAAATCTAGAAATATGAGTTGTGAAATAGTAGTTTGCCATCCTATCCCATCCGATAATATTTCTTAGTTCACCTTGCTCATTTCTGTGTTCTTTGACGACCAAATCTTCTATTTTCCTAGTCCACTGTACATAGGCTATCTAGTGGTGTAACAAAACTATAAACGTAAAATCTATTCCGTGCCTGCGCACTCTCCCGTCTCTATTCCGTGCTCACCCGCGCGCGCCGTCCGATCGTGATCACGCGGCCTGGACTGGAAGCGTGCGTGTCTCGCGTTCCGACAAAACCAACGGCTTGGTCTCTAGCCACTCGAAACAGATCAAACCCATCAAATTTGTTATCTATACTATCTATCCACTTCATCAACCATCCTAGCATGCCACATCATCATGTTTTTCCACCTCATGCATTGACTCCATCAGCAGCCACCAAGTTGTTGGTCACTAACTAGACGCATGCTCTTCGTTTGAGATTTGCACTAAAGCCAAGCACCTCACGTTGTGGCTCATTTTAAAATCCACTAACTGGTCTGTTTCTTGATGTGAGAAACCAAGCATCACACGGACATTAATTACTATCCACTACACCCCTTTTTTCCCTTCGACCTCTACATCTTGCTTCACAACACACCATGGCTACATGCCCGACCACACATCGTAGCCTATCTAGAGCACGGATCACATGAAACAATGCCCGACGTCGCAGACAGCATCCAGCAAGGGGCAAGGGCACCGATCAACTGCCCTTTACCCTGGTGAGCAACGACTATGGTAGCCATGCCAAGCATGAGCTGATCAAACATCGAACTAATGACCAACTGAAGTACGTACAGAGGGGTAGCTCAAACCACTATCTTTTTCTATTATTCTATTCCTTCTCTGAATATTAATCGTGAATTGTTGTCTGTTGGCAGATGATGTTGGTACTGTTCAAGATCATCACGAACGGAATTGATTCACATGATTTCTATCAGATCTCTGTACGATACTTCCTCCACGCATGCTAATTATGGCAGTGCTAATTAATCCGCTGCCGGGTGCCCCAAAGACCACCCCAAACCTAAACTGCCAAGTAAGATCAGAGGGGTTTCAGACATATTTTTGTCGTGCGGAGTGTTTCTCTAATTTTGGTGTTCATTCAGAAGTTTCGATTTGATCATCGCGGGTTCCACTGAGAGACTATTCGGGGTTAAAAGAGTCATTATTCTCATTCATTATCCTCAGGAGATCGTATACCTGGCTTTCTATATTCCTTTACTCAACTTGCACTATACTGATTATTATCTCCCTTTAGTCACATCTTGGACATTATTGTTCCTGTCAAGTTCCATAGAAGTTTCCGGTTTTGTGCCACAATCACATTGAGATTTACTTCGAAGAGTAGATACAGTTCTAACAGATTAATCTAAAGCTCAAGTATAAACGTATATGCTCTTATATGTATCTATGTCCTATGCATCATGGATTTCAATTGATGAATTACTTATTTTTATGTGTATAGTTACCAAATGTCCTGCAGCAACGCGCATGGCATCATCTAGTTTTGTTAAGAGAAGCAAGTGGATGTACAATTTTTATAGATAAAAGACTCATAGAGCTTCACTAGTAGGAAAACCTCTACTGCCACCACCCTACCACTGGCGAACAAAGTTTGGAGCCCGCCAGCGCTACAACCGCTGGCGAGCATAGCACGGCGATGTGCGGCGCCTCCTTGAGCTGGGTCTGTCTCCCACACGGATGTCAACGAGGCCTAGCAAGAGAACTCCGAGAGATATTGACAGAGAGGGACGCACAGCACGCACAAATCAAAGGATCTGACTCCGACTACCTCCGGCGTTGCACTGGGCAAAGCCATAGTCATGTGCTGCAATTTTCGCTGCAGAAAATTCGCTGGAGCCAACCATTTACATGTTTTGCCAAACATAAAACACTGTCGATTATAGTACAATTCAGTTTCGGTTACAAGATCTAGCGACCGAGATTCGTGTCTATATATATTCCTAATACTTGGGATTATTCATAAAATGTGGACTACTCTTTGTGAAAATGAGATGGGTGCCATTTTGCACCATATCTTTTTTGAGGGTTTTTCACTTTATTTGTTTTTCCTAAAAAGGTCAAAATGGCCACCATAACTATTCATCGAAAGAGGTCCAATTTTGTAAAACTATCGCTATTTCTATGATATAATCACTAGTTGTGTACCTTAAAATGATTTTCTAAAAAAATCAGATCAAACTATCAAACACTTGTAGTTCATATTTGGATTACTTTTGAAAAATCAGCATAAACTCATGTAACTAGGCGAAATTAGATAGAAATCAAGAAAATTCCTAATACTTGGGGATTATCCATCAAATGTGGATTACTCTTTGTGAGAATTAGATGAGTGCCATTTTGCACCATATTATTTTGTAGTTGATTAAAAAAAGGCATTTTTGCCACTTAGACAAAGGAAAATGATATTTATAAAAATAATTTGAAAAATCCCTTCAGAACTATTGTTTCCTATACCAAGATACACCTATTTGTCGAATATGAGAACTTTGTCACAAACTATGCCGTGGGAATGGTTATAACTTGATCATTTGGCTTGAAACTTATAGATATTTATACATGAAAGACATTTTTGTGAAGATGTTTTTTCAAAAAATTGTTAAAAATCAATTTTATCATTTTTTTATAGCAACTAGTATACATAAAAGGACTCCATGTCAGAGGACATCTTTTTAAAAGTTTTTCCACTTTTTTTTCAAAAAAGGTCAAAATGGCCACCATGACTATTCGTTGAAAGAGGTCAATTTTTTAAAAACTATCGATATTTTATTTGTCAAATTTTGATTTACGGATTTAAAGATATGAATTATTCCATATTAAATATAAAAAGGAAAAAATAAAGTAAAATTTCTTTCATTGTCATTTATTTAAAACATATTATTACATAATTATTGTTTATTATTCAAATAAAATTTTAATATTTAAACAATAAAAAGTGTAACATCATGACCAAGGGGTTAATATGATTGATAGGATACCAATATCAGTAAGTTCTAATTAACTTCTCATTTGTAAGTAACTCGAAAGTTAAACGTGCTTGGGTCGGAGCAAATTGAGGATGCGTGACCAAATGAGAAGTTTAACCAAGGTAAGTACATTGAATTGAGATTAAGTTTGTGGCTAAGTGGGAAATTTCGAAATAGAACTAAAAATAGAATTATTTTTTTAAAAAAAGTTCAATTTTTTTAGAAAAATATTATTTTTTGGAAAAATATGCCAACGGCAAAGAATTCGGCGTAGGGAGAGCTATGACGACGACTTTGTCGTCGGCGTATCCCTAGGCCGATGACGACTTGGCCTATGCCGATGCCCTGTTACGCCAACGCCATATGCCGTTGGCAGTCGCCGGCGTAGCCCTATGCCGACGGCAATCTAGCCTATGCCAACGGCTTTTGACCGTCGGCGTATGCATAGTTTCCTGTAGTGAGTAGAATTATTTGGTCCATGCCGACACCGACGAGCCAGCGTGTGTACTCGTAGTGCTCCCCTGTTTTGTTCGTTTACGTGTATCCACTGGTTCTGTATATAGAATATATCAGAGTATTTTCTTTCACACGAACTGTGGTTGCTGAGTAAGAGCTGTGAGTGTTCTTATAAATTTTAACTATGATGCATTTTGATTGTTTGTCTCAGCTACCAAATACCAATGTCCAGCTAACAATTCTCATTGTTTGTCTTGGCGAATACAGGTACATGTTCGTCCATCCAATCCGAAGGAGAAAAGGGTGGGTGCCTAGACGACCTATGTGCACGTTTGGACGGTGTTCGCCTGCGCTGTCTGGATACTATACGCCATGCCAACCTTCCGGCATAATGTATGGACGGTCATCATCAACGGGGCAGGAAGTCTGCTCAACATCGGCTAACGGAATGCTTCCTCTACTTCGCCGCCAAGGAGGCCCGCCGCTCGCCGTTGTGCCTAGTGTTGTGCACACTCGGCGTCTCCATCATCCTCGGTGCGCTCGTCATCGAGAAAGTCATGATCAAGCGTGTATGGGGAACGGAGTTTGTTGATGTTTTGTGCATTATTGTTCACTCTTGTTGACCTCTACAACGGGGTAAGCGAATTACCTATCTTTGTCCAACATCTCCGTCGATGTTTGATCTACCTCCTAGTTAATCTGATATACATGTATAATGTTCTGCTGTATATTTGGCATTTTTAAAGCATGTAAAGATACTAAATATTATGGATGCTTCTTTGTGTGTCCAGTCGGTGCCAAGGGAGGTCCCTTATGAATTTGAGCCTAGGGCGGAAAATGACAACAAATTATATTAAACTTTTATACTTATGTGGATCTTATTTTTCTCATGTTATTGTGTTATAGTTATAATTTTATATTTGGCTCCATAGTTTAATCATATTGTTAGCCATATTATTAACAAGTTCGTAGCGAATGCATCGAAATATACTAAGTTGTATTTTGTAACAAGTTTGTTGTAGAACACTATGTTTTGTGCAATGGATAATCTATATAATTCAAAAAATAAATTGAAAAATATGTAAAAAGTATAATTTAATAAATGTCTCAGTAGCAGTTTCTAGTGTATAATTAAGTAAGCATCTTTATAGAAACTTGTAGATTATAACATAAACCAATGACACTAATGTTTTATGGTCAAAATTGTCTAGGAAGTCAAACTTTAACAAAGTATGCATGTTGTGTGCATTGTACTGAAACAACATTACTTATAGTGATCACCAATAGAAAAATAGTGTGAATTCTAATATGTTTGTATATGTCAAGTAAGTTATTTGAAATGTTGTTGTGCAATGTGCATGTTATCATCTGGTGCACAAACATCCCCCATTAGTTTATGAAATAAATATTTTTGTACAATTGAAGCATGAAAATGTAGTTGCATAGATTGATATGGTAACTAAACTTGTTGTCACATGGTCGCATTGGTTTGTTCTTACGTCCATAGATTTCGGTAAACCTGAAGGTGATCTATCTCAATCGATCTTGAACTAGAATGCCTGATCTGGCGATTCTGGAGCGAAATCACACACGAGAGGAAGTGGGTGGTAGGATCATGTTAGTAGTTGCTCTCTCCGGCCTTGCATAGCGTTGAATACAGGGACCCACTTTTAATCCGTATCTGACTCAAGATCGGTTTCGGATAGCGACACATAAAGGAAGGAGCGACGGAAACCAGGGACCGAGTTGTCCTCATACATATATTGGTCCAAGTTGTACTAGTACGTACGTATATGTGCACCTACGTCCTACGTTTATCCCAATCGATCGATATGTCTGATATCGAGAACCCGCCTCCCAGCAGCTTCGACGGCGACGCGGCGGAGCCCAGCCCGCACGGCTTCTGGGCGTGGATGGAGAGGCTCGTCACCCCCAGCCTCACCCGCAACAATTCCCAGCTAGACGTCGACGACGACGAAGTCGCAGCGGCGGATGCCGACCAGAGCACCAGATACATCTTCGTGTACTCATGTCTGTTCGTCTCGTTCGTCGTCACAGTCGGAAGCATACTCGTCATGGCGCTGACCCCGTCCGACGCCGGATCGGCCGTGTTCGTCCTCGCGGGCATTGCTTATGTCGTCGGCCTATGCTTTTGCGCCTTGTTTATTGTACTTGCGGACCGCATGGATAAGCGGCAGGCACACTGATGCACACTGGGTGGTAGACTGTATATATGATGTAATTTTCAAGGGGTCTTTTGATGTACTACATACATGATTTTCGGAAGTTATGATGCTATATATTTTGTTCGCGACGGTGGGCCAGCAGCAGAATCTGTTGCAGTTTACCAAGAGAAAATCCACAATTCGTCCATGGTCATAATTCATAAACCTTGTGTTTCGAGATGATTAATCTGGGGTACCCTAGTACATGTAGTTGTTGTTCCAGTCATCTGATCCTTTACTAGGTTGGAAAGAAGCAAGAAGCCTTCTCTAGTTCTCAGGGCTTCTGCTGCCCCATGCACTTCTATACGATGTTCGCCTGCACTGTGTGGATGCTATACGCCATGCCCACCTTCTGGCCCAATGTTTGGACGATCATCATCAACGGGGCGGGAACTCTGCTCAACACACACCGGCCAAGCCGGTTGCTTCCACTACTACGCCACCAAGGAGGCTCGCCGCTATACCTATTGCTGGGCACACTCGGCGTCTCCACTGTCCTCGCCGCGCTCGTTATTGCGAAGGTCATGATTAAGCGCGTATGGGAAACGGAGTTCGTCGATGTCATCCCCTCCATCGTCACCGGCATGAGCTCCATCCTCATGATACACGATGTGGTAACTGAAGACAAATTTCCTCATCTATTTTTGCCACTCATTTTTTTCGTGGGTCTTGAAACACAACAGAACAAAAAGCCAGTGTAACCGACTTGCATTGCTTTTAAATGAGATTCTCGAGAGCTGCAAGGCCTCCAGCAAACTCGAAACACTGCTTGAGCAACTGTTCAATCTCAGCAACGTTACCATATGGACCTTTTGCGCATTCCTATCCACTCCTTTTTTTTAGGGCATTCCTATCCACTCCTGTTGACCTCTACAGCGGGTAAGTGAATGAAAATGAATACAATTTATACTGATCTTTTATACTTCTCTAGTTCTTACTTTTATCATTTTATTATATTACAAGTATATTTTTATGTTTGTTTGCATTATTTAACCACATAATTGGCAATACTACTAGATATAGTTGGTGTATTTTTATTTGCAATGAATTCACCTAAAGATACTAAGCTGCATTTTGTAACATTTTTTTTTTGTAGAACTATGTTTTCTGCAATGCGTAATCTATATAATCTATAAATATTTTCGCAAATCTGTAAGGCGTATGATGTAACAAATGTCTCAATAGCAGTTTCTAGTGTAAAGAGTATGATATGATGCATGTGTATATTTCTTGTCAATGCCTCACTCCTAGGACCACCCGCGGGGTGCCGACATTGACGGAGAAGCTGGCGAACCTCGACCTTCGTACGCACCGGTGCCAGATGCGGGATGCGTGTCCACGCCATGGTCGCGTCGAGCTTGTCGGGGCTGTTGTGCAACCGGAGGAGGGCATCCAGTCAGCGGCTGCAACAGCAGGAGCTCGTCGGGACAACGGCGCCACCGGGATTGAGCGCCGCCGGAGGAGCGCGGGTAAGGAGCTCGTCGGTGCTGCGGGATGGTCAGTGACGGAGGGGAATCGGAAGGGGAGGCCGAGGGGTTGCCAGAAGGTGAGCGGCAGCGCAAGATGGCGCCGAAAATGGCCAGAATCGGCCAGGATGACACCGGTGGAAAGGGGATCGAGGCTAGGTTGCGCGGTGAAACTACAGCTCGACTGTTGCAAGTGCGCACACGGTTCAGGATGCGATAGGGCTTGGCCGGGCGTGAAGCAAATATGCATCACAAGGGTTTTGCATGTAAAGGGATTTTTCCCTATCTCAAAATTCTGTACATAACCCTATATTCTATCTAATCGGATGGCGGATACGACCGCTTTAAAACTAAAAAAAAAATTGTAACACCGTATGCGTTTGGGGCAGCTGTGGAGTAGCGTTTTTAATCCTTCGTACTCAAATTTGGGGCAACTGTTGGGGATGCTCTAATACGCATAAAATAGTATCCCGTCCATATACATCAGTATAAACAGATATCAAAGTATCCTCTTTAGGCTAGTCGCGATCTGACTACGCACGGTACGGACGGATGAAAGGATCCGACTCCGACTATGCAAATACGAACGGTACGGACGGATGGAAGGATGGATCCGACTCCGACTTACCTCCGGCGTTGCAGTGGGCAAAGCCATAGTCATGTGCTAACCATATACATGTGTTGCCAAAAATAAAAGACAGGCGACTATAGTATAATTCGGTTTCGGATACCCACACGGACAAGATCTAGCTAGGAGACCGAAACCAGCGACCCAGTTTCATACATATATATCGCCCGATAGCATCGATCACTCGCAGTTTGATCATCGATCCCGACGGAACCATGCATATGTCTGATATCGAGAACCCGCCTCCCAGCAGCTCCGACGACGGCGTCGACGCGGCGGCGCCGGCCGAGCCCAGCCGGCACGGCTTCTGGGCGTGGAAGGAGAGGCTCTTCACCCCCAGCCTCGCCGGCAACAATGACGACGACGAAGTCGCAGCGGTGGACGCCGACCAGGGCCGCAGATACATCTTCGTGTACTCATGTCTGTTCGTCTCGTTCGTCGTCACAGTCGGAAGCATACTCGTCATGGCGCTGGCCCCGTCCGACGCCGGATCGGCCGTGTTCGTCCTCGCGGGCATTGCTTATGTCGTCGGCCTATGCTTTTGCGCCTTGTTTATTGTACTTGCGGACCGCATGGATAAGCGGGAGGCACACTGATGCACACTGGGTGGTAGACTAATGTATGTATGATGTAATTTTCAAGGGTCTTTTGATTTACATACATGATCTATTTTGGGAAGTTACGATGCTATATATTTTGTTCCCGACGGTAGGACGATCACGGACTGGGGTACCAGCCAAATCTGCAGCAGTTTGCCAAGACAAAATCCACAATTCGTCCATGGTCATAGGTTTGGAGGTGAATCTGGAATGCCTATTCCATGTAATTGTTGTTCCAGTCATCTGATCGTCGACTAGATTGGAAAGAAGCAAGAAGCCTTCTCTGGGCTGCTGACCTTGCCGTAGCACACGGGGCAGCTGGAATACTTCTGCCTTGGAGCTCTTAGTACAGAGTACAGTCACGGAATTTCTTGATTGATTGTGCTACCACAATCCTCTCAGCTGGATCTGCAAGATAACCGGCACGATGCTGTGCATGTCGCACTCTGACGACAGTATGTGGATCACTGGACATGAATTTTGCCCATGCGCTATGCCGCCCATGCACAATTCTAAGCCGTCAATTTCAGCTGTCGGACGGTCAGGATTTAGCATTGACCCAGCACATTTTCAACGCAGAGTGTAGTTTTCATGAAATTTGTGTTGTTTACAATTTTTTTCACAGTCCAAATTCAAACATGTATCATTAGATCTTCCTCATCGGCAGACGATTGCAGCCATCTTGACCGTCCACTCGACGATAGTGGATGAGAAATATTACCCTGATTGCCACCGCCAAGCCTATGAAGCGGTACACGTGACTTATCTCTGCTGCTTCCTACCCGTGGTCTCTGCTGACCAATCTCACCACAAACCCTAGCTGGCGAATCGAGATCCGCGGTGACAAAATTGAGTGAAGGAACGCTCGAATCCATCCCTATATGTCTGGTTCCTCATCGCCGCCGCGCGAATCGAGTACCTGCTCGATGCCGCCGCTTGGAGTCCCACCCCGCCCCTGCTCGCCGCAGCTGAGCGATCCCCTGGGTCGTGTCCTAAGCTCCACGATGAGCAGTTGCTTTAGCCGGACCCCCACGTATGCCTCGGTCGATTTCTTGCCCGACCCAACCAGGACGGACGTGATGATGAGGACAAAGAGAAGAAGAGCGGCAAGAGTTGGACTAGAGGTCGGACGAGGATTCAAGATGTTCATGGGCAACCCATCCATCGAGGCCGCCATCAAGCTCGAGAAGAAGGGCGTCGACCAGAAGCTCCGGGAGCTCGACCGCGAGCCCGACGCTGCTCCGGAGCTCATCAAGGAGACCCTAGAACGGGAGAAGCAGAGGCTGGAGGAGGCCGGCCAGATCTTCAAGGCTCCCGGCCCCATCAAGGTAACCTACCATCGCTTGTTCTGCTAGCTGAATTGAAATCTCAATTGAATTAATTATGATTTCATGAAGATTTGATGGTGTTTGAGCTTATTAATGGTGCACGCTCGCCCTGTCCCTCCTCTCCCCCGCAGCCTGCCGTCGCCTCCCCTCGCGGCGGCAGAGACGCTGCATCTGCATGTCTGCCGGGCGCCGCCTCCCCCACAAGCCAAGCTTGGCAAGCTCCACGACGGGGGCGTTCTTGCGGAGGCCGAGCCGGTGGTCGAAACGGCGGAGGTCGATGACGCAATCGGAGAAGGCCTCGGTGGAGGATGACAGTTCTTGTATACTAAATTTTTTTTTGAATGGTCGTATACTAACAATTGAAGTAAGCATCCTCCCTTGTGGACCGTGGTGCGCCTAACTTTGGGTGTTGTCTATGACTCTTATGTGGTTTTAGTTGCTTGCCGTTGGATCGGGAGGGCGCGATATGTCAGTCCGGGAAGGCCAGCGCCGATTTTGTCAACTCCGGCAGCATGAAAGGCATCGTATGTTCCCAATTGTTTGTATACATTGTCCTGATAATATGATTCTGTCACACCCTGCTGTGAAATTCCTGCATTTTCTCTTGGAATACCATGGAACCATCCCAATTTGAGATCCATCTATGATGCTAGGATTATATTCTTGTGCCGATCTTACAAATATACCATCTCTTGTCCTTGATGATCTGTTTCATGGTTAACATATCTGCAGGCATAACTAATGATCCCTCAGTTGAGTTTCTCAATGAGGAAGGAGCACAAGCCTAGGTCTGGGCCCCTCTGAACCTCTACCTGAAGGTCGGTCATCCATTAATATGCCCCTCTAAACCTCTGAAGTCTGAACATTACTTTTTCTTCATCATACTGTTGTTTGTAAATTATCATAGCATGTGGAAATGAGCTCTATTAACGTTCTTTGGTGTTAATTTGGTGATGGATCTTGCAGCATACTGGTGACAGTGCTTGTGATCATGTTTCATGTGGCTCTACCCCTTGTATTATGGGCAGAGAAAGAGGAAGTAACAGTTGCTGCCATCGCAGCGGCACGGCTTCCCCACATACTAAGAATGCTAAAACAAGTGAGTTTTAATATTCCCAGTATTTTTCTTGCTAACCCCTAGATGTTTGGACTGAACGGCAAATTGTGTGGACCTCCGGACATGCACTGATGCACCCTAGACTACTATAGTCTGTAGAACGTCATTGTTGAGATAGAGACCTAACTTCAAGTCCAGGTAAATGCTTATCTGAAATTGATAATCGGTAAACTGCTTGCTAATGTCATTGCAAATCTGCATTGCCAATAAAACTACTCAGATGGTCAAAGGAAAGTGAATATAAATGAAATATAGAGACAACCATCATATATGGTAATTATGTCCCAACGATGGCATAAATCTACTGAGATGGTCAAAGGAAGGACAATAGAATTTGTAAAGGTACCCTCTGAAAACAGAAAGAAGAGCATTCATTAACTGTCATATTATAATGTGGGTGAAAATAGATAAGTAATTTGAAGTTCTGCACTATAATTGAAGTTATTTATGTAGCATTTTCTTCTCTGAGAACATATGCTTATGGTAACAATGTATCATATTTCACTCCCAACATATGTTGACTAACAAGCTCATTCTTATACCGATTGAAGTACCATGGGATTGCATGCGTACGCATTCTTATACCTGAGCTTGTTGTTTTCTGTTTTTCTTCAGGAATTCAGAGTGTATTTCTGACTTTCGATTCAGTTCATCTGCTGCATAACTGTTGTTACTTGCCAGCAGCAAAGAACCAAAGATAGAGAGCGACATGGTTGAGAAGGTATCAGTTTAAGTTCCTCGTTGAGCTATATGCATGTTCTTTTGATTGACTTTACCTCCAGATATCTTTACTGAGCTCTACTGACATGGTATTAACTTGTTGCAGAATATGCCCTGAGTAATGAATATGCATATAAGTGGGAATTCTCATGTCTTTAAAATGCGAAGCTTTTTATGATTAGGCAAAACGGACGCTCCAAAGAAAGCATTATATTGATGTATTTGGCGTATACTCCTCCATCAGCCCTGCCATATATACACGTGGCTAATTGTGTATCCCCTCCCCTCAACTGTAAATTCCTTGCATTTGATCCACCAAATAACTACTGGTTTTGATTCTGTAAGCTTTTTAAGACCCGAAACAAGATGCTTGAGATTCATACGATTTGAGCAATTGGGAAGATGCATCATTCGCTTTGCTTTTGAATGTATGAAGGTACATATTATCAAAAGGAAAATTGATTAATTTGTGCTACTCCGAATTAATGATTTATTTCAGTTCTCACATTTGTTGGCATTGACCTAACCGGTTGTTATTTTTATGCTTTGCTCCATGTGTGTCGTTGTTTGGAATTTTAATAAGTTTAAGCATGAAAAGTACAACAATGTGATCTACATGGTCATTTTTGTGTGACACGAGCAGGTGACGAGAGCACACTTTGATAATAATCCATGATCAGTTCAAATGACCAAAATCATCCCCTGGAATCACCAAACTTGATCAATGAAAGTTAAAAAGGTGACATCAGAATATAGTGGAGCGAATAATCTGTGGATTAGAGATGGAGGAGGTAGACAAAGGAAAAGGGAACACATTTTTTATTTTTTTGCGTAGCAACGCACGGGCACTCAACTAGTATACACTAATGCTTAAGTAGAGTGTAGTTTTTCATGAAATTTGTGTTGTTTACAAATTTTAGCTTCAGACATTTACTTTTGTTCCGTTCAGAACAAATCATAGAAAGGTGAAAATAACCATCATCTATCTTGTAATTTGTTCCACTTAGATGGCTTTTATATAGTTTTTCTATTTGATTATTCTTGTGTCAACATCTCTATATACGTATCCTAGGGGAAGTCCAATCATCGTACATGTGAGCGGTCTCACGGATCTTCCCCAGAAGATTCTGTCACCGGAGAGGAAAACAATGCCTGCGCTACGCAACTCGATCACCGAGGGTCATAGAGACGAGCAGAGGATGATAGACCTATGTGCATGTTTGGACGGTGTTCGCCTGTGTTGTCTTGATGCTATACGCCATGCCAACCTTCCGGCACAATGTATGGACGGTCATCATCAACGGGGCGGGAAGTCTGCTTAACATTGGCTAACGAGATGTTTCCTCTACTTCATCGCCAAAGGAGGCCCGCCACACGCCGTTGTACCTAGTGTTGTACACACTCGGCGTCTCCATCGTCCTCGCTGCGCTCGTAGGTCATGATCAAGCATGTATGGGGAACAGAGTTTGTTGATGTTTTGTGCATTCTTGTCCACTCATGTTGACCTCTACAACAGGGTAAGCAAATTACCTATCTTTGCCCGACATCTCCGTTGATGTGTGATCTACCTCTTAGGTAATCAGATATACATGTGTCTCTAGGGGAGGTCCCTTACGAATTTGAGCCTGCGGCGGATGAAAATGACAACAAATTATATTAAACTTTTATACTTATGTGGGTCTTATTTTTCTCATGCTATTGGGTTACAGTTATAATTTTATATTTGGCTCCATAGTTTAATCATATTATTAGCCATATTATTAACAAGTTTGTAGTGAATTCATCGAAATATACTAAGTTATATTTTGTATCAAGTTTGTTGTACAACACTATGTTTTGTGCAATGGATAATCTATATAATTCAAAAACATTTTTGAAAAATATCTAAAGAGTATGATTTAATAAATGTCTCAGTAGCAGTTTCTAGTGTATGATTAAGTAAGCATCTTTATAGAAACTTGTAGATTATAACCTAAACCAATGACACTAATTTTTTATGGTCAAAATTGTCTAGGAAGTCAAACTTTAACAAAGTATGCATGTTGTCTGCATTGTATTGAAACAACATTACTTATAGTGATCACCAATAGTAAAATGGTGTGAATTCTAATATGTTTGTATATGTCAAGTAAGTTATTTGAAATGTTGTTGTGCAATGTGCATGTTATCATCTGGTGCACAAACATCCCCCATCAGTTTCTGAAATAAATGTTTTTGTACGAATGAAGCATGAAAATGTAGTTGCATAGATTTCAGTAAACCTGAATAATATGGTAACTAAACTAGCTTGTTGTCACACAGTCGCATTGGTTTGTTCTTACGTCCAAATCCCCCACACACAAACCCTCACCCCCCTACACACAACCCTCACCTCCCTCCCATGTTCATAAACCTCTCCGCGGCCGGCCTCTCTGGTTCGTTCCTCTCCTCCTCCTCCTCCCCTCCACTCCCCTGACCGGCGAGTCGCGCCTCCTTGCGAGCGAGAGGAGGGACCTGATACGTCCATTTTGCATCACTATTTTATATCATAATTTACTGTTATCCATTGATATATTTCATATTTAGAGATGATACTTATGTTATTTTACCTATTTTGCATGTTTGATGATTATTGGAGAATTAAACACCCGAGTCAGATTTCTGCTGGAAAAAGGACCATCAAGACACCATATTTCTGAAGATCAATAATTCAGGAAAAACAACCAGAAGTTTCTATTTTGTCAGATGCCGGAGGCTGCCAAAAGGGGGGGGCCAAGGTGGGCCACCATGGGCCCTCACCACACCATGGCGTGGCCCACATGCCTGCCGCGCCGCCACGTGGTGAGGAGCCCCTGGCCCACCTCTGACGCTCCCCCTTCGCGTACTTCATCCCCAGGAAACCCTAAGCCTGGAGGAGTCGTTGAGGAAATATTCCGCCGCCTCCACGAGGCGGAAAACACCAGAGAGAGAAAAGCTCTCCGGCAGGGAGAAAACTGCCAGGGAAATTCCTTCCCGGAGGGGGGGGGGAAATCATCGCCATCGTCACCGTCATCGAGCTGGACTTCATCGGGATCATCATCATCACCATCTCCACCGCCAGCACCATCATCTCCGCCGCTCCACTCCGTTCCGCTGTAACATCTAGGGTTGAATCTTGTCTAGTTCATAGGGGAAGCTTTCCCTGTGTTAATTACTCCTTGTGGTTGATGCTATTGAGTGAAACCATCTGATACGTGCATTTTATATCATCATTTATATAACTTTTAGTGTCATACTAGAATGTTATTTGCATGATTATATGATTGTTTCTACATGTTTTAGATGATTTTGGGGACTTTCATACAAAGTCCCTATTTTGATATTTAATTTCTGGGAGGCAGAAAACCTCCTTTTCTTGTTTTTGATGTTTCAGGAGCTTCAGAAACTAAAACGCAAGGGGGGAAAATACACGTCAGTTTTTCATCGGGAGAAACAGAGGAAAGAAGACCGAAGCGAGGAGAGCCACGAGGCCCAAACGGGGGTGGCCCACGCGGCCCTGGTCCTTGGCCGCGTGGGACCAGCCCAAATGAGCCTCGGGCACCTCCTCGCCTGGGGCTTTTTAGCGACGCCTTCGTCTCCCCGAAAAGTAACGCCCTAATTTTTTCAAGTCCATCCGAGGTCGCGGCGGCGGCGAAACTCCTGATCCCTTCCGAGGGGGGTCAGATCCTGCTCTCCGGAGCTCCGGAGAAGGGAGAAATCATCGTCATCGTCATCACCTCTCCTCCTTGGCGTGGGAGGAGGCCTCTACATCATCACCATCAAGACCAGCACCATCTCCATCATCATCACCGTGATCCACTCCGTTCCCCTCGCAGTTTGAGAGTTGCTATACCCTAGATACTTGTCTTGTGCTACTATTCATGTTTGTGATTGAGTACTTGTCATTATTTGGTGGTGAAGTTATAATTTCAGATTGTGTTGTACCACTTATGCCACTGATTATGATCATGTTTGCACGTTGTGAGTAGTTCCCGTATGTTCCTGAGGGCATAGGATGAATTGGCAATGATTTATATATGACATGTGTTGGTATTTTGTCAAGAGTTTATCTTTTATGTGATTCTATGATGGTGTTGTGCGAACGTCGACTGCACAACACTTCACCTTTATGGGCTCATAGGAGAACACCGTAGTGTAATGAATTGATGGAGACTTGGGAGGACACGTAAACCTGAGACCGAGTCATGAAGTTATATTATGAGGGTATTAGTATCGGGGACCTTAGAGTGTAATGCTATGGTGGGACTTTATGTCTTAATAATTCTTGTGCAGTCATTTACTTGGCCACATGATCCATCATAAGGGGTGTAGTTTATTTATTTAGCTATACCTAAATGGCTCCGTCCAAAGAAGATTAAAACTTGACAAGATATTCAACGTGTTGTTTAATAAATCTCTATGCCTAGCATATCCATGCCGCCCTCGGGAACGTTTGCCACATATAAGTTACACATCACTTGAGCTTGTCCTCTTGCCACATAAGAGGATTGGGCTTTCTCTCTTTGAGAGCTTTCACTTGCTACTATCTGTTATCTGCTTGCAATTATACAACAAAAATACCAAAAACACTTGCATCTTTTATTGTTTTATTTATCAATCTTACTAACCAATACCTTCAGCTCCTCGTGGGTTCGACAACCTTTTCTAATTGAAAGGTACTACAATTGATCTCCTGCACTTGGGAGTCATCAAGATACTTTTCTGGCGCCGTTGCCGGGGAGCGTAGCGCTATTGGTAAGAAGTTTGGTAAGGAAACTTGAAAGCTGTTTATCTCATTGTTACTATGGCATTTATGAATCGTGCCTCGCTGCATCTTGCTCTATATGAAAGTGCTTATGCCACTACTGCAAAGGTGGTTGAAACTGCTGTGTCTGAGGACCTAAAGTGGGATTTAAAATTCCCATGGTCATGTTAAAAGAGTTATGAAAAATCCATTTACAGGAGATGGAACTAAGTCGGCACGCGAGCACATGGAAATAATTGAGGACATATGTGGCTTATTCAGACTACCTGGTATTTCAGAGGATCAGGTAAAAAGGAAGCTATTGTATTTGTCTTTATCTGGTAATGCTCGTGATTGGTACAGGTCTTGGATGAAGAGGTCCAAATGAATGGAGTATCTTGAGGAAGGTTTTCTTTCTTAAATATTTTACTCCTAAAGAAGCTTATGATAACCGCTGCTATATATTCAATTTCTGGCCACATCTGGGAGAGAGTATTACTCAAGCTTGGGGGAGGTTAAAGGAACTCCTTCGCAAGAATCCATGTCATGATCTTACAAGGAAACTTATATTGATAAACTTTTATGTGAGACTACCTATGAAGCACAAGGAGATTCTGGATAATTCATCTGGTGGAAGTTTTACTAATAACACTGAAGAAGAAGCATGGAATTTATTGGAGACTATTTCTGAAAATACTAGCCACTGGGATCTTGATAAAGGTAATGAGCCATATTTTGATTATGAATATTCATGTGTAGAGAATTTCTCTACTTCTATTCTGTTTAAAAATCTGAGTGATACTTTTGGTCTTGATCCTTATGTTATAATTGAAATAGCTAAAGGTTTTGCTGATCATATTGTGTTCCAAAAAGTGGATTTGAAGTTTATGTTGAACCTGTTAAACAATCTATTGTTGTTCCTAAAGTTATTAAACAGGTTGAACCAATGTCATCTGTGACAATTGAGGAGTATGTTGAACCACCTCCATTTCCAAACCAAGTTAAGGAGAATTTACTTAAAGCTGTTACTAACAAGAGTAACAAAAGATGTTCTCAGCCTTATGAACAGGTGGAAGTCAACACTCAAATTTCTGTTATCAAGCAACTAAATGAAGAAGACCCTGTGATGTTTATCTATGTGAAGATGCTACAAAGTCATCAAAGGTAATTCGGCCAAAGTTGGGAAACCTGTTATATCATGCTCTATTGGGACTTCAAGTTATCATGGTCTATGTGATATTGGAGCAAGTATTAGTGTCATTCCATATTCTCTTTATCTTGAGATCAAGCCTGATATTGATCCATTGTTATGGAAGAGACAGGTATGACAATTCAACTTGCTAATAAAGATTATATTAGTCCATTTGGAATTGTTAGAGATGTTGAAGTATTGTTGGCAAAATAAAATACCCTGCTGATTTTATTGTGCTTGGTTGTCCTCAAGATTCATTTTGTCCTATCATTTTTGGTAGACCTTTCTTACATACTGTTGGTGCTGAAATTAATTTGCCTAAAGAGAAAGTGTTTATTAAATGTGCTGGTGAGAAACTTGAATTTAACTTTTCCAAATTTGCTGATAAACATGTTAGAAAGAGCCAATTCTAATATAATTGAAACTCTTGCTCATATAGCTGTAGCTTCAACTGATGTTGTAGAACGTTATATGCTTAATCAAGATGAACCATTTAATGATGAGGAAAAAGAGGCTTTGGAACAAATATTATGGCAACAACCACCACAATTACAATTGCATATCCCACCTGATAATTTAGGAGTGCTACCACCACCTAAAGGGGATCCTAGTTTTGAATTGAAACCTTTGCCTGCAAATCTGAAATATGCATATTTGGATGAGAAGAGCATATATCCTGTCATTATTAGTGCTAACCTTTCAGCTGAAGAGAAGAGAAATTACTTGATGTGCTAAAAGCTCACCGACCAGCCATTGGATACTCTCTTGATGATCTTAAAGGTATAAGCCCGCTCTATGTATGCATAAAATTAATTGGAGGAAGATGCAAAACCTGTTGTTGATTTTCAACGCCGCCTCCATCCAAAAATGAAAGAAGTGGTAAGAAAAGAGGTAATAAGACTTATTGAAGCTGGTATCATTTATCCTATAGCTGACAGTAAGTGGGTTAGTCCTGTTCATTGTGTTCCTAAAAAGGGTGGAATGACTGTTGTTCCAAATGAAAAGGATGAACTTGTGGCTCAACGTACTGTAGTTGGTTATAGGATGGTTATTGATTTCAGAAAATTGAATAAAGCAACTCGAAAAGATCATTATCCATTGCCATTTATTGATCAAATGCTAGAAAGGTTATCTAAACACTCTCACTTTTGCTATCTAGATGGTTATTCAGGTTTCTCAAATTCCTGTCCATAAGGATGATCAAGAAAAGACCACTTTTACTTGCCCATATGGTACTTTTGCTTAGGAGAATGCCATTCGGTTTATGTAATGCTCCTGCTACTTTTCAAAGATGCATGAATGCTATATTTGCTGATTATATTGAAAAGATAATGGAGGTTTTTATGGATGATTTTTCTGTGTATGGTACTTCCTTCGATAATTGCTTGTTCAACCTTAACAAAGTTTTACAGCGTTGTGAAGACCAACACTTGGTTCTTAATTGGGAGAAGTGTCACTTCATGGTTACTGAGGGTATAGTTCTTGGGCATAAGATTTCTGGAGAAGGAATAGAAGTTGATCCAGCAAAGATTGAAGCTATTGAAAAACTACCATATCCAAGGGACCTCAAAGGTATAAGAAGTTTTCTTGGGCATGCAGGTTTTTACCGTAGGTTCATTAAGGATTTCTCCAAAATATCAAAACCTCTAACCAATCTTCTGCAAAAGGATGTTCCTTTCTCTTTAATGATGATTGCATTGAGTCCTTTAATATTTTGAAGAATGCTTTAATCACTGCTCCATTATTCAACCTCCTGATTGGAACTTGCCTTTTGAAATTATGTGTGATGCTAGTGATTATGCAGTTGGGGCTGTTTTGGGCCAACGTGTTGATAAGAAACTGAATGTTATTTATTATGCTAGTAGAACACTTGATGCTGCTCAAAAGAATTATGCTACAACTGAGAAAGAATTTTTAGCAGTACTGTTTGCTTGTGACAAGTTTAGACCTTATATTACTGATTCAAAAGTCACAATACATACTGATCATTCTGCTATTAAATACTTGATGAATAAGAAAGATGCTAAGCCTAGACTAATAAGATGGGTACTTCTATTGCAAGAATTTGATTTACACATTGTTGATAGGAAAGGGGAGGATAATCAAGTTGCTGATCATCTCTCTAGGATGGAAAGCATACCTGATGATCCTATTCCTATTAATGATAGCTTTGTTAATGAACAACTTGCAATTGTTAATGTTTCTAGTGCTAAAGTTGCATCTCCTTGGTTTGCCAACTATGCAAATTTTATTGTTGGTAAAGTTTTGCCTCCACACTTCACTTCTCAACAAAGAAAGAAATTCTTTTATGATCTTAGACATTATTTTTGGGATGATCCTTTCCTCTATAAGAAAAGTGTGGATGGTATTATTAGACGTTGTGTACCTGAGCATGAACAACAGGCTATTATAAGAGATTGTCATGACAGTCCCTATGGAGGGCATCATGCAGGAGATCGCACAGGAGCAAAGGTATTACAATCTGGTTTCTATTGGCCTACTTTATTTAAGGACTGTGCTGAATATGTTAAATCTTGTGATAAATGTCAAAGAGTAGGAAACATTGGTAGGAGGAATGAAATGCCTATGAATTATTCATTGCCACTTGAACCATTTGATGTGTGGGGTTTTGACTTTATGGGTCCTTTCCCAGAATCAAAGACAAAGCATACTCACATTTTGGTTGCAGTTGACTGTATGTTACAAAGTGGGTGGAAGCAATTCCAACCAAAAGTGCAGATCATGCCACAGCAATGAAGATGCTCAAGGACATCATTTTCCCCAGGTTTGGTGTTCCTAGGTTCTTAATTACTGATGGTGGTTCTCATTTCTTGCATGGTGTTCTTAGAAAAACTTTGGCAAAATATGATGTTAACCATAGAATTGCATCTCCTTATCATCCTCAAACAAGTGGCAAGTTGAATTAAGCAATAGGGAAATTAAACTCATTTTGGAAAAGACAGTGAATAAGTCTAGATCTGATTGGCCAATTAAGATTAATGATGCTTTGTGGGCTTATAGAACTGCTTTTAAAAATCCTATGGGAATGTCTCCTTATAAAATGGTTTATGGAAAAGCTTGTCACTTACCTGTTGAACTAGAACATAAAGCTAGATGGGCTATTAAACAACTGAACTTTGATTTTAAAACTGCGGGAGAAAAGAGAATTCTTGACCTAAACCTACTTGACGAATGGAGAAATGAAGCTTATGAAAGTGCCAGGATGTTTAAAGAAAAAGTTAAGATTTGGCATGACAAGAAAATTAAGAAAAGGAATTCAAAGTAGGTGATCAAGTTTTATTGTACAACTCTCGTTTCAAGTTTTCTGCAGGGAAGCTAGCTTCAAAGTGGCAGGGACCATTAGTGATACAGGAGGTGTACCGTTCAGGAGCTATCCGTCTTCACGGTGACATGAAAGGTAAACCTCATGTAGTCAATGGACAACGCCTTAAACCTTATATTGCAGGAAAGAGCTTCATCGGAAGGTGGAGGAGTTGAATTTACAAACACCGGAAGAGGTAATTGAGAGAAACCGTGCAGTTCAGAAACCCTAAATCAATAGAAGGTAACTTTGTGTTGGAAAGTTTCTCGGAATTGCATAATTTTACGGAGGTCATTTTTATGGAAATCATCGTATGGGACAAGAAAACTGGACGAACGGAGACCCGAGGGAGAAAGAGAGGGGCCCACGCGGCCCAGTACCTGGCCGCGTGGGGCATCCTTTTCCACCTCGGAGTCCTTTTTCGTCTCGTTTTCGATCCCGACGCTTCGTCTTGACCCAAAAACTCTCAATATATACCCTCTCTGTCGATCTAATCTCGCACCGAGCGTTCTCGAGCGATTCTTTCTTTTGCTGTTTCTGCCTGTCAGGTTTTTAGCCATGTCTTCGGGAGACTCCTACCAATGCTCCTCCATGGACGACGATGATGATGAACTCGAGGGTCAGCCCCACGTCCATGTGGAGGAGGAATAGGAAGAGGAAGGACTACTCCGATGATGAAGACTACAAGCTGACAAAGAGGAGGAGGACAGAAGAAGGAAGCTGAAGAAGAGAGTACAAGCCCTCCATCAACATCGCACCTCGGCGACAGCACCTCCTTCACCCATTGCTGTTGCCGGTGTGAGGTGAAACTCTCTTGGAAACAAGAGGCGGACGGCACGCATGAGCACCGGAGGGAAGCTCCTAGGCGCACACTTGCAAGCAAAAACGTGGTTTCTACTCTTATTGACAGGGAATTCGGCATGCCACCAAGAGAACTATCCTGGTGAATGGGATCGCAAGATCCCAACAAGGTGCCAAGCCCGGAGTGGAAGCCTTGCAAGGAAACTGTGGAGAAGAATCTCATGCAAAAACTGGGAGAAGCGCAAACAAGTTTGAAAAGCCTACAACCTATGATGAGCATTATTGGAGATCTTGAAAAATTATTATGAAGAAGAAGAAAGAAGAGAGGAAGTTCTAGCAAACGTCAAGCTTGGGGGAGTTCCACCTAGTCTATCTCACTAGTTTATCATATCTATCTAGTCATGGTGTGTTTTGCTTTTATCGTTTAGTTATCAATATCTCTTAGGCGTGTGTGAGCTCATGGAGCATTATCATGTATCCCTATCTATGGTTTATCAATGAATATTAAAGTATGGTGTCATCCATAATTCTCTTGTTTGGAGATTGATGGGTAACACTCATGCAAATGAGCGTGGCATATTTAGAATTTCAATCACATCTTGCCTTGAAATTAATTAACTTGAGTATGTTGGACAATTATAGAATTATCTCAATATAAGAAGAAAAGACTTGTGAATTAATAGTTTGAGGTTAAGATATAGTCTTGTAGGATAAGAAGTTGAGAAGACTTAATGAAAAGGATATAAAACACTCTTGTTACAACCTAGTATCTTTTGAGCAAATTAATGATCATGGATATTTCAATACTTATGCTCTTGAATGTGAATGAAAGGAAGGCACCTGAAATTTCAGCTAGCCATGGAAAGTGTAAGAAAAGGGTTGTGTAGAGCATGGGAACTTGATTGAGATATCCATGACTAAAGTTTGCACTAGTTACTAGTCAAGCAAGAGTGATAACAATTTTTATATCTATCTGTCTTTTCATTTGTCTTCTTTTGAACTTGTTATCCAATGAGAGTTTATCTTGTCTTTGAATTTCAGCAAAGTATAAAAGATTATAATGCTTGCCATGAAGAGCAAAAGCATGTGAAAAACAATATGATTCGATTGTCCAACATACAATGGTTATTTGCTTTCAAAAGTAAGGGGTGATTGCTAGAGTTCTACTTATGTTGCCCTCATATGTATGAGTTTTAGATCATTAATCTTATCTTGCAATTGAATATGATGATGA
Source organism: Poa pratensis (assembly GCA_947311845.1). Taxonomy (NCBI): domain Eukaryota; kingdom Viridiplantae; phylum Streptophyta; class Magnoliopsida; order Poales; family Poaceae; genus Poa; species Poa pratensis. Next base: position 1,488,027 of record CAMZMU010000128.1, on the reverse strand, counting down.
TACAATGCCCGTATTTATTTATCAACCATAAGTCCATTGATGCATGTAATGATCTATGTCCTTACTTACTCGAGGACGAGTAAAGGTTTAAGCTTGGGGGAGTTGATACGTGCATTTTATATCATCATTTATATAACTTTTAGTATCATACTAGAATGTTATTTGCATGATTATATGATTGTTTCTACATGTTTTAGATGATTTTGGGGACTTTCATACAAAGTCCCTATTTTTGGTATTTAATTTCTGGGAGGCAGAAAACCTCCTTTTCTTGTTTTAATGTTTCAGGAGCTCAGAAACTCAAAAAGGAAAAATACACGTCAGTTTTTCATCGGGAGAAAGGCAGAGGAAAGAAGACCGAAGGAGGAGAGCCACGAGGCCAAATGGGGGTGGCCCACGCGGCCCATGTACCTGGCCGCGTGGGACCAGCCCAAATGGCCTCGGGCACCTCCTCGCCTGGGGCTTTTTAGCGACGCCTTCGTCTCCCCGAAAAGTAACGCCCTAATTTTTCCAAGTCCATCCGAGGTCGCGGCGGCGGCGAAACTCCTGATCCCTTCCGAGGGGGGTCAGATCCTGCTGCTCCGGAACTCCGGAGAAGGGGGAAATCATCGTCATCGTCATCACCTCTCCTCCTTGGCGTGGGAGGAGGCCTCTACATCATCACCATCAAGACCAGCACCATCTCCATCATCACCGTGATCCACTCCGTTCCCCTCGCAGTTTGAGAGTTGCTATACCCTAGATACTTGTCTTGTGCTACTATTCATGTTTGTGATTGAGTACTTGTCATTATTTGGTGGTGAAGTTATAATTTCAGATTGTGTTGTACCACTTATGCCACTGATTATGATCATGTTGCACGTTGTGAGTAGTTCCCGTATGTTCCTGAGGGCATAGGATGAATTGGCAATGATTTATATATGACATGTGTTGGTATTTTGTCAAGAGTTTATCTTTTATGTGATTCTATGATGGTGTTGTGCGAACGTCGACTGCACAACACTTCACCTTTATGGGCTCATAGGAGAACACCGTAGTGTAATGAATTGATGGAGACTTGGGAGGACACGTAAACCTGAGACCGAGTCATGAAGTTATATTATGAGGGTATTAGTATCGGGGACCTTAGAGTGTAATGCTATGGTGGGACTTTATGTCTTAATAATTCTTGTGCAGTCATTTGCTTGGCCACATGATCCATCATAAGGGGTTGTTTAGGTGTAGTTATTTTTTTAGCTATACCTATATGGCTCCGTCCAAAGAAGATTAAAACTTGACAAGATATTCAACGTGTTGTTTAATAAATCTCTATGCCTAGCATGTCCATGCCGCCCTCGGAACGTTTGCACATATAAGTTACACATCACTTGAGCTTGTCCTCTTGCCACATAAGAGGATTGGGCTTTCTCTCTTTGAGAGCTTTCACTTGCTACTATCTGTTATCTGCTTACACTTAACCAAAAATACCAAAAACACTGCATCTTTTATTGTTTTATTTATCAATCTTACTAACCAATACCTTCAGCTCCTCGTGGGTTCGACAACCTTTTCTCTAATTGAAAGGTACTACAATTGATCTCCTGCACTTGGGGAGTCATCACCGTCGAATTAAGATTTATGTCCAGATTGTTATTCACCATTATATCACTCTGATCATGTTCCATATGATGTCTCGTGAGTAGGTCGTTTGTTCTTGAGGACATGGGAGAAGTCTTGACGTTAGTAGTGAATTATGTTAAGTAATATTTAATGGTTTGATATTTAAGTTGTGGTGTTACTCTTCTAGTGGTGTCATGTGAACATCGACTACATGACACTTCACCTTTATGGCCTAGGGGAGTGCATTGTGTATTTGGTTGCCAATTGTGGGGTTGCCGGAGTGACAGAAACCTAAACCCCCATTGGTATATCGATGCATGAGGGATAGCAGGATCTCAGAGTTTAAGGTTGTGGTTAGATTTATCTTAATTACTTTCTTCTATTTGCGGATGCTTGCAAGGGGTTTAATCACAAGTATGTATTAGTCCTAGGAAGGGCGGTGCATTAGCATAGGTTCACCCACACAACACTTATCAAAACAATGAGATTAATCAACTATGAAGCGAAAGCACTTGACGTAATTCCCGTGTGTACTCAAGAACGTTTGGTCATCATAAGTAAACCTACCGGCTTGTCCTTTGCTGAAGAAAGGATTGGGCCACTCGCTGCAATTATTATTACTGCATTTTACTTACTTGTATTTTATTTATCTGCTATATTAAAAACCCCTAAAAATGTCTGTGAGCATTTACAGTGAATCTTTCATCAAAACTGCTTGTCAACACCTTCTGCTCCTCGTTGGGTTCGACACTCTTATTTATCGAAAGTACTACGATACACCCCCTATACTTGTGGTCATCAAGACTATTTTCTGGCGCCGTTGGGGAGTGAAGCGCTATTGGTAAGTGGAATTGGTAAGGAAAACTCTTACTGTACGTGCTGTTTTTATTTTTGCCTGCTACTATACTTCATTATGGAGGGGTCTTCTCTTGAATTCCTATTTGGGAAAACTACTACCACTGCTAAGGTAGTAGAGGAGGCGCCGCATGAGCAGTAATTCCATTGAAAATACCTATGAAAATTGTTGAACATGTTACGAATAACCGCTATGCAGGGGATGGAACTGTCCATCCCGGTGATCATTTATTATATCTACATGAATTATGCGAGTTATTTTAGTGTGCAGGTATTTCAATGGAAGAAGTTAAGAAGAAACTATTCTCTCTATCGATGTCTGGTAAAGCGGCACATTGGTATAAACTGCTGAAGAATGGGCGTTCTTTTGGATGGGAGGAAATTGTGCCTCTCTTTTACTCTAAATTCTATCCTCCAAGTGAGATTCACAAGGACGGAACCTCATATATAATTTTTGGCCTTATGATGGAGAGAGTATTGCCCAAGCGTGGGGGAGATTGAAGTCATTAATGCTCAAATGCCCCATTCATGGGCTTCCTGGTAATGTCATTATTGATAACTTTTATGCAAGGCTCTCCTTCCAGGATAAAACTCTATTGGATACTACTTGTTCTGGATCATTCACTCGAAATAAAGAGTTTAAATGGGACCTTCTTGATTGGATTCAGGAGAACACTGAAGGATGGGAGAACGACAAAGGTAGAGAGTCAGGTATAAAGTATGATTTTGAATGTGTTAAAAAAATTATGAATACTGATGATTATCGTAATATTAGCACTACTTATGGCCTTGACTCTCAAGTTGTTGCAAATTTTTTAAAGCCTTTGCCTCTTATTTCGGTATGCCAAAGGAGGGTTTTAAGAATTATCATGAACCTTATAAAGATCGAGATGTTTCTCCTAGGCTAGGAATGTTTGAAGTTAATACTGTTGATCACATTATTCCTGAACCTTATATTGAAAAAGTTCCTTTTCCTGCCAAAATTAAGGAGCACTCTATTATGGCTAGTGTTGTTAACAAAAGTATGAAGAAAGCTATAAAACCTGATGAACAAATAACCGTTGAACCTGCTGTAGCGATGGTTAAGGACCTTGTCACTGAAAATTTAGAAGATGGGCATATCATCTTTTGTGAAGATACTTCTAATATTGTTTCACATCCTAAAAGTTCTAGGAAAACTAGCGTTCTGTGCTTTCTGTTAGGATAGGTGATCATTGCTATATGGGTTATGTGATATTGGTGCAAGTTCCAGTGATATTCCTTATGAGCTTTACAGGGAGATTATGCATGAAATTGGTCCTTGCGAACTTGAGGAAATTGATGTGGTTATTCAGCTTGCTAATAGAGAAAATCTCTCCAATTGGTATTGTTAAAGATGTGGAAGTTCTATGTGGTAAGACCAAATACCTTGCTGATTTTCTTGTACTTGGTTCAGCTGCTAGTGAGACTTGTCCTATTATTTTTGGTAGACCTTTTCTGAATACTTGTGGTGCTGTTATAGATTGTAAGAAAGAGATTTTTTTTACTAAATTTGCTGATGAATCTTGAGTTCAACTTCTCTAAATTTGCTAAAGCACCTTATGAAACCGAATTGCCTAATAAGGATTTTGAAGTTGTTCAACTTGCCTCTATTGCTCTTACTCCTAACAATGCTTTGCAGCAACATTTGGAGGATCACGAAAGTGATGCCTTTATGGAAGAAAGGAATGAGCTTGATGAAATATTACGGCATCAACCTATACTCAGACACAATTTACCGGTGGAGGATTTGGGTACTACAATGCCACCAAAGGAGGATCCTGTTTTTGATTTAAAGCCTTTACCTGATGATCTTAAATATGCTTATATTGATGATAAGAAATATATCCTATTATTATTAGTTCTAAACTTTCCGGTAAAGAAGAGGAAAGGTTATTGGAAGTGTTGAAGAAACACCGTGAGCTATGGGTTACACTCTTGATGATTTAAAAGGGATTTCCCCTGCTATTGTCAACATGCTATTAATATGGAACCTGACGCAAAGCCAGTTGTTGAGCATCAACGTCGCTTAATACCTAAGATGAAGGAAGTGGTGTAAGAAATGAGGTATTAAAACTTCTTGAAGCTGGTATTATTTATCCTATTGCTGATAGTAGATGGATGAGTCCTGTGCATTGTGTTCCTAAGAAAGGAGGAAATTACTGTTGTGCCTAATGAAAATGATGAACTAATTCCTCAAAGAGTAGTAGTTGGTTATAGGATGTGCATTGATTTTAGAAAGGTTAACAAAGTAACTAAGAAAGATCATTATCCTTTACCTTTTATTGATCAAATGCTAGAGAGATTGTCTAAGAAAACTCATTTTGCTTCCTTGATGGTTATTCTGGGTTTTCTCAAATTGCTGTGAGAAAGCAAGATCAAGACAAAACCACTTTTACTTGTCCTTATGGAACTTATGCTTATAGACGTATGCCTTTTGGTTTGTGTAATGCTCCTGCCACTTTTCAAAGATGCATGTCTGCTATTTTTCAGGCTTTTGTGAGGAAATTGTGGAAGTTTCGTGGACGATTTCTCCATCCATGGAACTTCTTTTGATAATTGCTTGCACAATCTTGATAAAGTTTTGCAGAGATGTGAAGAGACTAATCTTGTTCTTAATTGGGAGAAATGCCACTTTATGGTCAATGAAGGAATTGTTCTAGGACATAAAATTCTGAAAGAGGCATTTAAGTTGATCGAGCCAAAGTGGAGGCAATTGAGAAGATGCCTTGTCCCAGAGATGTCAAAGGTATTCGTAGTATTCTGGTCATGCTGGTTTCTATAGAAGGTTTATTAAAGATTTCTCTAAGATTTCAAAGCCTCTTACCAATCTTCTTCAAAAAGATGTACCTTTTGTTTTTGATGATGATTGTAAGGAAGTTTTTGAAACCTTGAAAAAGGCTTTGATCACTGCTCCTATAGTTGAACCACCTGATTGGAATTTACCTTTTGAAATTATGTGCGATGCTAGTGATTTTGCTGTGGGTACTGTTCTTGGGCAGTGAGTAGATAAGAAGTTGAATGTTATTCATTATGCTAGTAAGACTCTTGATTCAGCTCAAAAGAATTATGCTACGACTGAAAAAGAATTCTTAGCTGTAGTTTTCGCTTGCGATAAATTTCGACCTTATATTATTGATTCGAAAGTCACTATTCATACTGATCATGCTGCTATTAGATACCTTATGTAAAAGAAAGATGCTAGCCTAGGCTTATTAGATGGGTACTTCTTTTGCAAGAGTTTGATTTGCATTGTAGATAGGAAAGGTGCTGAAAACCCTGTTGCTGATAATTTGTCTAGATTGGAAAGCATTCCTTATGATCCCATTCCTGGTAATGATAGTTTTCCGAATGAACAGTGGCTGCAATAAGGGTAAGTTCACGGATAGTCCTTGGTATGCTGATTATGCTAACTTTATTGTTTCCAAGTACTTGCCTCCAACCTTTTCAGCTCAGCAAAGAAGGAAATTCTTTTATGACTTGAGGCATTATTTTTAGGATGACCCACACTTATATAAGAAGGAGTGGATGGCATTATGCGAAGATGTGTTCTAGAACATGAACAACGAGAGATATTGAGAAAATGCCATGGTAGTGCTTATGGAGGACATCATGCTGGAGACAGAACTGCACAAAAAGTTCTACAATCAGGTTTTTATTGGCCTACCCTCTTTAAGGATGCAATGAAGTTTATTTATTTGTGATGAATGTCAAAGAGTTGGTAATATTTCTAGACGTAATGAGATGCCTATGAGTCATTCTCTTGTTATTGAACCATTTGATTGTCGGGGATTCGACTTCATGGTCCTTTTTCCTCCTTCAGAAGGTAATACTATATACTTGTTGCTGTTGATTATGTTACTAAATGGTAGAAGCTATACCTACAAAAAGTGCTGATGGTGAGACCTCTTTAAAAATGCTTCAAGATGTTATTTTTCCTAGGTTTGGTGTGCCTAGATATCTTATGACTGATGGAGGTTCTCATTTCATTCATGGTGGTTTTAGAAAGACCCTTGCTAAATATGGTGTTAATCATAGAATTGCTTTAGCTTATCATCCCCAAACTAGTGACAAGTAGAACTATCAAATAGAGAGATTAAATCTATTTTGCAAAGACTATTAAAAATCTAGAAAAAATTGGGCTAGTAAGTTAAATGATGCTTTATGGGCCTATAGAACTGCTTATAAGAACCCTATGGGTATGTCTCCTTACAAAATGGTTTTATGGTAAAGCTTGTCACTTGCCTTTAGAATTAGAACACAAAGCTTATTGGGCAGTGAGAGAGCTTAATAGAGATTTTAAACTTGCTGGTGAAAAAAGGTTGCTTCATTTGAGTTCTCTAGATGAATGGAGAAGTGAAGCTTATGAAAATGCTAGACTCTTTAAAGAGAAAGTTAAGAAATGGAATGATAGGAGAATTCTTAAAAGAGAGTTTAATGTTGGTGAGAAAGTTCTATTGTATAGGTCTCGCCTAAGTTTTTTGCAGGAAAATTACTCTCAAAATGGGAAGGACCTTTTGTTATTGTGGAGGTGTATCGTTCAGGTGCAATAAAGATTGGCTCACTCAAAGATAATTGTACACAAGTGGTGAATGGTCAAAGACTCAAACATTATATTGCTGGAGATTCTTACAATGAAGATGTTGACACAATCAAAGTGGTGACTCCGGAAGTTTTCATTGAAAAGCATTTCCATGAGACTGCAGAATTTGACTTTGAATAGGTAACAGTTTCGGTAAGAAAAAGTTCGCGTTTAAACTTTCCAAAAGATATTTCATCATTTTTATTAATATGGAAAAATAAGAGACCAAACCGGGTGGGAGACGGTGCCCGAGGGCACCTCACCACGTGGTGGCGCGGCCCACCCTTGGCCGCGCCACCGTATGGTGAGGGCTCCTCGAGCTCGTCTCCGACCAGGTTTCCTCCAGTACCTTCCTTTTGCCGTAAACTTTTTGCTATATAATCCTCCGGAACCCCCGAGGTTAGTATATCGCCTGCTCGTCGTGTTTTTGTTTTAATTTGATCTATTTCTGCCAGATTTCGTCTGTGGATCTAGAGCCGCCATGTCTTCATCTGAGCCCTCCAAGGACAGCTTCTTCTCGCGAACGTCGTCAACCCGTACATGAACGAGTTGAAGGTGCATCCGAAGGAGTCGCTGATCAAGGATGGGAGTTGCAAGTGGAAGACATTCAAGGTCCTAAAGGGGAAGGAAGCCTGGAAGACAGGATGGAGAAGTTAGAGCAAGAGGTCTTTTCATACAAGAAGATGGCGGAACGTGAATTGGACATCTTTAACAGGATAGTGTCTGGACTTGAGGCTGAACACAAGAGGGAGACCGCAAGGCTCTGGGAGGACATCTTCACACTCCATGAGACTACCAACAAACTACAAGCGCAACTCTACGATATTGAGAATCAAAACTGTGAGTATGAAATCAGGTTTAAACGCATAAGTTCTGCTGCCAGTTTCAGGATACCTGAGACCAAGTCATCATTTGCTGAGGTAGAGCCTCTACCTTGGAAGTTTGATGTTACTGATTGCACCACCACCGCCGAAGGAGTAATTCATCATCGGTATTGGCATCCCCTTGGCTTGTTCCAGGCTTGGGGAGTGCCGCGGTATCACCACCTTATCTTTACCTTTTACTTTTCAATAGTCATATCGTGAGTAGGGAGTTATCTTATAGGATGGTTTGCAGTATGGAAGTATCTCTCTTTTAGTTGATTATCTATGTATCCCTTGGGTGTGAGTTGCCGTTATGGAATTAATGAGAAGTTTCATCATCTACTTTCTGCATACTTATTTTTAGTTTGCAATTTCTTTCATGTTGATAATTTTGTCATTAGTAATGGTACCACTTTGGGAGCATCAAGTATATCTTTTGGTTTTGCAAACTTAGCATTGGTCAGTAGTTACAATACTTTGAGGCTTAAGTAGAGAGAGGGAAGTGCATGTTAGTAAATTATTCCATGATCTTTCTTTCTTGTTGGCTCTAAGCTTAGTATTCTCAAGTTAAAATTATTTATGCTTCCAAGGAAGACTGCATGATTGTTCTTACTACATATATTTGTTTGTTTGCATCCCTCAACTCTTATGCTTGCTACATGACCTTGCTAGCCAAAAACTGTATTGAGAGGAAATGCTTCTCATACATCCAACCTTGAGCCAAAACCTATGCCATTTGTGTCCACCATAACTACCTATTGTTATTTCCTGCCATTCCAGTAAATACTTCATGTGCTACCTTTAAATTATTCAAAGTTATTATCTCTTATTTGTGTCAATGTTTTATAGCTCATGAGGAAGTATGTGGTGTTTATTCTTTCAACCTTGTCATTTACTTCTGACAGACTTTCACCATGGATTGTTGCATATACATCGCTTATCCAATAATTTTGCAAAAAGAGCTGGCAAATGGGGTGCCCAGTCCCAATTAATTACAACTTTAACCGCTTAATTCTCTACATTTTTGCCCTGATCCAATCAGTCAAGCATGATACCAGTTTTTAACTGCATGTGTAAATAAAGAGAATAAGAGGGATGATCTACCCTTGGGCAGAAATAACGTCCTTCATGGGAGCCGCTCTTGAAAGTCTGGTTGACAAGGGAGTTAGTGTGCCCACTGCCATTCGTTGACAACAACAAACACTCTCAAAAACTTACTTTATACTATATATGATTTCAAAAACTTGAAAGCTCTAGCACATGATTTAATCCCTGCTTCCCTCTGCGAAGGGCCTATCTTTTACTTTCATGTTGAGTCAGTAAACCTATTCCTTCCATCTTAAGCAAGCATTTGAGTTGTTGTGATTCAACCGTCTATATATTGATATTTTCAATCATGTCTTCTATGTTTCCTTGTGTAGCACAAAGCTTTTATCTGAATGAATATAACTTTGAAAGTTATCAATGATTGTAAAAGAGATTGTTATGGTTGAGCATGTAAGTTCTGCAGTATAAGCTCTAGTATAAAGACTCTGCTCGAAAGATAAGTACAATCTGTTAATTGTTCTCTAACCAAGAACAAAGTTTGCCATCACCATTTATGATTTTCTCTATGCACCTTATTGTGATTCCCTTTACCTGTTGCAAGTTATGTTATATGAAGGGAAGTTGCTGTCTAGAATGACTTGTGCATTAATGAATGTGATGCTTCTTGTCTGTATTTTGTTTATCGACACTTCGCTCCATAAACCTGTGGACTTGTTTACCGAGCTCAGTTTTCGCTTGGGGACAAGCGAGTCTAAGCTTGGGGGGAGTTGATACGTCCATTTATGCATCACTATTTATATCATAATTTACTGTTATTCATTGATATATTTCATATTTAGAGATGATATTATGTTATTTTACCTATTTTGCATGTTTGTTGATTATTGGAGAATTAAACACCGAGTCAGATTTCTGCTGGAAAAAGACCATCAAGACACATATTTCTGAAGATCAATATATTCAGAAAACATCCAGAAGTTCCTATTTTGTCAATGCGGAGGCTGCCAAAAGGGGGGGCCAAGGTGGGCCACCATGGGCCCTCACCACACCATGCGTGGCCCACATGCCTGCCGCGCCGCCAGTGGTGAGGAGCCCATGGCCCATCTCTGACGCTCCCCTTCAGTACTTCATCCCAGGAAACCTAAGCTTGGACGAGTCGTCGAGAAATATTCCGCCGCCTCCACGAGGCGGAAACACCAGAGAGAGAAAAGCTCTCCGGCAGGGAGAAAACTGCCGGAGAAATTCCTTCCCGGGGGGGGAATCGTCACCATCATCCCGTCATCAGAGCTGGACTTCATCGGGATCATCATCATCACCATCTCCACCGCTAGCACCATCATCTCCGCCGCTCCCACTCCGTTCCGCTGTAATATCTAGGGTTGAATCTTGTCTAGTTCATAGGGGATGCTTTCCCGGTGTTAATTACTCCTTGTGGTTGATGCTATGAGTGTAACCGTCGAATTAAGGTTTATGTCCAGATTTTATTCACCATTATATCACCTCTGATCATGTTCATATGATGTCTCGTGAGTAGTTCGTTAGTTTTGAGGACATGGGAGAAGTCTTGATGTTAGTAGTGAATTATGTTGAGTAATATTTAATGGTTTGATATTTAAGTTGTGGTGTTAATCTTCTAGTGGTGTCATGTGAACGTCGATACATGCACTTCACCTTTATGGGCCTAGGGGAGTGCGTTATGTATTGGTTGCCAATTGTGGGGTTGACAGAGTGACAGAAACCTAAATCCCCCCCGTTGGTATTATCGGTGCATGAGGGATGCAGGATCTCAGAGTTTAAGGCTGTGGTTAGATTTATCTTAATTACTTTATTATATTTGCGGATGCTTGCAATGAGTATAATCACAAGTATGTTTAGTCCTAGAAGGGCGGTGCATTAGCATAGTTTTCACCACACAACACTTAATCAAAACAATGAAGATTAATCAACTATGAAGCGAAAGCACTTGACGTAATTCTCGTGTGTCCTCAAGACGTTTGGTCTCATAAGTAAAACCTACGCTTGTCCTTTGTTAAAGAAAGGATTGGGCCACTCGCTGCAATTATTATACTGCATTTTAATTAACTTGTATTTTATTTATCTGCTATTTAAAACCCCTAAAACTTGTCTGTGAGCATTTATAGGGAATACTTCATCGAAACTGCTTGTCAACACCTTCTGCTCCTCGTTGGGTTCGACACTCTTATTTATCGAAAGTATTACGATACACCCCCTATTCTTGTGGGTCATCAGGACAGCGCGCACCATGCGAGTCATCAGCAGCATGTCGCATTGTTGCAGCCGACCGGCGGCAGGACTACGCTCCTGGCCGACATATTTTGGCCGCAGGCACCAGCAGTGAGCAAGGAGGTGGCGCTCACCGTCGTGGGCTACGTGCTCTCCACTATCCACCTGCTGGCGCCATGTAAGTTTATGAGAGGAAACACCCGTCGCTTTCGTTGCCATGCATGCAGATCTTGTCGGTGCGGGAGAGGCACCCCACGGTCATGGGATGGCCCGCGCAGCGCGGATTCTCGACTGTGTCCTTATGGGCGTCTCATTGTGTGCAGTAGGCGGAAAGGCTTCACCTTTTTTCTTGTTTATGTGGCGGGTTCTGTGCTTCTACCTTGCGCGTGCCGGAGGCATGTGGCACCAGCGTCCTCGCCGGCGGGCACGCTCCATCAATTATATCTCTTGATATGAAAGCACAGAGTGCAACAATTCATTTTTATTTTCTAATCCATGACACTTTGTCTAAATTGTGTCAATAGCGCCCTTTGCGCAAGTGAATTAAAAATACAGTTAGTTAGCGGCACTGAATAAAATGCCAAGATGGACATAGTATCGGAGTATTCGGAAGTTTTGCCTAAGCAGAAGAAAAAACACGCTTTACGAGAGTGTGCCTCAAAATTCATGCGTATTGTTCACGTCCCCTAAAAAAGTTAAAAGATTGAAAAAAATATTGACACGGTTCGAATAATTGTTCATGCGGTGTTCATGATTTCGAATAATATATGTTCACGGGTTTGACATGCGTGGGGATGCATGGTTTCATTTTGTAACCCCCAAAAATCCACTAATAAGCTACCTTACATAATATTCATGTTTTTTACTTTAAAAGGTTTTAAAAAATAATAAAACAGTTCACGACAACATAGAGCGGGATAAAAAAAATCCATATTTCTGCGTTGTTCAAAACAGCACCACTTTGTAGAGACGGAAAACATGTCTCCCTAATGTTTCCTGTTCCAATAGTTTAGTACGGTTCCTAATTTTTATTTTCTCACTTTCAAATTTCTACAGCTCCATCTAATTGATTTAATATGCAAATAAATCAATGCCCATCACACAATTAGCAGACCAGTCGAACCAGTACACAGTAGAACCCTAGTCTTCAAAAAAAACACACACACATTACGAAGACGAAGAGAACTAGGAACGGTGGCGGTATTAGCTACTCAAACCGAACCGTACAGGGAAGAGGTTGCAGTGACAGTATGTAAAGAAAAGGCGACCGCGTGTAATCACCATCTATCCACCAGTATCGATAGATACATCGATGGCAGATATCGAGAACCCGCCTGCACCGGCAGTCCCGCGGCGGCGACGGCGACAGCGCCAGATCCCAGCCGGCCCGACGTCTGGCGTGGAAGGAGAGGTTCGGCATCGCCTTCTGTGCCCCTGAGGATCCCAACGACGAGCCCGCCGACGGCGTCAAGACGGCGGACGCCGACCAGTGCACAGGCACATCTCCTGTCGGTGTGTACCCTGTTCGTCCTCGGCCTCTTCTTCGGCTCCATGTCCCTCATCATCTACGTCGAGCCGTCCACCGCCGGACATGCGGGGTTCGTCGTCTAGCAGGTCGTCGCGTAGTCGGTCTGGCCGCTGTGGTGTGCTTGGGAACCTTTCTCGGTTGTCTCTGGGACTCGATCACCGAGGGTCATAGAGACGACCAGCGGATCTAGACTCGTTGATGTAAACCTGGTGTGGAAGCTTTCAGGTTGACTGGTTTGGCCATCGTGCATGTGTGGTGTGCGGACACCTGTGATCGAGTTTTAAAATTTTTTATATACTAATAACCGTTGCACGTGCAATGCACGTGTCATAAATCAACTAATGCATTTGAATATTTGGACCAACTCTCCATCCGTACCGGAATTTTTTGACGATGCACTCTCTCTATCTCGATCTATGAGTGCACTGGGCAAAGCCATAGTGATCATGTGCTGCAGAAAATTCGCTGGAGCCAACCAAAGAAAAGACTATCGATTATAGTACAATTCGGTTTCGGATACCACACGGACAAGATCTAGCTAGGAGACCGAAACCAGCGACCCAGTTTCATATACATATCGTGCCCGATAGCCGATAGCATCGATCTCTCGCAGCTTGATCATCGATCCCGACGGAACCATGCATATGTCTGATATCGAGAACCCGCCTCCAGCAGCTCCGACGCGGCGGCGCCGGCCGAGCCCAGCCGGCACGGCTTCTGTTTACCAAGACAAATTAATCCACAATTCTTCCATGGTCATATTCATAAACCTTGTGTTTGGAGATGATTAATCTGGGGTACCCTAGTCCATGTAGTTGGTGTTCCAGACGTCCAGTTATCTGATCCTCGACTAGGTTGAAAAGAAGCAAGAAGCCTTCTCTAGTTCTCAGGGCTGCTTCCCCATGCACTTCTATACGATGTTCGCCTTGCACTATGTGGATGCTATACGCCATGCCACCTTCTGGCCCAATGTTTCGACGGTCATCAACGGGGCAGGAACTCTGCTCAACATCGGCAAACCGGTTGCTTCCACTACTACGCCACCAAGGAGGCTCGCCGCTATACCTACTGGGCACACTCGGCGTCTCCACTGTCCTCGCTGCGCTCGTTATTATCGAGAAGGTCATGATTAAGCGCCTATGGGGAACGGAGTTCGTCGATGTCATCCCCTCCATCGTCACCGGCATCATCTCCATCCTCATGATACACGATGTGGTAACTGAAGACAAATTTCCTCATCTATTTTGCCACTCATTTTTTTCGTGGGTCTTGAAACACAACAGAACAAAAAGCCAGTGTAACCGACTTGATTGCTTTTAAATGAGATTCTCGAGAGCTGCAAGGCCTCCAGCAAACTCGAAACAACTGCTTGACCAACTGTTCAATCTCAGCAACGTTGCCATATGGACCTTTTGCGCATTCCTATCCACTCCTGTTGACCTCTACAGCGGGTAAGTGAATGAAAATGAATACAATTTATACCAAGCTTTTATACTTTCTAGTTCTTACTTTTATCATTTTATTATATTACAAGTATATTTTTATGTTTGTTTGCATTATTTGACCACATTAAATTGGCAATCTACTAGATATAGTTGGTGTATTTTTATTTGTAATGAATTCATCTAAATATACTAAGCACATTTTGTAACATTTTTTTTGTAGAACTATGTTTTCTGCAATGCATAATCTATAATCTATAATATTTTCGCAAATCTGTAAGGAGTATGATGTAACAAATGTCTCATAGCAGTTTTCTAGTGTAAAGAGTATGATATGATGCATGTGTATATTTCTTGTCAATGCTCACTCCTAGACCACCCGCGGGGTGCCGACATTGACGGAGAAGCCGGCGAAACTGATCGAATGATTTTAATTTTTTATATACTAATAAACCGTGCCCGTGCAATGCAGGTGTCAATAAATCAAAATGCATTTGAAATTTTGGATAAACTCTCCATCCGCGGAATTTTTTGACGATGCACTCTCTCTATCTCGATCTATGAGTGTTTTACTCGTAGAACCCCTACC